>CM051235.1:21592586-21641165 GCA_027917425.1 Gastrophryne carolinensis | reverse complement strand
TACATACAGTCCGCTTTAAACTTCCTCACAGAATGTGAGGCTACATCCAGGTGTCAGCGCTGCTGCTTTCTCTGCCATGTTAGAAACCAAACAATTGCTTGCAGTTGGTCTTGAAGATTTTGCCTCACAGTTGCCCATAGCAACCCCCCTTACCCCATTTTGGCTGGCTGCACCATAAGGTTTATTTACAGCGGACCTCCAGTCACTTTGACCGGCGGTTCACTTAAAGTGGACCAACACCCAGGATTTTGACTATCCTGGGTCTTGGTCCACTTCGGTGGGGCACCCCCGATCGGGGTGCCCCGCTGTGTGAAACCCCCCCTAACCCCCCGAACAACTCACCTCTCCCCGCTCCCAGCGCCGACGGACAAGCCGCGGACAAGTGGCTCCTCTGCCGCCGCCTCCCACGCGTCCCTCTAGAGGGCCGCGAGGGAGGCGTCGGAAGCGGCGGCGGATCAGGTAAGGAGTTTGGGGTGTTTGGGGGGGTTTCACCCCGCGGGACATCCCGATCTCTGATGTCCCGCGGGGAGGGAGGTGATCGGCCCGGGAATCTTATAGATTCCCCGGCCGATCACGGGAGGGTGACGGTCCACTTTAAAAGCACAACAAATCCCAACGCAGTTTGCAGGGCCAGCTGCTGCTGCCCATCCCAAACCAGGACGCCCCCACTGTGTGAAACCCCCAAGATCAGAGCTGTGGAGTCGGAGGAAATTTGGGTACTGGAGTCGGAGTTGGCAAACAATGCACCGACTCCCGACTCCTACTAAATTTTGATTTAGCAAGTTTAAATGTCCCAATTCACAAAAAGTTATAATGAATGACTTAATGACTTCTCTATTGTAAGAATAAAGAGCAATGCACGCAGTGCCTCACGTAACCGCAAAACGAACACGTTAAGTGACCGTGAAGAAGCTTTTCATGTGCGTCACTATATGGCACGCAACGCACAATTAGAAGCGGCAATACTTATACTTTGCATAGTGTTGTGTTCTGCTGTTACAGGGAACCCATGGGTAACCTCGCCTCTCACTGATAAGGGATTAAAGCGGACCTTCACCCTGAATAAGAGTCTATCTTATATGTTTCTCACACCCTGTACATACAGATTGCCCACATTAATCCAGACCTTCACCCTGAATAAGAGTCTATCTTATATGTTTCTCACACCCTGTACATACAGATTGTCCACATTAATCCGGACCTTCACCCTGAATAAGAGTCTATCTTATATGTTTCCCACACCCTGTACATACAGATTGCCCACATTAATCCGGACCTTCACCCTGAATAAGAGCCTATCTTATATGTTTCCCACACCCTGTACATACAGATTGCCCACATTAATCCGGACCTTCACCATGAATAAGAGCCTATCTTATATGTTTCCCACACCCTGTACATACAGATTGCCCACATTAATCCGGACCTTCACCCTGAATAAGAGCCTATCTTATATGTTTCCCACACCCTGTACATACAGATTGCTCACATTAATCCAGACCTTCACCCTGAATAAGAGTCTATCTTATATGTTTCCCACACCCTGTACATACAGATTGCCCACATTAATCCGGACCTTCACCATGAATAAGAGCCTATCTTATATGTTTCCCACACCCTGTACATACAGATTGCCCACATTAATCCAGACCTTCACCCTGAATAAGAGTCTATCTTATATGTTTCCCACACCCTGTACATACAGATTGCCCACATTAATCCGGACCTTCACCATGAATAAGAGCCTATCTTATATGTTTCCCACACCCTGTACATACAGATTGCCCACATTAATCCAGACCTTCACCATGAATAAGAGCCTATCTTATATGTTTCCCACACCCTGTACATACAGATTGCCCACATTAAAAATCATCCTACCTGCATCTACTGCATGTTATGAGCCTTTAAACATCCAAGATGGCGGCTCATGGAGCATCAGGCAGCCTGCAGACAGGAAGTGTCTTCTGATCGTGTCGCTCTGCATTCTGGGACTGCTGACCTTTCCCTGACCCCAGCTCTGCTCTGTCTGAGCAAAGCACAGCTATAACCCGCCCCCTGTACTTTATCCCACTCTCCTCAGTATGTGATGCTTCTGAGGCAAGATGGCGCTGCCCGTATCCTAGAGTCCTGAACAGAGTTGCAGCCCCGTGGGGGAAAGAATAAAATGTAAGTGACTAAAAACTTAAAATATATTAATGTTAGATGCTGGGGAATCGTTTTTTAATGGTTTGGGCTTTTCATTAAATCATGCTGAAGGTCCGCTTTAAAGCGGACCTCCAGTCATATATGAATTTCTGTAAGGAAGTTTGTTATGATGATGATATGATTTAGAGGTAAGCCTGTCTGCCCTGGGGCCAGAGGCTCAGTTTAGGGGGCCAGGCCGTCACACATTGGTTATTAGGGGGGGGGGGGGGGTCCCAGACATTGCTGCTGTATGGGGCCTGAAAATTCCCAATGGCGTCCGTGTCTGCAGGTTAGGAAATGGTGTTGTCAGAGCTCCTGATAGTGAAAACACAAGATTCTTGTTTTCCTTCTTCCTAGTGAAGGTCGGAAGCAGCTAAATACAGCTTAGAAAGTACGAGCAGAGGTCACCGAGCACATGAGCCCCATCCCACCATTGCTCAGGAAAGCCTCCAGCTGCCGGACGAGAGGCGCTCTACATCGCGTTCCAAATTATTCTGCAGACGAGATTTCCCTCGGATTGTCCTGCATTATGGGCGAAATGACAGTCATCAGCCATTAGAGTATAAATCACATTTTTTTCTACAAACCTCCCAATAATAACTTTAAATTAAAATACTCACTCACTACCAGGGTGGATTTGATTTAAATCTAACTGATTTAAATCACGATTTAAATCACGATTTAAATCACTAGTCAGTAAGGCTTGATTTAAATCAGTGATTTAAATCAAAGTTTCTACCTAAACTAGTTCTTGCTATTTTAACATGCAAGTAGATGAAGATTTTTAGAATCACTTTTTATATTACTTTTTTCTCCCCAGTTTAATGGGTTAATCATTCATATTTGGACACCACTGTTCTGTTGTACTTAGGAAGGAGAAAAATAATCCTGACCTTAATAACAATTTAAATAGATTTATTCAACTGAAACAATAACAACATTACAGCATAAGTTATTTGCTTAAACAAACATCCATGTTTTGTTAACTAATTTGGCTAAACAAAATATATATATATTTTAAGAAACTTAGACTGTCAGCCCAGCCGACACATGAAAAACGTAAATCCTACTGTCCCTGCTGTCCTCTGTAGCTCACTAGTCATAGGTTTGTAGAACAATAGGATTAAGGTCTTTTTCTCAGCTCTGTTCATGTTGTAACATTTTTGCTGTGAAGAAGAGGCTGGGACCTCTGCGGAGTCCAATTCAGTTTTGAGAACTGCGTAAGTAAAGCGAGCGTCTGATAATATAGGAGAGAAACTGCCCACTAATCCTACAGAAACCTCTGGAAGAGCATGGCATTGTGAATGTTACACATATACAGCCTTTATTCTACTGAGTTAAACAACTCAGCTTTATCTCATGATGGAAGAACCTTTGGATGGTAAAATATTTTCCTCAAAAAGCAGTTTATTGAAAAAAAATCCGATTTAAATCAAAAAAATCCGATTTAAATCAAAAAAATCCGATTTTTTTTATTTTTTTAAAAAAAACATTGATTTTTATCCACCCTGCTCACTACTCACTAAACACTCAAGATTATTCAGCACATTCTATAGCGTTTTATTGCGTCACATTAGTTAATATAATGAAGGATGCACACCACACAAGAATGTTAAATTGCAAATGAAAGTGTATTAAAGGTTTTCATACACATAAAACATGATACATAAAATAATAACAATGATTCACAAAATGGATACAATAGGTATTTCAATCTCAGGTATTTGTAGATGCTCAGGGGAAGGGTGCCCCTTTATGACGATATGTAAATATTACCATCTAACCATAAGAAAAAATCTATAGCTAGGTAAAAGGTTTACCGAATATTCTATGAGGGTTATCACCAGTGTCCTCCTGTGGATGATGGATATTTGGTTAACACTGACCGACCTGCATAATGTGCAGGATGCTGGTATCATCAATGGAGGCAAGGAAAAGATATTTACACTGTGTATATACAAGGATAACAATTGTACCATATAGCATAGCGCTAGATAACTATGTATATCTATACTGGATGCTGGCTGTAGTGGGCCCACACACCCGAGGAACGGGCTGTAATCAATACATGAAGGGGTAGGGCTGCCAGCTCAGACCCAAAGGCCAGCAAAATCAGCCGCTCAACAGAAATACCAGTGTGTAAATACTTATATTGATAAAGCAACTTTATTTGATACTAGCCGAAACATACCTTAAAAACAGTTAAAAACATGATTGCTGGGGCTGGTGTATAACAGACTATTTAACATATATACTGGTAATAATAATAATAATAAATACACCAAACAAAAATTGGTAAATACACCGCCAAGAATAAAATACAATTATGATTATGCCCCGGAGTTCCTCCTAGAAACCGTGCGTGTGGTCTGTGCAAAAGCTATTAAAGTGGACCAACACCCAGGATTTTGACTATCCTGGGTGTTGGTCCACTTAGGTGGGGCACCCCGATCGGGGGTGCCCCGCTGTCTGAAACCCCCCCGATCGCCGCAAAAACTCACCTCTCCCCGCTCCCACGTGACCTCGTCCGGCCAATGACAGCGCTCAGAGCAGCTCTGGTATGCGCGTCCAAAGCTGCTTGGACGCGCATACCAGAGCGCTGTCATTGGCCGCGTCTCTCGCTTCCCTCTAACAGGGAGCGCTCCTGCGCCGGCCATTCACAAAACGGCCGGCGCGGGAGCGCGCCCTGCTAGAGGGAAGCGAGAGACGCGACCGCGTCTCGCGCATGCGCCGTTGGATCGCCGGTAAGGTGAGGATTGTGGGCCTCCTGGGGGGTTCCTTCCCGCGGGACATCCCGATTTCGGATGCCCCGCGGGGAGGGATCTGATCGGTCCGGGAATCTTATAGATTTCCGGGCCGATCCCCCCTGGGTGTTGGTCCACTTTAAACAGAAGCACAAAGAGTGCTAATAATTATATACAGATTAGAGAGGGGCCTGATATGGCCAAATAGAGGATAGTGCACCGAGATAACCGTGAAGGTATAAAGGTTTAAAGTGCTAGTTTAAAGTGCTAAGTGCAGAGAAAGTGCTGAGTGCTTGAAGGTGCAAGGTGCTTTCAGAAAAGGAGAAGCTTCCAGGGCAAATATATATTGGAGCTGCTGACACAAATGGCAGCTAATCGAAACTCCATAGAGACAATATCAAGAAACAATCTACATTACCACATGATGAGATAAGATGAAATGATGGGGTCCTACTCCACCAGCATAACCAGCATGCCAGCACCACTGACGCGTTGCGTGGCAAATAAAATCTGCCACTTCATCAGAGTATGACCAAGGATATGACCAAATCTGCATATCAATGTGCCAGCAAACAAATGGTATAGTCACAGAAATGCAATAGGCAGTATAGTATAAGCTCAGTTCAACACAGCATAGTAAAATGAATCAGTGTTATACCCGAATAGCAAGCAAGGCAGCGATCGCTTAGGTTAGCCGATGTTTCAGGGCCTACAGCCCTTTAATAAAGGCAGCGGGTCACATTGACATCAAAAGCTACTGTGTTTCCGCAAAGATAAGACAGGTCTTATCTTAATTTTTGCTCCAAAAGTAGGTTCTAGGGCTTATTTTCAGGGGATGCCTTATAACCGTCTGGCTGGATGGTGGCGGCAGTACAGCAGCTCTAGTACAGTATGTGCACAGAGCTGGCTGGCAGCGAGGGGATGTGTGCCCGGTATGGCGACAGGCTGGGGTAGAGCCAGCAAGATCAGACATTTCACTCCTGATATACAACTGTGACTTAATGTGTCGTCACCCTCCTTTACAGCCGTGATGTGTCCTTACTCTACTTTACAGCCGTGATGTGTCCTTACTCTACTTTACAACCGTGATGTGTTTTCACCCTCCTTTACAGCCGTGATGTGTCCTCACCCTCCTTTACAGCCGTGATGTGTCTTCACCCTCCTTTATAGCCGTGATATATCCTCACCCTCCTTCACAGCCGTGATGTGTCCTCACCTCCCTTTACAGCCGTGATGTGTCCTGACCCTCCTTTACAGCCGTGATGTGTCCTCACCCTCTTTTATAGCTGTGATGTGTCCTCACCCTCCTTTACAGCCGTGATGTGTCCTCACCCTTCTTTACAGCCGTGATGTGTCCTCACCCTCCTTTACAGCCGTGATGTGTCTTCACCCTCCTTCACAGCCGTGATGTGTCCTGACCCTCATTTACAGCCGTGATGTGTCCTGACCCCCCTTTACAGCCGTGATGTGTCCTGACCCTCCTTTACAGCCGTGATGTGTCCTCACCCTCCTTTATAGCCGTGATGTGTTCTCACCCTCCTTTACAGCCGTGATGTGTCCTTACTCTACTTTACAGCCGTGATGTGTCCTTACTCTACTTTACAACCGTGATGTGTTTTCACCCTCCTTTACAGCCGTGATGTGTCCTCACCCTCCTTTACAGCCGTGATGTGTCTTCACCCTCCTTTATAGCCGTGATATATCCTCACCCTCCTTCACAGCCGTGATGTGTCCTCACCCTCATTTACAGCCGTGATGTGTCCTCACCTCCCTTTACAGCCGTGATGTGTCCTGACCCTCCTTTACAGCCGTGATGTGTCCTCACCCTCTTTTATAGCTGTGATGTGTCCTCACCCTCCTTTACAGCCGTGATGTGTCCTCACCCTTCTTTACAGCCGTGATGTGTCCTCACCCTCCTTTACAGCCGTGATGTGTCTTCACCCTCCTTCACAGCCGTGATGTGTCCTGACCCTCATTTACAGCCGTGATGTGTCCTGACCCCCCTTTACAGCCGTGATGTGTCCTGACCCTCCTTTACAGCCGTGATGTGTCCTCACCCTCCTTTATAGCCGTGATGTGTTCTCACCCTCCTTTACAGCCGTGATGTGTCCTTACTCTACTTTACAGCCGTGATGTGTCCTTACTCTACTTTACAACCGTGATGTGTTTTCACCCTCCTTTACAGCCGTGATGTGTCCTCACCCTCCTTTACAGCCGTGATGTGTCTTCACCCTCCTTTATAGCCGTGATATATCCTCACCCTCCTTCACAGCCGTGATGTGTCCTCACCCTCATTTACAGCCGTGATGTGTCCTCACCTCCCTTTACAGCCGTGATGTGTCCTGACCCTCCTTTACAGCCGTGATGTGTCCTCACCCTCTTTTATAGCTGTGATGTGTCCTCACCCTCCTTTACAGCCGTGATGTGTCCTCACCCTTCTTTACAGCCGTGATGTGTCCTCACCCTCCTTTACAGCCGTGATGTGTCCTGACCCTCATTTACAGCCGTGATGTGTCCTGACCCCCCTTTACAGCCGTGATGTGTCCTGACCCTCCTTTACAGCCGTGATGTGTCCTCACCCTCCTTTATAGCCGTGATGTGTTCTCACCCTCCTTTACAGCCGTGATGTGTCCTCACGCTCCTTTACGGCCGGGATGTGTCCTCACCCTCCTTTATAGCCGTGATGTGTCCTCACCCTCCTTTACAGTCGTGATGTGTCCTCACGCTCCTTTACGGCCGGGATTTGTCCTCACCCTCCTTTATAGCCGTGATGTGTCCTCACCCTCCTTTACAGTCGTGATGTGTCCTCACGCTCCTTTACAGCCGTGGTGTGTCCTCACCCTCCTTTACGGCCGTGATGTGTCCTCACCCTCCTTTACGGCCGTGATGTGTCCTCACCCTCCTTTACAGCCGTGATGTGTCCTCACCCTCCTTTACAGCCGTGATGTGTCCTCACCCTCCTTTACGGCCGTGATGTGTCCTCACCCTCCTTTACAGCCGTGATGTGTCCTCACCCTCCTTTACGGCCGTGATATGTCCTCACCCTCCTTTACAGCCGTGATGTGTCCTCACCCTCCTTTACAGCCGTGATGTGTCCTCACCCTCCTTTACAGCCGTGAGGTGTCCTCACCCTCCTTTACAGCCGTGAGGTGTCCTCACCCTCCTTTACAGCCGTGATGTGTCTTCACCCTCCTTTACAGCCGTGATGTGTTTTTCACCCACCTTTACAGCCGTGATGTGTCTTCACCCTCCTTTACAGCCGTGATGACACTTGTAAGTTTGGACACTTGAGGACACTTGTAATTTTTTTGTAGGATGTCAGAATAGAAACCAGAGCTGCTGTTTTGATTAGAACCGCCTCCCACTCTCACATATCTTTTGCATGAGGATACTCCAAAGGTTCTCAGTAGGGTTCAGGTCAGGGCAAGATGGCGTCCGCACCATGAGTTTCTCTACTTTTATGTCTATAGCAGCCAATGACTCAATGACTCAGAGGTAACTTTTGCAGCATGATGGGGCATTGTCATGCATGTAGGTACAATGAGAAGTACGATTAAAGTGGACCAACACTCTCTGTGGCAAGGGTGTTGGCAGGCTTATCATTGGGCCCCATGCACAGTTGTGTCTGGGGACCCTAATCAAAGCCAAATTTTGTATATCGAAATACAATATTACACACCTTGGTGGGGGGTGTAGTCGCTGCCTGCTCATGCGCTGTGGGAGTGCGAGCAAACCCATAAGGGGGGTTTCACACAGAGCGGCATCCTGGCATTGTCTGTCCATGTAGGAATTGTCAGCGAATTTCCCATATGGCCGTCCAATTTCTACTCCCTAGGATGCTCCACTGTGTGAAACGCGATTAAAGTGGACCAACACCCAGGGGGGATCGGCCCGGAAATCTATAAGATTCCCGGACCGATCAGATCCCTCCCCGCGGGGCATCCGAAATCGGGATGTCCCGCGGGGAGGAACCCCCCAGGAGGCCCACAATCCTCACCTTACCGGCGATCCAACGGCGCATGCGCGAGACGCGGCCGCGTCTCTCGCTTCCCTCTAGCAGGGCGCGCTCCCGCGCCGGCCGTTTTGTGAATGGCCGGCGCAGGAGCGCTCCCTGTTAGAGGGAAGCGAGAGACGCGGCCAATGACAGCGCTCTGGTATGCGCGTCCAAGCGGCTTTGGACGCGCATACCAGAGCTGCTCTGAGCGCTGTCATTGGCCGGACGAGGTCACGTGGGAGCGGGGAGAGGTGAGTTTTTGCGGCGATCGGGGGGGTTTCAGACAGCAGGGCACCCCCGATCGGGGTGCCCCACCTAAGTGGACCAACACCCAGGATAGTCAAAATCCTGGGTGTTGGTCCACTTTAAATCATCTAACCTCCTAATGACGCATGGGCAGGTCACGGCCTCGCTATACCTTTAGCTATATCTGGGGCAGCCATTTCTGATTGACCCCAGCTAGAAGTCAGCAGGGATGCAACCAGTGGCCGCTCTGCACCATTCGCTGACTGCAGTGATGTCACAGCATCTTGTATAACTGAATGGAGCTGAGCACTGATTCTGCTCACATGGCTCACGTGTACAGTGGCTTCCTACCTGCTGCACGCCCTGCATTGTGTTACACGGCCCCTCACTCTCCATAGGCCGCGCGTCGTTATTTATTTTTTTAAACATTTTTATTTTAACGTTGCCACTGATTTGACACTGCCTTTGGGGGCCCCCTTGGCAGGTGGGGGCCCCATGCATTTGCATGGTATGCGTGGTGGTTAAGCATGCCACTGGGTGTTGGTGGCTGCCGGTGCCGCTGCTAAATTTCAGTCTGGGGGGGGCATCCAGAATGCTGGAGCCCCCCCTGCACATAATCCCCCAGGACGCCCATAAATCTCACCTTTCTCTTGGTCCAGCAACGATAATCCAGCGTTGCGATTGGCTGCTCCAGAGGAGTAGCTAGGCTTTCTGGCAACCAGGGCAAAGTTTCAAAATAGCGCCCCCCACCTGTTCTTAGGTCCCACTTTGGTGCCCTCCTGACCTGCTGCACCCGGGGGAAGTGCCACCCCCTAGTTAAGCCCCTGGGCTGCTCACCGCTCACATGGGCAGGACATTGAGCGCCGGGCAGCCAATCACAGTCGAGAGAGAAAGGTCAGATTTATGGGTGTCCTGGGGGTTATGTGTTGGGGGGGCTCCAGTATTCTGGATGCCCCCCCCCCCAGACTGTCATTTAGTGGTGGCACAGGCAGCCACCAACACCCTTTACCACGGAGGGTGTTGGCCCACTTTAACTGAACACCATCAAATAATAGGTTGCGCCCTCAATAACTAATGACAAAAAATTCCATATGCTTTACAGCTTCACACTAGAAAGCCAAGTGACCAAGTTGATGAGCAGTGAGCACAACCACATAAGAAATACTCCCTAAGGGTGAAAAGATGAGACTCCCGTGACTCAAGCAGCACCAGCAGCTTCACATTCCTGTTTGATTGTTTAGCGGCTGCTCTCTTACTCCGATAAATTTGTCTGGCAGAAATATTCTTCATTATGCCTTTATCTGCACCAACCCATCTGTGCTCTGAATCAGCCACAAATCTCTTCACTATGTGATGATCTTGCTTAAACTGGAACAAAATTTGACCGCAGCACTTTTAATAGAGCCTATTGGCGGCTGTGACGCGGTGCAGCCGACTGGCCACATCCCCGGCAGGCTGTTCAGGTGTGCGTGCGCTCCTGCACCCATCCATTCAGAAAGGTTGGGCATGGGAGCGCGCACGGCCGCAGAGGAGCTGGGGATGTGACACCGGTGGAGATCACGTGGCAGGGCCCGTCGGGCACAGGTAAGATCTCTTTCAACCTCCTCTACACTTTCCTTTTCACCTTTCCTCTTTCCTCTTTTTCTATATTCTCTTCTTTTTCTCTTTCCCATAGCCTCTCCTTCTCTTTCTTCCCAAATTCTCCTTTTCTTGACATTCTCTCATTCTCTTTTTTCCACATTCGCTCATTCTTTCTTTTTCCACATTCTCGCCTTCTCTCTTTGACTTTATTGCATTTGTTCCTTCTCTCTTTTTTTCACATTCTCTCTTTTTGTTGCATTCATTCTTTCTCTTTTTGTTGCATTCTCTCCTTCTCTCTTTTTTCGCATTCTCCCCATCTCTTTTTTTTTGTCATTCTCTTCATCACTCTTCTCTTTTTTTCTGCATTCTCTTCTCTTTTCCACATTTTCTCCTTCTCAATTTTTCACATTCTTCTTTTACACATTTTCACATTCTCTCATTCTCTTTTCACACATTCTCTCCTTTATTGGTTCCACATTTTCCACCTTGGTTCTCTCTTTTCTCAGCATTCCCTTCTTTTTTCTCCCTCTCATTTAGTGCTTCATCCGTCTGTATGCCTTTTTCTTGCTCTCCTTCCTGCATTCTATACATCAATCTCTGTTCTCAGGATTCCCTACGTTTATTTCCTCTTCCTGTTGTCCTTTCATCTCATGCTTTCACATTCTTTCTATCCATCTTCCCTTATCATTCTTCCCCCCCTCCACATTCACTTCATCTGTCTTTATAGACATGTATGTGTATACATACCATAGGGGCAGTGCAGGCGTGTGCCCCCGGGCCTGTGATACAAGGGGGTCGGCGCATGATGCCTTCATCGCCTATACGGTATGTACTAGGACTGCCAAACGGATCATTGGATGCCCCTTACCATCCCTTGAGGAACAATTCAAGGAAAGGATCTGCTCAAAAGCCAAAAAAATAATTGAGGACCCAACACACCCAGGTGATTCTTTTTTCAAACTTTTGCCCTCGGGCCGGAGGTACCTGGCACTTTCGACAAGAACCTCCAGGTACAAAAATAGTTTTTTCTTTATTGCATGGCACGGCCTGCTTCGGTATTCTTAACAGTTGGGTTATTCCGCCACAAGGTGGCGCAGTGTACTGCAGAAGAGCTGTGGCATCTCCCGGCCCCCTATAAAAACGGGATTAACCATAGAGTTCCCAGCGTTTCCTCTGCAGTGAAACTGCCAAGATAGAAGATGGCTCTCTACATTGCGCAGGTGAGCGGAGCAACCAAGCCTGCGGCCCTGCAAGTCTATTTCCACCCATTTCTGGACCCTTTCTGCCTTCCAGCCTTGGCTGACAGATCGGTTGAGGGTAGAGGAGCACTAGGATCAAGTGCTCCGGGAGCGCTGCTCCAAGCCGGAGACCCTGTTCCACAAAGGGTAGCCGGCCATAGGCTTTATGGTGAGCCTGCTAGGGATGCAGAGTTCTTGTCCTGGCTTTTGAGGGGATGAGTGTTTTTTTCTTCAGGGGTCCCCCCCCGGCCTGGATGCTCACCGCTGTTTTTCGTCTCTCTTCCACCCCCCTCTGACTTGTTCGGGGGGGTGGTAGCGGCGAGTGGTGTTAGTTGTGGTGTATTTGCTGTTTACAGTGTGTTTTCTAGCCGCCGCACCGCTTTGTACTGCGCTCCGTGGCGGGTGGTGCTATAACCTGTGGCGTTTTAGCTTAGTCATGGCACCGGCGGGGTCACGTGGGCGCCGTTTTCGCGCTCTTCGGGGGGGCGGGGCCGGGGGATAACGCGTATCGCGTCTTCCCCCCGCGGCCCGCCCCTCGAGGTACCTCTACCGACGCCATTTTGGATTAGCTGCGTGTCTTGATTTCTCCCTTTCTGGCTGCAGCGTTGTATCCCCCAGCGTGTCGCTTCATCTAGCGGTCTGTGGATTGGTGACCCTGCGGGTACCTTGGCCCGTGAGTCCCCCTTAGGGTTTTTTTTATTGGTCTCATGGGGAATGTGTTGCGGGATGCTCATGTGTCGTTTTTACTTATGTCTTTCAGGCGGGATACCAGTGGGTTGTGGTTTCTCCCGGCTCTACTCCTTCCTCCCCCTCATCCCCCCCTTTACTGACTTCTGGGGGCATCCCGTGGGAGGGCATCCCGGGTGGCTTTTGTATTAGCCTTTGCCCAGTGCTGGCCTATTGCGCCTGTTTTAATCACCATATGGAGGCTTCTGGGGATAGCATGCTTGGGGGCCCATTCGGGGCAATCCCGGCTGTGTGCCATGTGTGGGGTATCCCCTGTGAGTGACAGTGTCAGGGTGTGCGTGCCGTGCGCTCAAAGTGTCCTTGCGCTCCAATCTGGTTTGCCTGCATCGCTTCCCAGCTCTGTGCCCCCTTCGGGGTCGCCTACCCCCCACTCCTGCAATTGGCCCCCAGTGTGGGGGATAATAGCAGGGGGTCACAGTCTGATTTGGCACTTCGTGTGGCCAACATTGAGAGGCAGCTTGCCAGGACTGTTCCTAGGAAGGCCTCTGGCAAGAAGCGGCACCTGACTTCCACTCCCTAACTCTCCATAGAGGAGTATGAGGAGTTTAATGCCACTGGTGGACGTTATTCCCTAGAGGAAGGGGAACTGTTCCAGGACTCTGACTCCTCTGGGGACCAGCAGGAGGGTTACGATAGTGACCCTGGGTCTGTGTCCGGGGAGGTGAGCACTTTCGCCCTGATAAACAGCGTCTTGAGTTCCCTGAGCAGGGACATTTCACTACTATGTTGCTTACGGAGTGGGAACGTCCTAACAGGCTGCCCGCTGTACCCAAAGGATTGGATAAGAGGTATCCCTTTCCTGCTGATTTAGTAAAGCAGTGGTCATGTCCCCCTGAGGTGGACGCTCCCGTGCTAGGTCTGTCCAATACTTCGGTCATGCCTTCCCCTGACACTACCACTCTGAGGAACAGCGAGGACCGGTGCATGGATCAGCTGGCCTGCCATGCTTTTACTTGTGTGGGGGCTGGACTGCACCCGGCCTTGTGCTGCTGCCATTACAGCTATTGTCCTTAAGAAACTGCTCAAGCGTCTATGTGATGGCGCTATGGCTGGTAGGAGGAGGGAGGATTATAGGGCCCTCTTGCTTTGCTCTGATTTTGTTGCATTTATCCTTACTGCCATGGATGATGCTGTGAGGCTGGGCGATAGGGCCTCTGCACTTTTGGTGGCTATGCCCCGCTCTGTTTGGTTGTGACAGTGGGCAGCTGACGCTGCTGCTAAGAAGGCTCTCACTGGACTCCCTTTTGCAGGGCTGCTGCTCTTCGGTGAGCGTCTTGATGTTTTAGCCAAGGATGGCAGACTGCCTCAGCTTAGTCCCGGCCCTTTTGGGGGACCTCCGCCTCCCTCCCCTCCCTTCGTACTACCAGGGGAGGTCATGGCTCCCTCTTCTCAGGTAGCCGCAGAGATTCTTGGGGCGGGGGCAGATCCCGTGGTTGTCCCGGTCTCTCCTGGGGTTCCAAGCCCAAACCCCCTTCCAAGGCCCCTCAGGCATGAGGGGGCGCCCTCACCCATCCGGGTGGGGGGACGGCTTCGGCTCTTTGCTCACGTCTGGAGGCTCCACGTCTCAGACCGGTGGATTCAAGAGGTGGTGTCCTCCGGTTACAAGATAGAGTTTGCAGCCTGGCCGCCTCCAAGATTCATCAGATCCCGGATGTCTTTAAGCCCCCTGTCAGCTCAAGGATTGATTTCGGCGGTTCAATGACTGCTGGAGTCAGGGGCCCCCTCAAGATCAGGGTCAGGGGTACTATTCCAATCTTTTCACGGTCCCCAAAAAGGACGGCTCTCTGAGGCCCATCCTGGACTTGAAGGGCCTCAACAAGTTTGTCAGATTCAAGCTTTTTCGCATGGAGACGCTACGCTCGGCTGTCAGTACCCTTCGCCCGGGCGACATCATGACCACCGTGGACATCAAGGATGCTTATCTTCATGTGCCTATCTTCTTAGGTCATCAGAGATTTCTGAGGTTCGTGCTGGAGGATCAGCATTACCAGTTTGTAGCCTTACACTTTGGTATCGCCTCGGGTGTTCACCAAGGTGCTGGCAGGGGTGATGGCTCTACTACGGAACCAGGGCATTCGCGTCCTTCCTTACCTGGACGACATCCTTATTGTGGCCCAGTCCTTTCATCAGGCCGAGCAGGACACCCGGGTGGTGACCTCCACTCTAGAGTCCTTCGGCTGGATGATCAACTTTCCCAAGTCTTCACTGTCCCCGTACTTGGTGAGGTCCTTTCTGGGCATGACACTAGATACCTCTCAGGTCAAGGTGTTCCTTCCTCAGCAGAAGGTGGAGGGCCTTCAGAATCAGGCACGGGCTCTGCTCTTGTGTCCTCATCCCTCCATCCATCTGGGGATGCAGTTGGTGGGCCTGATGGTGTCCTGCTTCGAGGTGGTCCCTTTGCTCAGTTTCACATGAGACCTCTTCAGTTGCACCTCTTGTCAGTCTGGGATCGGGACCCTGTGTCCCTGGATCAGGAATTTGCTCTGTCTCCTCTGGCCAGACAGTCCCTTTCGTGGTGGCTGGACTCAAGGAACCTTCTGGTGGGCAGGACTTTCCTGCCTCCGTGCTGGGAGACGGTCACCACAGATGCCAGTCTGACAGGCTGGGGGGGCTTTTGGA
This sequence comes from Gastrophryne carolinensis, assembly GCA_027917425.1. Lineage (NCBI taxonomy): Eukaryota > Metazoa > Chordata > Amphibia > Anura > Microhylidae > Gastrophryne > Gastrophryne carolinensis. The sequence continues at coordinate 21,625,809 of CM051235.1, read as the reverse complement.
AGTCTCTGAAGTTCCAGGGTCAGTGGGGCCCCCAGGAGGCCCATGCTCCCATCAATGTACTGGAACTGAGGGCGATCAGGTTGGTTCTTTCTCAGCTGACCACACACCTTCGGGGTTGGGCTGTTCAGATTCGCTCAGACAACCAGGCGGCGGTTGCCTACATCAACCATCAGGGAAGGACTTGGAGCAAGCGAGCCTTCAAGGAAGTGTCCCTGATACTGTCTTGGGCGGAACAGCATGTTCCCTGCATCTCGGCGGTCTACATTCCAGGGGTGGAGAACCAGGTGGCGGACTCCCTGAGCAAGGGGACGTCTCATCTGGGGGAATGGTCCCTCAACAACCAGGTGTTTCTCTCCCTGTGTCACTGCTGGTGTCAGCCGGATGTGGACCTGTTTGCGTCCCGTCACAATCACAAACTTCCCAAGTTTGTCTCCCTGTCACAGGATCCTCTGGCCTTCGCCACGGATGCACTGGCTATGTCTTGGACGGAGTTACGGCTTCTCTATGTATTCCCTCCGTTCCCTTTACTGGGCAGGGTGCTGCGCAAGATAGCCCAGGAGGGGTTGCCAGCCATCCTGGTGGCCCCTTGTTGGCCAAGAAGTATGTGGTTCGCAGACGTCGTGCAGTTGGCAGTAGATCAGTACGTCTTGCCCAAGGATCCAGATCTTCTCACTCCGGGGCAGCTACGCCATCCCAATTTACAAACGCTGGCTTTAACGGCTTGGCTGCTGAAACCTCCATCTTGATGGAAAAGGGGTTGCCTGCCCCTGTTGTGGATACCATGATTAGGGCTAGGAAGAAGTCCTCGTCCTTCATCTATTACAGGGTCTGGCATGCTTACATTGCCTGGTGTGAGTCCAAGTCTCTTCCCTGTCGGGTTTTCTCCATCCCCAGGATTCTGGAATTTTTGCAACATGGTTTGGATTCCGGCCTTCAACTTAGTACCCTCAAGGGCCATGTCTCAGCTCTGGCAATTTTTTTCCAAAGATCCTTTGCCAGTCACCGGTTGGTTAAAACCTTTTTCCCGGGTGTTACTCATGTGCGTCCACCTCGTAAGCCTATGCTACCAGTCTGGGACTTGAATCTGGTGTTGTCTGCTCTGTAGGGTCCTCCCTCTGAGCCTATTCATGGGGCTGCCTTGCCCATTCTGACTCTTAAAGTAGCCTTTTTGGTGGCTATCATTTCTGTCAGGCGAGTTTCTGAACTGGCGGCGCTTTCAATTAAACCTCCTTATTTTGAGAGGCATCAGGATAAGGTGGTGTTTCGGCTTAAGCCGGATTTCTTGCCTAAGGTCGTGTCTGCCTTTCATCTCAATCAGGACATTGTTTTGCCTTCATTTTGTCCTAATCCTGCTAATTCCAAGGAGCGGACGTTGCATTCTTTGGATGTGGTCAGGGCTCTGAAGTTTTATTTGGTCGCTACTGAGCCTTTCAGGAAATCTGATGCTCTTTTTGTTCTCACTTCTGGACCTAGGAAGGGTTTGCCTCCAGCTAAATCCACTATCAGCAAGTGGATCCGTCAGGCGGTGGTACAAGCCTATTCTGCTAAGGGGAAGGAACCTCCATTCCACTCGTGCTGTTGGTGCCTCTTGGGCTTTTCAGCACCAGGCTTCTGTTGAACAAGTTTGCAAGGCCGCTACTTGGTCTTCTGTTCATACTTTTTCCAAGTTTTACAAGGTTGATGTTAAGGCCTCAGCGGATGCTGCTTTTGTCCGCAAGGTGCTTCAGGCGGTAGTGACTTGAACTGCCGGCCGTTACTCATTGGGGATCCCACCCTACTTTTGGACACTGCTTTTGGATGTCCCAACTGTTATGAATACCGAAGCAGGCCGTGCCATGCAATAAAGAAAAAAGCAATTCTGTGAGTACTCACCTGTAGAATTGTTTTTGTTCTTGCATGGCACGGCCTGCTTCGACCCACCCTTGTTATCGCTATTCTCGGTTGCCTCTTTATGGTGATTGTTCCAAGTTAATTGGGGTTCTTTACCTTTTTTTAATTTTTTACCTTTATTCTCTCCCGGCTTCTTGTCTCACTGCTTGTCTACGCTGGGAACTCTATGGTTAATCCCGTTTTTATAGGGGGCCAGGAGATGCCACAGCTCTTCTGCAGTACACTGCGCCACCTTGTGGCGGAATAACCCAACTGTTAAAAATACCGAAGCAGACCGTGCCATGCAAGAACAAAAACAATTCTACAGGTGAGTACTCCCAGAATTGCTTTTTTTTCCTCTAGCTGTTAAGGCACTAAATAATCACCATTGAACAATCTGCCAAGAACTTCCTGTCTTACCATGTCACTGATTTACCACCAGTATCATATGTAAATATGTTTAAAATGTATATGTATAATATACGGTATGTATAATATGTCAAATACTTTTTTTTTTTATATTAATGTTTATAGCTCTAACGGGGTACCTCACTTCCTAAAAGTGTTCCTTGTATGTATCCTGTACTTACTTGGCAGTCAATAAAGTATTCGTACTTGCTCCACATAGTCACCTAACCATGCCGCCTCCTTTCCGCTAGAACGTAGGGCCTGCTTCGCTGCTGATACCACGTGGGGGCCCTGCTCCTCCAATGGTGCTGCGTGTGCCCCAACATCTTCCGCACCTCGCTGTCACGCTCCAAAATAGTTTGCAGTCCGCGAGGGGGGTGTGGTGATGTTGGGGGTCCTGCTATGGTGCCCCACCAGGGCTATGTATGCCCCTGTGCAGGGCTGGCTCCAGTTTTATGTGGGCCCTTGGGTGGCATGGCCTCAGTGGGCCCCTTTGTGGTCAAGAGTCGCGTCACATCACCGAGGGACGTCCTAAATCTGGATGCCTCCTAAGGATCATGCAATTTGGACCAAAACTCTAGTTTTGGTCTACGTTGAAGCGCACCAAACCCCTTTAAACCTGACCTCGGAGTCTAAACGAATCTAGATTCTCTTGATTTTGGATGCGACTGTGTGATCCCCCCCTTTGTCCATTACTTTCCTCGAACTGGTAAATGCACTGTGGGATCGTCTGTTTGAGTTAACGCCCAAACCAGGGGGGGTTCTTTCACAAAGAGGGGTATCAGAAATTGAGATGCCCCTGTAAAGCGGACCAAAACTCGGGGTGGAATTGCTTGCATAGTGGGTATACCAGTGATCCCAGGGGGTTTCAAACAGTAGGGTATCACAGATTGGGATGCTCTAGGTATAGGAAATCAGCACTTCCTCCCCTGGAATCTAAATCGAGATGCCCCGTTGTGTGGAACCCCGCCATTCGAGGAGATGTAGGTACCGGCTGTGGCGGTGCCCTCCCAGTCCTTCCTGGTCAAGCGCCTTCACAATCCCCAAAGGCCGGCCCTGTCAGTGGGCCCCCCAGAGGGTGGGGGCCCCCGGCAGCTGTCCCACCTTGCCGAGTGCTGACACCGGCCCTGCCCCTGTGTATGTGTTTTGGGGGGCACTGATATGAAACATGGGTGCCTTTTAACCTAAGGCCTGCTCTGCTGGGGGGGGGGGTTGGTTTTGCCTTTGTAAATGTAGGTGTTAGAGAGGATGACCTTAATGACATGGAACATGCTCTCCATAACAGACCCAGGCAGGCAGTGCAGGAGGGAGGTTGGCAGGCCGGCTCCAGGTTTATGTGGGCCCTCGGGGGGCATGGTCTCAGTGGGCCCCTTTGCGGTGGAGGGTCAGGGGTCTATATATTGTATGGACAAAACTAAGAAGGGCTGCTTGCCCTCCGACCCCCTATTGGAGCTATTTTTTAGTTTGGCCCCACATGAATGGGGAAGTATTGAGGAAGAGGGAGGCTGAGGGAACATAGATGAATGGGACAGAGCTAAGAGAACAAGGATAGATAGGTCAGGGCTCAGGGGATAGAGATGGATGGGACAAGGCTGAGTGGATAGGGAAAGATGGGTCAGGGCTCAAGGGATAGGGATGAATGGGTCAGGGGATAGGGATGAATGGGTCAGGGCTCAGGGGATAGGGATGACTGGGGAAAAGCTGAGTGGATAGGGAAAGATGAGTCAGGGCTCAAGGGACAGGGATGAATGGGTCAGGGCTCAGGGGATAGGGATGAATGGGGAAAAGCTGAGTGGATAGGGAAAGATGGGTCAGGGCTCAATGAATATGAATGAATGGGTCAGGGCTCAGAGGATCGGGATGGATGAGGCAGATGTGACATACAACCAATGGGACAGAGCTGAGACAGAGAAAGGAAGTGTGTGCAGTTCTTTAACCACATTGTGCAAGCTGTCAGTGGGCCCCCCTGATGGGTGGGGCCCTCGGCAGCTGACCGGGCTTGCCGGGTGCTGACACCGGCCCTGGAGGTTGGTACTACATGTACTATTCATGTGAACGCCATGAGAGCTCCACTGACCCCACAAAGACATCCGCATCACGTGAAGGAACTTTCTGTTTCTAGCGAGAATGTTTGAACACTGGCGTCACACATTCCATTGTCAGGTACACGGGGAAAGGTGCGGCGCCATGGCAACAAGGAGTGCCACTTTATGTCCTGCTCGGAGCAGTCGCTGAACAAATACAATCTGTTGTTTGCTTGGAAGAAATCTATATCATACCTTTCAAATTTTCAGGGTGGGAACGAGGGACAATTGTTAAATGAAGCCACGCCCCCTCATTGAGGGATGGATAGGAAATAGGATGTAACAGTTACAACAATATAAACACTTTGAATAGGCAAATTAAACATTTATTGCTGCAGATCTGCATGTTACACCTCAAAGAGGTATATATATATATATATATATATATATATATATATATATATATATATACACACACACACACACACACACACGACTGGCCGTAGGGGGATCTAGGACAATGCCCGGTGGGCCGCACTGCTTTGGGCCAGTTGGGCTGCTGCATTTAACACCCACATTCAGTCTCTACCCCCTTTAGTCTCCCTCTCAACCTCTTGTACCCAGCCCCGCTGTACCCATAAGCCAAGGAACCCTAGCCCCCAATGCTATAGCCCCAGGATCATGGTTGGGGGCCACAGCAGGGACGTCCCAGCCTGGCCGGGGGCTGGTAAAATCTAGGGCTGTGTTTCGGCCCCAGTCCATCACTATATATATAACACCAGTACAGCACTATATGGGAGCGAACCGTAGCGACTGGGCAGTGTGAGCGACTCACACCATATTCATAAAAAAAACAGCCTCACACAGCGCCGGCGCTCAAAATTGTCGCTGTAGCCCAGAGCGCCAGACGCTGTGTGATTAAAGTCCGTTTTTGAACACATATCTACCAGTAACAAACCAAAAACATATGGAATGACATTGTTATTTCAATACCAGACCTATAATGACAATTCTGCATAAAAATATAAAAAATAAAAAAATGACATTTAATAGGCTTGGAGAGGGCACACAATGATTTGATAAAAAAAAAAAAAAACCCTGTTTAACGTGAAGAAAATTATTGTCCATTGAAATGTATGGGAGAGCGACAGGTAATAAATACCAGGCGCTCTGAAAGCCAGAGCGCCGCCGGGATCCGCTGAGCCGTCTGTGATGATGAATCGGTCGCTACATGTCGCTCTCCACCTAAATGTGGTATTGCATGCAGCACCCGGCGTTCACCTGCCGCTGCCTGCCGCTACCTGTCGCTTACAAGGCACTACCTGCCGCTATCCCTTGATGAATAAAGCCCTATGTGTAATATATACTGCCTGCAGTCGCCTTGGCTAACCTTATGGGTGCATATGGTATAGTGTTATTGATTATTATGGCTCCATCATCCTGTTCTATGTCACTTTAGAAAGTGATCATAACAGTGTCCCCATTACAAAATGTTCATAGCCCTATAAAAATGTCAGGAAGCTTCTTTTATTTTAGGGCAGTTGACAGTTTATGTATTTGTAGGGTAAACAAATGGGATGTATTTCAGGAATTCAAAGTGCACCTACACCCTTGGTAACGGGACTGTCTCATCAAAAAATTTAAAAAAATGTCTATATTCTCTGTTTCTTTGAAGCAGCTCCCCCAGGGACCAGTGGTTTTAAACTTACAGGACTTGAAAATCCGGTACGGCAATGGCATGTGCGTGTCTAGTCCTGTGTCTGCCATTACTTAGCAAGCAGGTAGATAAGATGCAGTTGCTCCATTCACTGTAACAGAGTGGGGTATACCAGGCACTGCCCTCTGTTCCCCCTGTGGTGAATATGTCATGGGGACTGTTCCTACACACTATTAAAGGGATTGATCACCCATTGATCACCCATGAAAAAAACTCACCTTTTGTCATCGTTCCCAGTTGGTCCGACTTGCTGGTTCACATTCTGCGCTGCCCTGGGCCCGAGCAGCAGTCAGAAATTAATCCGTGTCGGCAGGGCCGGCTCCAGGGTTTTATGGGCCCCTTGGCGACAGAGTCTCAGTCTGCCCCTTGTGACAAACAGAGCCATTAAATATGCACAGCAAATGGCTCTGATTGGATGAGAGCCCACACATGCACCATAGAAGTTTTTACAGACGAAACAAAGCCCAAGTCAAAATGCTGGGTTTAGTTCCTTTTTTTAAAGTGGACCAACACCCAGGATTTTGACTATCCTAGGTTTTGGTCCACTTCGGCGGGGCACCCGATCGGGGGTGCCCCGCTTGGGGGAAACTCCCCAGAAACCCCGAAAAACTCACCTCTCCTCGCTCCCACGTGACCGCCGCTGCCAATCCCCGCCGACGGACAAGCGGGAGGCAGCGACGGACAAGAGAGCGCTCCCGCCGCCGCCGCCTCCCGCGCGTCACTCTTACAGGGCGCGCGCCCGCGCCGGCCATCCACAAACGGTGCGGGTGCGCGTCCTGCTAGACTGACGCGCGGGAGGCGGCAGCGGGCGCCGCTGGATCGTGGATAAGGTAGGGATTTAGGGGTGCCCCGCAGTCAGGGGACTGATCGGTCCGGGAATCTTATAGATTCCCTGGCTGATCATGGGAGGGTGTTGGTCCACTTTAAAGAGGAACATCCGCCTCTGTGGCCAGCCTTGGGGTCTAAAAGACAGGGCTGGCTGATTATCCCTCCCTGGGGCATCCCAAGTAAAACTTCCTGCAATGCGTGCCAGCATTTAACGCTATGCAGAACTTCTATTTATGTTTATTTGTCTGCATGACTTACTTTTCATCATTCATTTGTCTTTCTTTCTCTGCTTCCTTCCCACTCTCTCTGTTCTTTCTTTTATTCCATCCATTTTTGTACATTCTTTCCTCTTGTTTTCTTTTTTTCTTTCCTTCTGTCACACCTACCGTCTCTTTCCTCCTTTCCTTCTCTTTCTTCCTTCAGTCTCAGTGATGGAACGAGGAAGGTAAGCATATAACATGCGCAATTGCTGCACAAGTGGGCCCCCCACTGGCCCCAGGCCCTCGGCATGTGACCCGGTTTGCCGGGTGCTGGTGCCGGCCCTGCGCGTTGGGCTCATGCCCCCACTATCTGTCACAGGTGGGCTGCCACATCCTTTCCATTCATTGCAATGGGGGGGGGGGCCGAGGCCTTACATGCCCTCCATTGCAGTGAAAGGAGAGGATGTGGCTCCTGTGACTGATGGTGGGGGTCGCGAGCCAGAGTGTCGCTGACTGCTGTTCCAGGCAGCGCAGGCTACGATCCAGGGATCACATGAGCTGCTGACCCCTGGAGTCAGATCGATCTGCTGCCGGGGGACAAAATGTGAGTGCGCTTTGTTATTTTTACATAGGTGGTTAAAGCGGAACAAAAGGTGGGAATTTGCCCTGCAGTGTGAAAACCCCCAGTTTGCCCACTACAAGTCACCTTTCCACGTTCCAACGGTGCATGCGCAGGCTTTTGTCCAGGCTCCCATTGACTTGAATAGAGAGTGTGCTCTGCCACATCCCCGCCCGTGTACACGCGCCCCTCCCAGCCTATCTGAATGGCTTCACAACAATTAGAGCCCATTGCCGCAAGGAAGTAAACCCAGCAAAGGACTCTGATTGGATGAGGGCCGCACATGTGTAGCGGGTGCATGCCTGGCCATTGGCACACGCTCTGAGGAGCGAGGGGGGTTCTTAGGGTAGGGCGACTCAGGTTGGTGTGGCATGTGTGGGGTGGAGGTGCACTTACTGATTCAGTCATCGCTGGTCTCCAACATGACACTAATTGGTGCAAACAGGGTCTTTATTTGAGGGCTTCCATCAAACAGCATAATCCAGTTACAGGCAATATCCATTGGTTACAGCAAACGGTCTTTACAGCTTCCAGTTCCAATCTCGGGCTTTTTCCCTCACTGTTGCTCAGCTCCTCCACTACATTAACATTTCCCCTCTGTAGCTTGCTACTAGCATAGAACAGAACAGAACACTTTAGAAGGGTTGGGTTCTCCCCTATATAACCTGTGCATTGTTGCCTTACCCAAATGTTGCAAGGCCCAACCAATGACAGGGCAGGTAATGTTGCCAATGCCACCTGGCTTTATTTATCTATGTTAAGGGGTACGCTAGACTAATGAATATGATCTAAGTTTATTCCTTAGGCAACACTGCCATCATATGGATTCATGACGCAATGGCACCTAAGTTCTGTATTTAACTAGTATTATTAAAGTTTCTATCACTATCAGGGCCTATCCCACTGACAGGGCTCTAATGTTTCCTAAGTGTAGTGCTGACCATGGTATCCACCCGTCACACGTTGGAGTGTGGAAAAGTGGGTTTTCATGTGTGTCCCAGGGGGTTTCACACCGCATTGCATCCCAGTTTGGGATGTCCCAGGGAAAAGCCAGTGGCTGGCCCTGGAGCCTTTTAAATTTACACCAATTGAATCTGCACAGCCTCAAAAATACTAGGTGCAGGCCACGGGGGGAAAAAAAACCCCATACAATAACTCACCACAAGGCAATGGAACCCCAGACCTGGACCGCTGCAATCCCCACACACAAATATCCGCACACATAAATCACTTTGATAATTTAATAGAAAATAATGCCAGCAATGCAAAAAGACATAAACACAAAAACACAAACACATAAGACAATATCAAATCAAAAAAGCTTAGTGGGGAGGAATTCTGGGGCTAATACATATCTGAAAATCATGTAAGGTCAATTTATTATCATAATTAGGAAATTCTGATGCCTATTGTATGGGATAGCGGCGAGAAAAGTGGCAGTGCAATTAATTACAGTGCTATAGATAAGAATTTATAAGAATTGATAATGATAATGAGAGTGCTGTGTTAAAATAGATAATTGCTGCAGCTATTATAGAAAAATCATTACCTTAAACTAAAGTGCAGAGTGCCATGTGCAAAATGAGCCATCAGCCTAGTATCTATATACAGTGCAATCCCAGTGAGCTTCCATCCATACAGTCTGTGTCAGAGTTAGCGAAAGTCTAATATCATCTGAAGTAGTTAGTATCTGTCCCCTTCCTCCCCACTTACCTCACCGACGCGTTGCGTGGTCCTCTCACCACTTCGCCAGGGTGCCTTTTATATTACAGGCCAGCCGGTTTTGTTTCATTTTTCCAGGGGTTACCGGCAGGTGTAAGCAGTGGTTCCAGGGTCCAGTAGGCTGCTTTATGCCGGGATGTCTCGATGTGTGCACCCTCCCCAGTCCCCAGTAAAATCTACCTGATCCCCAATCCAATGGCGCATGAATGGGCGGCGGCCGCACCATGCTATACCTTTATCTAGGCGTGCACCAGTGCCAGGCGCACTTTGTTGGCAGTTGGCAGGGATGCGGCCACTGGCGGGCTTGGATGCATTCGGCCATTCTCGGTTCCAACTGGACCTTCATAGCCGATGTCCAGGAAATGTGGCTCACGCAATCACGCTAACATAGCCCTTATGATCAGGCAATGCGCTTTCCTAAGGGGGTTATTCATCAAGGGATAGCGACAGGCAGCGTCTGGTGAACAGAATTGATAATTAAAAGGCCGGGTAATAACCATAAGCCAGTATATTGGGGGCGCCTCACTAACCTATAAGGAATATACTCTGATGAAGTGGCTTAAGTGGCGGCCACGCAACGCGTCAGTGTTGGCATCGTGAGGTTAGGCAGGCTTGGACCATGTCATACGGTAATGTACATTGTTTTTGATTTTACTTTTGATTTTGTCTAATTGAAGCTGAATGTTGTGGTTATTACTTTAGCATTACTGAGACCTATGCCCGGGAGTCCACCGTCTTCTCTATACTTAATATGCACTTATATAAGCACGTTTGCACTTAGCACCCCTATTGGTGCATTGTTTGCACTTAGCACCCCTATTGGTGCATTTATACTTATAGTTGGGACATTGTAGTCCCTCTTTTTCTTTTTCTCTTTGTCTTCTTTTTTTTGTTTTCCTTTTGCACATATTTGCACATTTTTGCACATCTTTGCACAGCACTATAGCACTTTTCAGAAGGGGGGACCCCGTGGCATCTGACCAGTATATTCATAGCATATTTATGGTTTTGTAATATCTACTCTGTATGAAATTATTCCAATAAGTATACTCAGTGTTATTAGGTTCTATTAGGTCCACTATGCCCCCTACCTCGGTTATATGTTTTTAATTGTGTTTTTAGATGTATGTCCCTTCTTGGCTTATAATAAACATGAATTTTGGATATAATCTGTATAGATAGTTTGGGGGGCCTTGGTGGGCTGAACTGGTAGCCCACCATTCTAGTGCATATATAGAAACCCTGTTTTCTCAAGGTTTAGGTCCACCCCTAGCCAGCATCCAGAACAGCTATCAGTATATTAGGCAGTGCGGGAAAAACCCTTGTTGTCCACAATAACCTATAAGGAACCTATAAACATAACAAACACTACACACAATGGTTAATCGTGGGGCTGGCACAGAGGACAACAGGCAAAATTGCCAAAATACTGGTTTATTAGAAAAAAATAAATGGCACAGGCAACACATCACACAAAGATAAAGATTAAAAAGGCATTGTCATTGCTATAAAACATGGGGCCCCCCAGACACACCTGTGAACCATGCTCCCGTCCACTCAGCGTCTGGAGAACGCCGGGCGCTGTACGCAAAACCACATTTATGAAAGCGAATCTGGTGAGCGCCTCTAACTGCGCCATGTAGCGTACGATTCATCATTACAGGCGGCTCAGTGTATAGCGCTGGCGCTTTAGCTTCCAGAGTGCCAGGTATTACCTGTCGCTACCTGCCGCTCTCCCATACATTTCAATGGACATTACTTTTCTTCTGTTTAAACAGGGTTTTTTGTTTTTAATTTTTTTTTCTCAAATCATTGTGTGACCTCTCCTGGCCTAGAAAGAGTCATTTTTGAAAACTGTTTTGATTTTTATATTTTTATGCAAAATTGTCATTACAGGTCTGGCACTAAAGTGTTATTGTCACAGTGTTAAGAGCAATGTCATTCCGTGTGTTTTCGCTTTGTTACCGGTGGATATGTGTTCAAAAACAGACTTTGATCACACAGCGTCTGGCGCTCTATGCTATAGCGCCCAGATCCAGAGCGCCTACGCTCGGTGAGTCTGTTTTTTTGTTGAATATGGTTTGAGTAGCTGAGAGTCAGATGCACACTTGCTGCAATGCTGTGCTGGTGTTACAGCGGCCAACATACATCTCAATCATCAACGCCGGCCAGGTTACTAGAGCGACTGAGACGCTCTGTTACAGTGACCAAAAAAATAGCTCAAGTTAAAAAATATGTTTTGATGCGGAAGGCACACTAGACAGTTTTACAGAATTTGATATGGTGGAAATATTACAAATACCAGTTCTGAGGAGTGGGATACAGATTACAGGTAATTACAAACAGAGATACAACAAAATGTCAGGTTACCTTAAACGCGATCAGATGATTGGATAGGCAGAGCGGTCTCGGGGCATAAAGCAGCCTGCTGGGATTCTGGAACCACTCCTGACATGTCTAGGTCACCCTGGAGAAGATGAAACAACTTGCCCTAGGTTGGGGTCTGGGATTTAACTCCCAGCTGCTTCGCGCCGGGTGCCGACTGGACCAGTGGTGGCTCGTGTGGTGCCGAGCACAGCCACCTCCTCTCTTCACCGCCGCATCCCCGGCTTCCTCGAACGTGCTTGCGTGCACGCACGAGCACGTCCCTTTTATAACCTCCGGCGTCGCTGTACACAGCGCGCCCACCGGAGTCTGTCTTAAAGTGCCAATGAGCCCAGAGCTGTGCTGGGCGAATACGCCCTTTTTAGTTTGAATGGGGCAATCAGCCCAAAGTATGTTGCACCAATCACGGTCATTTCCCTCAACCAATCCCGTCAGTTCCCTTCTAATAAAGCTTGTTTCCCCACAGTTGTCCTTTGCCCATGATAGCGTGCTGCTGGGTGTGCCGCATTCGATTCCGTTACCAACCCTGCCTTGTTTGACCACTCTGTGATTGCCGCCTGGACCGGCCTTCCTTTGTTTCCTGACTACGAATCTGCCTCGCCCTTTGTACTGCATACCCGTGACCTCCCGACTTGACCCCTGGCTCGACCTTGACTCTTCTTCCGTCTCTTCCCTTTGGTGCTGCGTGTCACGGACCGGGTGGAGCGGACTCGGGTGTGGATCCGCTTTAACTGTGGAACCGATGGCGGGTACCATGTCAGGGGAGCGGAGTCTAAGGAGCCACCGGTATTCACCAGAGCCCACCGCAAGGCAGGTTGGTCTTGTGCGGCGAGTGACTCCCAGGTCGCTACCCCCTAACAGCGGCCCAGTCCCACAGTCAGCCGAGGTTCAGTGAGGTACACAAGTGGCAGGCAAAAAGGCGTAGTAAGTACAGGCAGAGATCGGGGCTGGCAGCACAGGTTCGCGGTAAAGGTGAGTAGCCGAGGTCGGGGCAGGCAGCAAAGGTTCAGAGTCGGGGACAGGCAGAGGTCGGTACACGGGTGAGCAATCCAAGAATGTCTGACTTTCAACAGGCATGGAGAGACCAAGATCCGGCACTGAAGGAAGGAAGTGCCTGTTTAAATAGGGGAAGATGATGCAGGATTGGATGACATAAACACCAATCATTGCTGTAAAGGCCCTTTAAATCTCAGGGATCCTGTGCGCTCGCCCTCTAGTGGACGGAGACCGGTGCGCACCTGACCATGCAAGGAGGAAGCATGCCCTGAGGGAAGATGGATGACGGCTGCATGCAGCCATGGAGGTAGGTGAAATGCTGTGAGACGGGCGTGCAGTGCTCGCCCTAACACTGCGTTATTGGACAGACTACCCGTGTATGACCCCGGCTTACCCGACATCACCCAGTCTTGCCTCGGGTTCATCCGCCTTTACCCCTGTAAGTCCACATCTTTTGTGCTACGAAATCTTGGGGGCAGCTGTGTCTGGTGAGGCGTGTAAATCGTCCCGGCAGACGGGGGCTTGGCTATAGGTGAAGCTAGAAGCGGAGATTGGGGGCTGTGGACTTACCTAGAAGGCAGGTGTCCCACGGGGCTTGACAGTTCTGGCCTAAACTGACCAGATGTCCCACTTTGAGGCCCACGCCCTTCTGAAAACCCTGGAAACACCTTAATATCCCACCCAATGCACAATGCTGGATGTCTGGATAGTTTACAGCTGCTCTGACTCTTTGGATGAATGGTTGCAGTGGGTTGCTTGAACTTCTGACTATTGGCTCAATCACCAACATCTTTTATGAACCAAATATTCCTAGAGCATAATAAAGCCACATGCTAAACCACACCCCCTGCCACGCCCATCACCCACAAACTCTCCCATACATTTCAATGGACGTTCATTTGCTTGTGTTTAAAGTGGACCAACACCCAGGATTTTGACTATCCTGGGTATTGGTCCACTTCCCCGAGGCACCCCGATCGGGGGTGCCCCGCTGTGTGAAACCCCCCAGAAAGCCCCCAAAACTCACCTCTCCCCGCTCCCATGTGGCCGCGCCGTCCAATCGGCGCCGACGGACAATCTGATTGACAGCAACGTACAAGCAGCTTGCCCGTCGGCGCCTCCCGCGCGTCACTCTTGACGTGTGCGCGCCCGCGCCGGCCATTCAGAGACGGCCGGCGCGGGCGCGCGCACGTCTAGAGGAGCGCGAGTGAGGCGACGGCGGAAGCAGCGGCTGGAGAGGTAAGGTTTTTCGGGGGTTTTGGGGGGTTTACACCCCGCGGGACATCCCGATCTCGGATGTCCCGCGGTGTGTGAGGTGATCGGCCCGGGAATCTTATAGATTCCCGGGCCGATCACCTCAGGGTGTTGGTCCACTTTAAACAGTCCCACTTTGAGGGCACCAAAAAATGGTTTACTGTGGCCTTGCTTAGAACCTGAAAAAGCTTTTTAGGGCATAACTTTTAAACTGATCCTGGTGCCAAACTAGCGGGCTAGTTGTGCCGCATCTTTCAGATCCAAGAACTGGTGAGTAGGATGGATCAAAACCCAAGATCTCCTTTTCAGCAGGTTCTGATTTCCACACTGCAATTGTGAAGGACGGAGGTCAGAATCAATAAAATGAATATATATATATATATATATATATATATATATATGCAAAGATATCTCTGCGCTGATTCTTTCCTTTTGCTTGTACTGAATTAGAGCAATAAAGTTAATGAAGCAGGCTGCTATTAACACATTGCAGTGAACAAAAGACAATATTAAAAATTATATAGGACATAAAATACCTCCGGCCGGCAGAATATGGTATTTTATGTTCTATATGTTTTTTAATATTGTTTTTTGGATGTAATGTCTTTGTGTAATGGATTAATATCCGTTGTGACACACACCGGCCGCTGCGGCCACCAGGCGCAGAGCACCAACTGATACAGGTACTTAGCGGGACTTATAGGTATCATTAAAGTGGACCAACACCCACCGGTGATCGGCACGGGAATCTATAAGATTCCCGGGCCGATCACCTCCCTCCCCGCGGGACATCCCGATCTCCCCCCAAACACCCCAAACTCCTTACCTCAGTTTCGCGCCCTCGCGCCCCTCTAGACGTGCGCGGGAGGCGGCGGCGGAGGAGCCACTTGTCCGCGGCTTGTCCGTCGGCTCGGGGAGAGGTGAGTTCGGGGGGTTCGGGGGGGTTTCACACAGCGGGGCACCCCGATCGGGGGTGCCCCACCGTAGTGGACCAAGACCCAGGATAGCCAAAATCCTGGGTGTTGGTCCACTTTAAGCCTGTTTATATACCAACAAGGATCATAGGATGTATAAATGGTTTCTTTACCACATAGATTCCTACTAAGACAGTAGTGTGGAACGTAGATGAATCACTTAGTAGGGACGGCTGTGACACCTATACAGGCTACAATATACAGGTAGGCAACAGTGAATTCTATGATCCTAAATACCTGAATGTTGTGCTCATTAGTATTACTTTGCCCATATGGCCTTTTCTTCTTATAAAACTAGGGCAGTGTTTGTCGTTATCCAACTCTCCCTGGGGCAAATAAAAACCATGTTCTAAATAGTAGGAAGATTTCATGAGCAATATACTTCACAACAGAGGTACCTTTTCTTCTCTTCTTTTTTAGACTTATTATATCTGCTATGCATAACAATCATATAGGACATTTTTAATCAAGTATACTTATGCAATATATGAATTACAATTGATGAATATTAACACTACTAAAATGATAATGATATGTTTAGAGTGTTTAATGTAGGATTCATGCATTACCAGTAGAAAATACTAATAATACTAACATACTAATGGTCCACATCTGTCTATCACTTTCGAGGGATATTGAGGAAGCCGGGATTGGCGAAACATGATGCATGTCTGCCCCATAAGGAAATAATAAGAACTAACATACCTAGAGTATACACCAATATGTGATAATATGTGATAAGATTGTATAGTAAGTGGGGTAATTGCATGAATGGTACAATGGTAATTTTTTAATATAGTGATATTTTTGTATAAAGCTGTATGAATTTTCTATGTACATTTCCAATAAATAGAATTTTATATAAGTATTTGGGTGTGGTCATAATCTCAAGCCTGAAAAAATTCTGAGGGTGCCTAACCTCGGATCAATTGGTGGTTCCAGTTAGAGGCTGAGTTATGCACCAACCAGACAGTTTAAATGAGGGGTTAATGTGGTCGTTGTCAGTTTGAACACAGCGATGTTGTTCTAAAGATAGTTTTAAATATATATTTGTGTATTTCTTTTGGTGTGTGCAATAGTAAGTCTCTGACATAAGTCCCGGTGAGGGGTCTGGGCATCCCCAAATTTCTTCGCATTGTAATGAGAGCTGCCAGCCGTGACTATGTCATTCTGCAGACGGCTCTCATTGTTTTGAATGAGGAGCGTGTGTTGCCGCATCCCCTGCAGATAGGCTGGGGCGTGAGCGTGTAGGAGGCCAGGGACGCAGGGGATGCGGGAGCAGGCGCTCCCTATTAAAGAGCTGTTTGCTGAAAGAGGCGAACACGGAAAACAGCTCTCATTGGCTAAGCACCTGCACATGCGATGTTGGGACGCAGAAGAGGTGAGTTGTTTGGGGCTTTCTAGGGGGGTTTCACACAGCGGGGTATCCCAGGTCGGTATGCACCCGGGGAACAGAGCAAAACCCGGGAAAGTCAAATTCTCAGGTTTTGTGCCACTTTTAAGTTGATCATAACTCACAGAGCTTACTCCCTCCCCCGGGATGCCCGCTGTGTGAAGCTGTGGAGTAAACTCACCTTTCCCCAAGCCCACGGCGCACTTGTGAGCGGCGCCGGCATCACTTGCTCGTCTCCTCAGCTGTCCTGCCGCAACTGAATGGCTGGACAGGGGTGTGCACAGCTGAAGGGAACCAAGTGATGCCGGTGCCGCTCACAAGTGCGGCTGGGATTCCATCCGGCTGCTCTTGCCACAGCGTGGGCACGAGGCAAGGTAAGCGGTTTCGGCGACCTGGAGGGTTTCACACAGCGGGGCATTGCAAACCAGGGTGCCCCAGGGGGACAGACCAAAACCCGGGATAGGAAAAATCCCAGGTTTGGGTCCACTTTAAGGCAGAAAGGAGTCTAGACTGGCTTGGCAAACTATTACATTATAGAATTGACTTTGTTGGCAAGGACTTTGTAAAAACAAGCTTCCCAAATTTTTGCACACGATTCTCCAGAGTGCAAGACGTCACACTGACATTTCCTCCTACTCGGCTGCTCAGCCATAGAAACCCAGATCAGCAATGTCACAAGGAACAGTTCTTGTGTCCAAAGTGCTGGCAGAGACATTTTGGAGTACTGCATACCTCCCAATTTTGAAAGCCATAAACAGGGACACGAGAAGACATTCCATCCCTCCATTCCAGCCAGTGAGGGACATCCCTCATTGCAGCCAGTTAGGGGAATCCCTCATTACAGTCAGTTAGGGCATCCCTCTTTGCAGCTAGTGAGCGGCATCCCTTATTGCAGCCAGTTAGGGGCATCCCTCACTGCAGCCAGTGAGTGTTATCCCTCATTACAGTCAGTGAGGGGCATCCCTCTAATACAACCAGTGAGCAGCATCCCTCATTGCAGCTAGTGAAAGGCATCGATCATTGCAGCCAGTGAGGGGCATCCCTCATTGCAGCCAGTTAGGGGAATCCCTCATTACAGTCAGTTAGGGGCATCCCTCACTGCAGCCAGTGAGGGTTATCCCTCATTACAGTCAGTGAGGGGCATCCCTCATTACAGTCAGTGAGGGGCATCCCTCATTACAGCCAGTGAGGGATGCCCCTCATCATAGCCAGTGAGGGGCATCCCTCATTGCAGCCAGTGAGGGATGCCCCTCATTACAGTCAGTGAGGGGCATCCCTCATTGCAGCCAGTGAAGGGCATCCCTCATTTCAGTCAGTGAAGGGCATCCCTCCAATACAACCAGTGAGAGGCATCCCTCATTGCAGCCAGATAGGGGCATCCCTTATTGCAGCCAGATAGGGGCATCCCTCATTGCAGCCAGTGAGCGGCATCCCTCATTACAGCCAGTGAGGGACATCCCTCATTGCAGACAGTTAGGGGCATCCCTCTTTGCAGTCAGTGAGGGGCATCCCTCATTACAGTCAGTGAGGGGCAACCCTCATTGCAGCCAGTTAGGGGCATCCCTCATTGCAGCCAGTTAGGGGCATCCCTCATTGCAGCCAGTTAGGGGCATCCCTCATTGCAGCCAGTGAGGGAAATCCCTCATTGCAGTCAGCAAGGGGCATCCCTCATTGCAGTCAGTGAGGGGCATCCCTCATTACAGTCAGTGAGGGGCAACCCTCATTGCAGCCAGTGAGCGGCATCCCTCATTACAGCCAGTGAGGGACATTCCTCATTGCAGACAGTTAGGGGCATCCCTCTTTGCAGTCAGTGAGGGGCATCCCTCATTACAGTCAGTGAGGGGCAACCCTCATTGCAGCCAGTTAGGGGCATCCCTCATTGCAGCCAGTTAGGGGCATCCCTCATTGCAGCCAGTGAGGGAAATCCCTCATTGCAGTCAGCAAGGGGCATCCCTCATTGCAGTCAGTGAGGGGCATCCCTCATTACAGTCAGTGAGGGGCAATCCTCATTGCAGCCAGTTAGGGGCATCCCTCATTGCAGCCAGTGAGGGGCATCCGGTCATTACGGGCGACACAGACACACACACATACATACACAGACAAAAACACACACAAACAGACAGACAGACACAAACACATACACACACATACATACACACATCAGACACACTTACCAGTGCAAGCGATTTCCCCCTCCTGCGTGCTCTCCAGCGAGGCTCCCTTCTGGAATCCCGCCCCCACCCACTGAACCACCAATGAAATTAAAGAGGAAAAAAAAATCTGTCTCCCAGACTCCCAGCTGCCACGACCTTTCAGACGCCCGCCACCACCGGCCCTGAGTGTGCAGCTTACACCCGGGGCCGGCGGCGGCACGCATCTGAGAGCCCGCGGCAACCCTCCGAGCGTGTGTTGCAGCCCAGTACCAGATGACGCATTTAACATGGCTGAATGTCTGCTTACATTTTTTTGACCATGTGTCGAGGGCAACACTCAGTGGCGTAACTATATGTGACAGGGCCCTGGTGCGAACATTAAAGGAGCACTATCGCGAAATGGTGTAATATTAAAAATCTATATAAACACTTTACCTAATAAGGGGGGGGGGGGTCACTTATACACCTGACTGAATAAAACTCCCGCCAAGCTTGTGGTTTTCTTCCCCTGGTAGGAATAAAATCCTGGAGTTACAGGTTTAGTCTATGAGGGGTGACAGAGTCTGTCACCCGAGATGTCCTCTTCCTTCCATTAAAATCAAAAAAACAAGCCTGGATGGATATTTCTCGATACCGGGTGTATAAGTGACCCCTCCTCCCTCCATCCACCATATTTATATGGATTTTTATCATTGGGCCATTTTTCGCGATAGTGCTCCTTTAAATTAGGCCCTTTCATAGCTCATAGAGCAGGGGTACTCAAGAACTTTTTGTAGAGGTCCGCTCGTAGCAGTATGCCGCAAGCTGAAGGTCCGGAATCGGGGGTAAGTTAAAATCAGCGCACCAGGGGGCTATATATTCCACAAGCATAACTAAATAAAGGCTGCTTGTCCCCCCTCCAGCATTATATCTATTTGGCATTGGGGGGAAAACAAACAGCAACGTTTTTTTTGACCTGGTGCATTGATTTTAAATGAGCAGAGCTGAGAGGAGAGGGCTGGCTGCGGCAGAGCTGGGAAAAGAGAGATGGGATGGGACAGAGCTGGGAATAGAGAGACGGGATGGGACAGAGCTGGGAATAGAGAGATGGGATGGGACAGAGCTGGGAAAAGAGAGATGGGATGAGGCAGAGCTGGGAATAGAGAGATGGGATGGGACAGAGCTGGGAATAGAGAGACGGGATGGGACAGAGCTGGGAATAGAGAGATGGGATGGGACAGAGCTGGGAATAGAGAGATGGGATGGGACAGAGCTGGGAATAGAGAGATGGGATGGGACAGAGCTGGGAATAGAGAGATGGGATGGGACAGAGCTGGGAATAGAGAGATGGGATGGACAGAGCTGGGATAATAGAGAGATGGGATGGGACAGAGCTGGGAATAGAGAGATGGGATGGGACAGAGCTGGGAATAGAGAGATGGGATGGGACAGAGCTGGGAATAGAGAGATGGGATGGGACAGAGCTGGGAGAAGAGAGATGGGATGGGACAGAGCTGGGAATAGAGAGATGGGATGGGACATAGCTGGGAAAAGAGAGATGGGATGGGACAGAGCTGGGAAAAGAGAGATGGGATGGGAGAGAGCTGGGAATAGAGAGATGGGATGGGACAGAGCAGGGAAAAGAGAGATGGGATGGGACAGAGCTGGGAGAAGAGAGATGGGATGGGGCAGAGCTGGGAATACAGAGATGGGATGGGACAGAGCTGGGATAATAGAGAGATGGGATGGGACAGAGCTGGGAATAGAGAGATGGGATGGGACAGAGCAGGGAAAAGAGAGATGGGATGAGGCAGAGCTGGGAAAAGAGAGATGGGATGGGGCAGAGCTGGGAATACAGAGATGGGATGGGACAGAGCTGGGATAATAGAGAGATGGGATGGGACAGAGCTGGGAATAGAGAGATGGGATGGGACAGAGCTGGGAATAGAGAGATGGGATGGGACAGAGCTGGGAGAAGAGAGATGGGATGGGACAGAGCTGGGAATAGAGAGATGGGATGGGACAGAGCTGGGAGAAGAGAGATGGGATGGGACAGAGCTGGGAATAGAGAGATGGGATGGGACAGCGCTGGGAGAAGAGAGATGGGATGGGACAGAGCTGGGAATAGAGATATGGGATGGGACAGAGCTGGGAGAAGAGAGATGGGATGGGACAGAGCTGGGAATAGAGAGATGGGATGGGACAGAGCTGGGAGAAGAGAGATGGGATGGGACAGAGCTGGGAAAAGAGAGAGATGAATGGGGCAGAGGTGGGAGAAGAGAGAGATGAATGGGGCAGAGGTGGGAGAAGAGAGAGATGAATGGGACAGAGCTGGGAAAAGAGAGAGATGAATGGGACAGAGCTGGGAAAAGAGAGATGGGATGGGACAGAGCTGGGAGAAGAGAGAGATGAATGGGGCAGAGCTGGGAGAAGAGAGAGATGAATGGGACAGAGCTGGGAAAAGAGAGAGATGAATGGGACAGAGCTGGGAGAAGAGAGAGATGAATGGGACAGAGCTGGGAGAAGAGAGAGATGAATGGGGCAGAGCTGGGAAAAGAGAGAGATGAATGGGGCAGAGCTGGGAAAAGAGAGAGATGAATGGGGCAGAGCTGGGAGAAGAGAGAGATGAATGGGGCAGAGCTGGGAAAAGAGAGAGATGAATGGGACAGAGCTGGGAGAAGAGAGAGATGAATGGGGCAGAGCTGGGAGAAGAGAGAGATGAATGGGGCAGAGCTGGGAGAAGAGAGAGATGAATGGGGCAGAGCTGGGAAAAGAGAGAGATGAATGGGGCAGAGCTGGGAAAAGAGAGAGATGAATGGGGCAGAGCTGGGAGAAGAGAGAGATGAATGGGGCAGAGCTGGGAAAAGAGAGAGATGAATGGGACAGAGCTGGGAATAGAGAGAGATGAATGGGACAGAGCTGGGAAAAGAGAGATGGGATGGGACAGAGCTGGGAAAAGAGAGATGGGATGGGACAGAGCTGGGAGAAGAGAGAGATGAATGGGACAGAGCTGGGAATAGAGAGATGGGATGGGAGAGAGCTGGGAGAAGAGAGAGATGAATGAGGCAGAGCTGGGAATAGAGAGATGGGATGGGACAGAGCTGGGAGAAGAGAGAGATGAATGGGGCAGAGGTGGGAGAAGAGAGAGATGAATGGGGCAGAGGTGGGAGAAGAGAGAGATGAATGGGACAGAGCTGGGAAAAGAGAGAGATGAATGGGACAGAGCTGGGAAAAGAGAGATGGGATGGGACAGAGCTGGGAGAAGAGAGAGATGAATGGGGCAGAGCTGGGAGAAGAGAGAGATGAATGGGACAGAGCTGGGAAAAGAGAGAGATGAATGGGACAGAGCTGGGAGAAGAGAGAGATGAATGGGACAGAGCTGGGAGAAGAGAGAGATGAATGGGGCAGAGCTGGGAAAAGAGAGAGATGAATGGGGCAGAGCTGGGAAAAGAGAGAGATGAATGGGACAGAGCTGGGAAAAGAGAGAGATGAATGGGGCAGAGCTGGGAGAAGAGAGAGATGAATGGGGCAGAGCTGGGAAAAGAGAGAGATGAATGGGACAGAGCTGGGAGAAGAGAGAGATGAATGGGGCAGAGCTGGGAATAGAGAGAGATGAATGGGACAGAGCTGGGAAAAGAGAGATGGGATGGGACAGAGCTGGGAAAAGAGAGATGGGATGGGACAGAGCTGGGAGAAGAGAGAGATGAATGGGACAGAGCTGGGAATAGAGAGAGATGAATGGGACAGAGCTGGGAGAAGAGAGAGATGAATGGGGCAGAGCTGGGAATAGAGAGAGATGAATGGGACAGAGCTGGGAAAAGAGAGATGGGATGGGACAGAGCTGGGAAAAGAGAGATGGGATGGGACAGAGCTGGGAGAAGAGAGAGATGAATGGGGCAGAGCTGGGAATAGAGAGAGATGAATGGGACAGAGCTGGGAAAAGAGAGATGGGATGGGACAGAGCTGGGAGAAGAGAGAGATGAATGGGACAGAGCTGGGAATAGAGAGATGGGATGGGACAGAGCTGGGAGAAGAGAGAGATGAATGGGACAGAGCTGGGAATAGAGAGATGGGATGGGACAGAGCTGGGAGAAGAGAGAGATGAATGGGGCAGAGCTGGGAGAAGAGAGAGATGAATGGGGCAGAGCTGGGAAAAGAGAGAGATGAATGGGGCAGAGCTGGGAGAAGAGAGAGATGAATGGGGCAGAGCTGGGAAAAGAGAGAGATGAATGGGGCAGAGCTGGGAGAAGAGAGAGATGAATGGGGCAGAGCTGGGAATAGAGAGAGATGAATGGGACAGAGCTGGGAAAAGAGAGATGGGATGGGACAGAGCTGGGAGAAGAGAGAGATGAATGGGACAGAGCTGGGAATAGAGAGATGGGATGGGGCAGAGCTGGGAGAAGAGAGAGATGAATGGGGCAGAGCTGGGAAAAGAGAGAGATGAATGGGGCAGAGCTGGGAGAAGAGAGAGATGAATGGGGCAGAGCTGGGAATAGAGAGATGAATGGGACAGGGCTGGGAAAAGAGAGAGATGAATGGGACAGAGCTGGGAGAAGAGAGAGATGAATGGGACAGAGCCGGGAAAGAGAGATGGAGTGGGGAAAGGTGAGTTTTTCCAGGTGTTCGCACAGCGGGGGCATCCCGATTCAGGATGCCCCAGGGAAAAGCAGCATTCAATGAGCGCCACTCAGCCTCCTGCGATCAAAGCAGGCAGCTGAGCCAGATGCTCCTCTTTAACTCACCCCGCTGTCTTTCCTCCTGGTTTGTCCCACACGCCCCACCCCGTCTTTCCTCCCGCCCGCCAGCCCCACCATCTGTCTTTCGTCCTGCTCACCGGCCCCGCTTGCTGTCTCTCCTTCTGGCCACCGGCCCCGCCCCTGTCTTTCGTCCTGCACGCCGGCCCCGCCCCTGTCTTTCGTCCTGCACGCCGGCCCCGCCCCTGTCTTTCGTCCTGCACGCCGGCCCCGCCCCTGTCTTTCGTCCTGCACGCCGGCCCCGCCCGCTGTCTTTCCTTCTAGACGCTGGCCCCACGGTCTTTTCCGCCGCCCGCATCTGTCTCTGCTCCCGGCTGTGGGGTCCGGACACCTAGCGGCCGCGGTCCGCGGGTTGAATACCCCTGTCATAGAGTAAACTTTTTAACTTTAACTCTATTGGACAAAGCTAGACAACTGACTAAAGCAGAAGAGACAATTAGCGCTTTCTTTAGCTAAATGATGCCAAGTGAGCACAAATTTGATAAAGTGGAGGAGCAACAATGATGGGCCCTCTAATCTTCTGGGCCCCGTTGTGGTTGTACCCCCTGCATCCCCTGAAGTTACGCCCAGGCAGCACTAAATCCTCCTCCAAGAACTGGATGAGTCACTGTCGGCCATCAGAGAAGATAGGGAACAGAGATTTGTTTGTTCAGACAAACTAGTTTGGCAATGAGAGTCCCAAGTGCCTCATAAGATTGCTGAGCACTGGTTTCAGGAAGTGGTTATCTTACCAAATGTGTTTTTCAAGCTGGACTTACTTGTTTATTAACCCTTTCACTGCCAGTCTACCTAAAGGCGCTGTCTCACCCTCTGTTGCCAGGCCATTTTTCCCCATCTTGCGCTATATATGTTTAACTGTGATTTTTGCAGGAATTTCCAGGAAAATGATATATTGTTGTTTTTTTTTGTCAGCAGAGTTTGGACTTTAAAGTGGACCTAAACCGAGCAGGATCGGCCCGGGAATCTATAACATTCCATTCCCTCCCCCGGGGCATCCAAAATCAGGATGCCCCGCTGTGTGAAACCCCCCAGGTCGCCCGCTACACTTACCTTACTTCCCGGTCCACTGATGCATGTGCGGGCCGTTGCCGCATCCCCACTCTCCCCCTAGCAGGGTGTGTTCACAAATGGCCGGCACGGGCGAGCTCCCTGTTAGAGGGAAGCGGGGGATGCGGCCACCAGCGCGCTCTGAAACGCTGTGCTAAGACGTCGGCTTAGACGCGCCATAGCTCAGCGGCTCCAAGCGCGCTGATTGGACGAGCGGCTGCGCATGCGCCGTAGGACCGGGATGAGGTGGGTTGATGTGGGAGATCTGGGGGGGTTTCACACAGCGGGCACCCCCGATCGGTGTGCCCCGGGGGAAAGGACCAAAACGCAGGATAGTCAAAATCCTGGGTTTTGGTCCACTTTAACATGTTATGTCTTGTTTGTAATTATTTCAGTGCTTAATAATATTTTTGGGTAAATGTTTAAAAGACACAAAGGGGGGGCGGCAGCCGCTCAGACCATTTTATAACTAACCTGGGAGGTGCACGTTAGCAGGGCAACTAGTATACACAAGTCTTAAAGGAACCTCAGGTAAGCCTGCTCCCAATTTATCTATTGCACTGTATGTCCCAGATGGCCTCCCAGAGATTAGAGTTAGGACGGCACCCCACAGAGGCACTTAGGCGTAGTGGTGCAGCTTAAGCATACTTCTGCAGATGTGTGTGACCGAGTCCTCTGTTTTTAAAGTGGACCAACACCCAGGGGGGATCGGCCCGGAAATCTATAAGATTCCCGGACCGATCAGATCCCTCCCCGCGGGGCATCCGAAATCGGGATGTCCCACGGGAAGGAACCCCCCAGGAAGCCCACAATCCTCACCTTACCGGCGATCCAACGGCGCATGCGCGAGACGCGGCCGCGTCTCTCGCTTCCCTCTAGCAGGGCGCGCTCCCGCGCCGGCCGTTTTGTGAATGGCCGGCGCAGGCGCGCTCCCTGTTAGAGGGAAGCGAGAGACGCAGCCAATGACAGCGCTCTGGTATGCGCGTCCAAGCGGCTTTGGACGCGCATACCAGAGCTGCTCTGAGCGCTGTCATTGGCCGGACGAGGTCACGTG
Source organism: Gastrophryne carolinensis (assembly GCA_027917425.1). Classification (NCBI taxonomy): domain Eukaryota; kingdom Metazoa; phylum Chordata; class Amphibia; order Anura; family Microhylidae; genus Gastrophryne; species Gastrophryne carolinensis. The sequence continues at coordinate 21,600,433 of CM051235.1, read as the reverse complement.
GGAGCGGGGAGAGGTGAGTTTTTGCGGCGATCGGGGGGGGTTTCAGACAGCGGGGCACCCCCGATCGGGGTGCCCCACCTAAGTGGACCAACACCCAGGATTTTCACTATCCTGGGTGTTGGTCCACTTTAACCAAGTTTAGAGACAGATTATAGGCTGGCCTGCAAGCTAACAGGGTTGAGTGCTGTGGCTCCTTTAAGACTTGGGTAAATGTTTAAAAAAATGAAAAAAATTTATATTCTTTAAAGTGGACCAAAACCCAGGATTTTTACTATTTTTACCAAAATTGGGGGTGCCCTGCTGCATGAAACCCCCCCCCAGACCGCCTTAGCCAACTCACCTCTTCCCGGTCCTGCGGCGCATGTACGCCGATCGGCGAGCTCAGAGCCGGTGATGTCACGTCGTCTCAGCTTCGTCTAAGGCCAGCAGTTCCGAGCTCGCTGACAGTCGCACCCCCCGATACCCTCTGACAGGCTGGCCATTCACAAATGCCTGACGCGGGCACGCGTCCCGCTATAGGGATAGTGGGGATGCGGTTGCAGCTTGAGCATGTGCTGTTGGAGCAGGATACAAGGTAAGTGTACGGGGCGACCTGTGGGGTTTCACACAGTGGGGCCCGATTTTGGATGCCCCAGGGGAGGGAATTGATCGCCCCGCAAATCTTCTAGATTCCTGAGCCGATCGTGGAGGGGTTTTGGTCCACTTTAAATGTCAAGTTTTTTTTAGATTAAACATTTTATTTTTTTTTCAAGAAAGCCATATTGCGTGTCAAGGCCCCATCCCTCCTGATTACACCCTTTCCTGCCCAGGAGACACCCCAAACTGAATACAATGCTTTATGACATTTTCAAATGAAATACAACTACTGTGTGCACTTGCTGCATAGGGTAATAGACAAGAAAAAAAGTTGACTGTAGGAGCCTTGACAGGGCCCCATTTAACGTTCACACCAGGGCCCCGTCACATTTAGTTACACCACTGCTAAAGTGGACAGAACTTTAGGAATAAATAGTGTAGAACACAGAGCAACCTCCAAAATGAAATAGTGCCGAAGATAATCTCTATCCCACGACACATGCACCTCCACACGGTGAATCCGCCACCAATAGTGCAAATTATTACCGACTAGTAAGAGTATTAGAGCCTTCAAAACGTCCACATAAAGGTACTTGATGGATCTTATTCCTCCTTGTAATGCTCACCGACATCCAAAAAATGGGGCAATTAAACCGATCACCGAAAAATAATGATATAAACAGAATCTAGTGTAACTCCATTTAAAACCCACAAAGGTTTAATAAGTAGTTTTAAAAATTTACACTCACAAACACGCGTTTCGTCGCCAAAGGCAACTTTAACTAGGCTGGTGGCGGGCGGAAGGCGGAAAAATATATAGCAACAGACATCATCCCACAATCCCGTGGGAGAGGAGTCATGTGACTCTGATTACTTTGTCACCTGATAAAACTATTAGTAAAGTTCCAGATTAATATACATCAAACTCCAAGGATTAGCTTTGCATGATTATATTTGTGGGCACACAACCAGAACTTTAGGAATACTGCTTAGAGTGGACCAAAACCCACGCCCAATCTATAAGATTCCAGGGCCGCTTGATTCTCTCCCCCGGGGCATCCAAAATCAGGATGCCCCACTGTGTGATACTCCCCAGGTCGCCCAGAAACTCACCGTCCCTCCCAGTCCAACGGCGCATGCGTGAGCAGCGGCCACATCCCCTCTATCCCTTTAGCAGGGCACGTGCCCATGCCAGGCATTTGTGAATGGACGGTGTGGGCACGCTCCATGTTAGAGGGTAGCAGGGGATGCGGCTCGCATTAGACGGTGAGGCAGGAGTAGATCACTGATCGGACAAGTGGGCGCGCATGCGTCGTAGAACCGGGAAGAGGTGAGTTTGTTCAGGCGACCTGGGCGGTCACAGCAGGGCAGGGACCCAGGATAGTCAAAATCCTGGGTTTTGGTCCACTTTAAACACTCCTTCAACCCACCTATATAAAAAAACAAAAAATAAAATAAATAACTTATAAAATAAAATAAAAAATAACTTCCCCTCCCCCAACACCCTTGGTTGAACTTGATGGACATATGTCTTTTTTCAGCTGTATTATTAACTATGTAACTATATAACAATGTAACTATATGTAACTATGTAACAATTTAACTATGTAACTATATAACAATGTAACTATATGTAACAATGTAACTCTATGTAACTATATGTACCTATGTAACTATATAACAATGTACCTATATGTAACTATGTAACTATATGTAACAGTGTAACTATGTAACTATATGTAACTATATGTAACTATGTAACTATATAACAATGTATCTATATGTAACTATGTAACTATATGTAACTATGTAATAATGTAACTATGTAACTATATAACTATGTAACTATATAACAATGTCACTATATGTAACTATGTAACAATGTAACTATATGTAACAATGTAACTATGTAACTATATAACAATGTAACTATATGTAACTATGTAACTATATAACTATGTAACTATATAACAATGTCACTATATGTAACTATGTAACAATGTAACTACCGTATGTAACTATATGTAACTATATAACAATGTCACTATATGTAACTATGTAACTATATAACTATGTAACTATATAACAATGTCACCATATGTAACAATGTAAATCCTAGGAAGCTCTTAAAGTGGACCAACACCCAGGGGGGATCAGATCCCTCCCCGCGGGGCATCCGAAATCGGGATGTCCCGCAGGGTGAAACCCCCCAGGAAGCCCACAATCCTACCTTCTCCCCGTTCCAGCGGCGCATGCGCGTCCGCCGCCGCCGCCTCCCGCGCGTCCCTCTAGCAGGGCGCGCCCCCGCGCTGCCCGTTTGTGAATTGCCGGCGCGGGTGCGCTCCCTGTACGAGGGACGCGCGGGAGGCGGCGGCGGACGCGCTCTGCTTGTCCGTCGGCGGGGATCGGGGTGCCCCACCCAAGTGGACCAAAACCCAGGATAGTCAAAATCCTGGGTGTTGGTCCACTTTAAAAGAGCTTCCAATATACAACCTTCCAGGACAGTCGTTGCCTTCTTATCCAGTGCAAACCTTATTGGCCGCCGGTAGTCACATGACCCAGTAAGTTACTTTGCCTGATTTCATGTTTGTTTTAAAATTTTAGCTGGCGGGCCGTCCCAGATCAGTATTCAGGAATCAGACTGTCCATTGGGGAGTACTTGGAGAATTCACGGTGGGCCCCACTGACTTTGGGCCACTAAGCAAACAGCCCTCCTTACCTAGAAGAGTTTAGTCACTCCTCTTCCCCCTCCCCCCCCCATAATCCCTGCCTCCCAATTCTCCCCCCCCAGCCAAGATGCCCCATCCAATGTGTCTGCCCCTGTAATGCATCATGGCTTTAGGAGTGGCCATACCCTCCCCGGCCTACGATCTGTCCCTGCAGGGATCTAGTCTCAGCTGCTAAACACCCTCATTAAATGGCTGCAACTAAATCTCTCCCAGCTCCAGCTCTCCATGAAACACTGTGTGTAAGCTGTGTGGTGTATCAGCGCCACCTAGTGCCTAACAACGGGACTGATTTTGTGAGTATTTAACCTGGTGCTGTGCGTTTCACCCTAATGTTCTTCCCCATCTAAGCAATGGAGTGGTGTTACATGGTACAATATAATTACTAACCTGTTTATTTAAATTGTGCAGAATCCCCCCCCAATCCCCACATAAGAGGCAGTGTGCAGAATCCCCCAATCACCCCATAACAGGCAGTGTGCAGAATCCCCCAATCCCCACATAACAGGCAGTGTGTAGAAGCCCCCCAATTACCCCATAACAGGCAGTGTGCTGAGTCCCCCAATCACCCCATAACAGGCAGTGTGTAGAAGCCCCCCAATCACCCCATAACAGGCAGTGTGCAGAATCCCCCAATCACCCCATAACAGGCAGTGTGCAGAATCCCCCAATCACCCCATAACAGGCAGTGTGTAGAAGCCCCCCAATCACCCCATAACAGGCAGTGTGTAGAAGCCCCCCAATCACCCCATAACAGGCAGTGTGCAGAATCCCCCAATCACCCCATAACAGGCAGTGTGCAGAATCCCCCCCAATCACCCCATAACAGGCAGTGTGCAAATCCCCCCCAATCACCCCATAACAGGCAGTGTGCAGAATCCCCCCCAATCACCCCATAACAGGCAGTGGGCAGAATCCCCCCCAATCACCCCATAACAGGCAGTGTGCAGAATCCCCCCCAATCACCCCATAACAGGCAGTGTGCAGAATCCCCCCCAATTACCTCATAACAGGCAGTGTGCAGAATCCCCCCCAATCACCTCATAACAGGCAGTGTGCAGAATCCCCCCAATCACCCCATAACAGGCAGTGTGCAAATCCCCCCCAATCACCCCATAACAGGCAGTGTGCAGAATCCCCCCCAATCACCCCATAACAGGCAGTGTGCAGAATCCCCCCCAATCACCCCATAACAGGCAGTGTGCCGAATCCCCTCCAATCACCCCATAACAGGCAGTGTGCAGAATCCCCCCCAATCACCCCATAACAGACAGTGTGCCGAATCCCCTCCAATCACCCCATAACAGGCAGTGTGCAGAATCCCCCCCAATCACCTCATAACAGGCAGTGTGCAGAATCCCCCCCAATCACCCCATAACAGGCAGTGTGCAGAATCCCCTCCAATCACCCCATAACAGGCAGTGTGCAGAATCCCCTCCAATCACCCCATAACAGGCAGTGGGCAGAATCGCCCTCAATCACCCCATAACAGGCAGTGTGCAAAATCCCCCCAATCACCCCATAACAGGCAGTGTGCCGAATCCCCTCCAATCACCCCATAACAGGCAGTGTGCAGAATCCCCTCCAATCACCCCATAACAGGCAGTGGGCAGAATCGCCCTCAATCACCCCATAACAGGCAGTGTGCAAAATCCCCCCAATCACCCCATAACAGGCAGTGTGCAGAATCCCCCACAATCACCCCATAACAGGCAGTGTACAAATCCCCCCCAATCACCCCATAACAGGCAGTGTGCAGAATCCCCCACAATCACCCCATAACAGGCAGTGTGCAGAATCCCCCCCAATCACCCCATAACAGGCAGTGTGCAGAATCCCCCCCAATCACCCCATAACAGGCAGTGTGCAGAATCCCCCCCAATTACCTCATAACAGGCAGTGTGCAGAATCCCCCCCAATCACCCCATAACAGGCAGTGTGCAGAATCCCCCCCAATCACCCCATAACAGGCAGTGTGCAAAATCCCCCCAATCACCCCATAACAGGCAGTGTGCCGAATCCACTCCAATCACCCCATAACAGGCAGTGTGCAGAATCCCCTCCAATCACCCCATAACAGGCAGTGGGCAGAATCGCCCTCAATCACCCCATAACAGGCAGTGGGCAAAATCCCCCCAATCACCCCATAACAGGCAGTGTGCAGAATCCCCTCCAATCACCCCATAACAGGCAGTGTACAAATCCCCCCCAATCACCCCATAACAGGCAGTGTGCAGAATCCCCCACAATCACCCCATAACAGGCAGTGTGCAGAATCCCCCCCAATCACCCCATAACAGGCAGTGTGCAGAATCCCCCACAATCACCCCATAACTGGCAGTGTGCAGAATCCCCTCCAATCACCCCATAACAGGCAGTGTGCAGAATCCCCCCAATCATCTCATAACAGGCAGTGTGCAGAATCCCCCCCAATCACCTCATAACAGACAGTGTGCAGAATCCCCCCCCCCCCCAATCACCCCATAACAGGCAGTGTGCAGAATCCCCTCCAATCACCCCATAACAGGCAGTGTGCAGAATCCCCTCCAATCACCCCATAACAGGCAGTGTGCAGAATCCCCTCCAATCACCCCATAACAGGCAGTGTGCAAAATCCCCCCCAATCACCCCATAACAGGCAGTGTGCAGAATCCCCCCCAATCACCCCATAACAGGCAGTGTGCAGAATCCCCCACAATCACCCCATAACAGGCAGTGTGCAGAATCCCCTCCAATCACCTCATAACAGGCAGTGTGCAGAATCCCCCCAATCACCTCATAACAGACAGTGTGCAGAATCCCCCCCCAATCACCCCATAACAGGCAGTGTGCAGAATCCCCTCCAATCACCTCATAACAGGCAGTGTGCAGAATCCCCCCCAATCACCTCATAACAGACAGTGTGCAGAATCCCCCCCAATCACCCCATAACAGGCAGTGTGCAGAATCCCCTCCAATCACCCCATAACAGGCAGTGTGCAGAATCCCCCCCAATCACCTCATAACAGGCAGTGTGCAAAATCCCCCCCAATCACCTCATAACAGGCAGTGTGCAGAATCCCCCCCAATCACCCCATACCAGGCAGTGTGCAGAATCCCCTCCAATCACCCCATAACAGGCAGTGTGCAGAATCCCCTCCAATCACCTCATAACAGGCAGTGTGCAGAATCCCCTCCAATCACCTCATAACAGGCAGTGTGCAGAATCCACCCCCCCCCCCAATCACCCCATAACAGGCAGTGTGCAGAATCCCCTCCAATCACCTCATAACAGGCAGTGTGCAAAATCCCCCCCAATCACCTCATAACAGGCAGTGTGCAGAATCCCCCCCAATCACCCCATAACAGGCAGTGTGCAGAATCCCCTCCAATCACCCCATAACAGGCAGTGTGCAGAATCCCCTCCAATCACCTCATAACAGGCAGTGTGCAGAATCCACCCCCCCCCCAATCACCCCATAACAGGCAGTGTGCAGAATCCCCTCCAATCACCTCATAACAGGCAGTGTGCAAAATCCCCCCCAATCACCTCATAACAGGCAGTGTGCAGAATCCCCTCCAATCACCCCATAATAGGCAGTGTGCAGAATCCACCCCCCCCCCAATCACCTCATAACAGGCAGTGTGCAGAATCCCCTCCAATCACCCCATAACAGGCAGTGTGCAAAATCCCCTCCAATCACCTCATAACAGGCAGTGTGCAGAATCCCCCCCAATCACCCCATAACAGGCAGTGTGCAGAATCCCCTCCAATCACCCCATAACAGGCAGTGTGCAGAATCCCCTCCAATCACCCCATAACAGGCAGTGTGCAGAATCCCCTCCAATCACCCCATAACAGGCAGTGTGCAGAATCCCCCAATCACCCCATAACAGGCAGTGTGTAGAATCTCCCCCAATTACCTCATAACAGGCAGTGTGCAGAATCCCCCCCAATCACCTCATAACAGGCAGTGTGCAGAATCTCCCCCAATTACCTCATAACAGGCAGTGTGCAGAATCCCCCCCAATCACCTCATAACAGGCAGTGTGCAGAATCCCCTCCAATCAACCCATAACAGGCAGTGTGCAGAATCCCCTCCAATCACCCCATAACAGGCAGTGGGCAGAATCCCCCCCAATCACCCCATAACAGGCAGTGTGCAGAATCCCCCCCAATCACCCCATAACAGGCAGTGTGCAGAATCCTCCCCAATTACCTCATAACAGGCAGTGTGCAGAATCCCCCCCAATCACCTCATAACAGGCAGTGTGCAGAATCCCCTCCAATCAACCCATAACAGGCAGTGTGCAGAATCCCCTCCAATCACCCCATAACAGGCAGTGTGCAGAATCCCCCCCAATCACCCCATAACAGGCAGTGTGCAGAATCCTCCCCAATTACCTCATAACAGGCAGTGTGCAGAATCCCCCCCAATCACCCCATAACAGGCAGCGTGCAGAATCCCCCCCAATCACCCCATAACAGGCAGTGTGCAGAATCCTCCCCAATTACCTCATAACAGGCAGTGTGCAGAATCCCCCCCAATCACCTCATAACAGGCA
>CM051235.1:21262586-21587586 GCA_027917425.1 Gastrophryne carolinensis | reverse complement strand
GAAAAACAGAAAGAAGAATCTTACAGGCAGCGCAGGTGGAAGTAAACCCTCGACGTTTCGGCTGCTATGGCCTTTCTCAAGACGGAGCGGTAACAGTTTGTGGGGTTACCGGGTGTGAACCCTGATTGCGGAGACTAAGAACCGGCTCACCGCTCGACCGGGAAGCCTGGAATATGAGGACCAATCTGGTTTTCACTAGAGCCTCTAATGGTGAGGATAGACTGGACTGCAGGAAGGCCCCAGGTCAGGCAACCTAGGAGTGGATTTTGCCAAGTTCTGGGTAGAAGACAGACCAGAGCTGGACTGGAACGTACAACAGGGCGAGGTCGTGGGCAGGCAGATCAGGATCGTAGTCGTAAACAGGGCGAGGTTGTGGGCAGGCAGATCAGGATCGTAGTCGTAAACAGGGCGAGGTCGTCAGGAGAACAGGATCAGAGTCGTAAACAGGCCGAGGTTGTGGGCAGGCAGATCAGGATCAGAGTCGTAAACAGGCCGAGGTCGTCAGGAGAACAGGATCAGAGTCGTAAACAGGCCGAGGTTGTGGGCAGGCAGATCAGGATCAGAGTCGTAAACAGGCCGAGGTCGTCAGGAGAACAGGATCAGAGTCGTAAACAGGGCGAGGTTGTGGGCAGGCAGATCAGGATCGTAGTCGTAAACAGGCCGAGGTTGTGGGCAGGCAGATCAGGATCGTAGTCGTAAACAGGCCGAGGTTGTGGGCAGGCAGATCAGGATCGTAGTCGTAAACAGGGCGAGGTCGTCAGGAGAACAGGATCAGAGTCGTAAACAGGCCGAGGTTGTGGGCAGGCAGATCAGGATCAGAGTCGTAAACAGGCCGAGGTCGTCAGGAGAACAGGATCAGAGTCGTAAACAGGCCGAGGTTGTGGGCAGGCAGATCAGGATCAGAGTCGTAAACAGGCCGAGGTCGTCAGGAGAACAGGATCAGAGTCGTAAACAGGGCGAGGTTGTGGGCAGGCAGATCAGGATCGTAGTCGTAAACAGGCCGAGGTCGTGGGCAGGCAGATCAGGATCGTAGTCGTAAACAGGCCGAGGTTGTGGGCAGGCAGATCAGGATCAGAGTCGTAAACAGGCCGAGGTTGTGGGCAGGCAGATCAGGATCAGAGTCGTAAACAGGCCGAGGTCGTGGGCAGGCAGATCAGGATCGGAGTCGTAAACAGGCCGAGGTTGTGGGCAGGCAGATCAGGATCGGAGTCGTAAACAGGCCGAGGTCGTCAGGAGAACAGGAGCGTAGTCAGGATCAAGCCGGGTCAGTACACAGGAATGGAAGACTGGAACTCAGGATCAAGCATGAGAAATGACCAACTGTCAATGGAGCTCAGGGCTCGCCAGTATTTAAAGGCCCTTGCGCAAAAGCGAGCACATTTTCGCGTGCACGCGCATATTCGCACATGCGCACAAATCCATTGATTCATCTGGTGCACAAATGCGTGCGCATATTTGCACGCTTACTGGCCCTACTATGTCTATTGCGAACATGCGAGCGCACGGGGAACCTTGGCGCCCTCTGCTGGGAAACCATAGGAACAGTCCTGGCTCTATGACACAGTTACAGGGAAGCAGACTCTTTAAAGTGGACCAACACCCAGGATTTTGACTATCCTGGGTTTTGGTCCACTTCGGTGGGGCACCCCAATCGGGGGTGCCCTGCTGTGTGAAACCCCCCAGAAAGCCCCAAAAACTCACCTCTCCCCGCTCCCACGTGACCGCTGCAGCCAATCCCCGCCGGTGGACAAGCGAGAAGTGGCGCAGCCTCCCGCTCGTCCCTCTTACAGGGAGCGCACCCGCGCCGGCAGTTCACCGGCAGTGCACCAATTTATTCAGGGTGAATAAGAGCCTATCTTATATGTTTCCCCCACCCTGTACATAGATTGCCCACATTAATCCGGACCTTCACCCTGAATAAGAGCCTATCTTATATGTTTCCCCCCCTGTACATACAGGTTTCCCACATTAATCCAGACCCTCACCCTGAATAAGAGCCTATCTTATATGTTTCCCACACCCTGTACATACAGATTGCCCACATTAATCCGGACCTTCACCCTGAATAAGAGCCTATCTTATATGTTTCCCCCACCCTGTACATACAGATTGCCCACATTAATCCGGACCTTCACCCTGAATAAGAGCCTATCTTATATGTTTCCCCCACCCTGTACATAGATTGCCCACATTAATCCGGACCTTCACCCTGAATAAGAGCCTATCTTATATGTTTTCCCCCCTGTACATACAGGTTTCCCACATTAATCCAGACCCTCACCCTGAATAAGAGCCTATCTTATATGTTTCCCCCCTGTACATACAGATTGCCCACATTAATCTGGACCTTCACCCTGAATAAGAGCCTATCTTATATGTTTCCCCCCCTGTACATACAGGTTTCCCACATTAATCCAGACCCTCACCCTGAATAAGAGCCTATCTTATATTTTTCCCACACCCTGTACATACAGATTGCCCACATTAATCCGGACCTTCACCCTGAATAAGAGCCTATCTTATATGTTTCCCCCACCCTGTACATACAGATTGCCCACATTAATCCGGACCTTCACCCTGAATAAGAGCCTATCTTATATGTTTCCCCCACCCTGTACATACAGATTGCTCACATTAAAAATCATCCTGCCTGCATCTACTGCATGTTATGAGACTTTAAACATCCAAGATGGCGGCTCATGGAGCATCAGGCAGCCTGCAGACAGGAAGTGTCTTCTGACTGTGTCGCTCTGCATTCTGGGATTGCTGTCCTTTTCCTGGCCCCAGCTCTGCTCTGTCTGAGCAAAGCACAGCTATAACCCGCCCCCTGTACTTTATCCCACTCTCCTCTCCTCAGTATGAGATGCTTCTGAGGAAAGATGGCGGCGCCATCCTAGAGGTATCCTAGAGTCCTGAACAGAGTTGCAGCCCAGTGGGGGAAAGAATACTAAGTGACTAAAAATGTAAAATATATTAGTTTTAGATGCTGGGGAATAGTTTTATAAGGGTTTGGGCTTTTCAATAAATCATGGTGAAGGTCCGGTTTATTAAGTGCTCTCTACAGACGGAAGAGACAAACGGGCGAGGAGCGGGCAGACCGTCGGGTAATGGGCATAGAGGGACAGTGAATGGCGCTCTATACCGTTTCATTTGCGTGTAACCCCGCCCCCTTCTCAAGTGAGCTCGTATTTTCCTGCCCTCTTCTTTAGTATGCTTGTGTAGCCCCGCCTCCTCCTCCAGTGAGCTGTTTTCCCCGCCTTCTCCTTTAGTATGCTCGTGTAGCCCCGCCTCCTCGTCCTCCAGTGAGCTATTTCCCCGCCCTATTCTTTAGTATGCTCGTGTAGCCCCGCCTCCTCCTGTGAGCTCGTATTTTCCTGCCCTCTTCTTTAGTATGCTCGTGTAGCCCCGCCCCCTCCAGTGAGCTCATATTTCCCCGCCCTCTTCTTTAGTATGCTCGTGTAGCCCCGCCTCCTCCAGTGAGCTCGTATTTCCCCGCCCTCTTCTTCAGTATGACTGTGTAGCCCCACCCCCTCCTCCAGTGAGCTCGTATTTCCCCGCCCTCTTCTTTAGTATGACTGTGTAGCCCCGCCCCCTCCAACCGTAAGCTCATATTTCCCCGCCCTCTTCTTTAGTATGCTCGTGTAGCCCCGCCTCCTCCAGTGAGCTCGTATTTCCCCGCCCTCTTCTTTAGTATGCCTGTGTAGCCCCGCCCCCTCCAACCGTGAGCTCGTATTTCCCCGCCCTCTTCTTTAGTATGCACGTGTAGCCCCGCCCCTCCTGTGAGCTCGTATTTCCCCGCCCTCTTCTTTAGTATGACTGTGTAGCCCCGCCCCCTCCAACCGTGAGCTCGTATTTCCCCGCCCTCTTCTTTAGTCTGCTCGTGTAGCCCCGCCTCCTCCAGTGAGCTCGTATTTCCCCGCCCTCTTCTTTAGTATGCATGTGTAGCCCCGCCTCCTCCAGTGAGCTCGTATTTCCCCGCCCTCTTCTTTAGTATGCCTGTGTAGCCCCGCCTCCTCCAGTGAGCTCGTATTTACCGCCCTCCTCTTTAGTATGCTCGTGTAGCCCCGCCTCCTCTCTTAGTGATGCCACCTACTCCCGCCCCCGTCTTTAGTATGCTCGTGTAGCCCCGCCTCTTCCCTCAGTGATGCCACCTACCCCGCCCTCCTCTTTAGTATGCTCGCGTAGCCCCGCCTCCTCCCTTAGTGATGCCACCTACTCCCGCCCTCGTCTTTAGTATGCTCGTGTAGCCCCGCCCCCTTCTGTGAGCTCGCCTATCCCCGCCCTCTTCTTTAGTATGCTCGAGTAGCTCCGCCTCCTCCTCCAGTGAGCTCTCCTATCCCCGCCCTCGTCTTGAATATGCTCCTGTAGCCCCGCCCCTCCCCATTGAGCTCGTCTATCCCCGCCCCTTTGAACGACTGCTCTTGGCGCCGCCCTATACCGTGTCCTAGTGTGGAGCAGGAAGTGACGTAGCGGGATCGGACGAGGCGGGGCCTAGCTGGCAGCTTTGTGCATCGTTCGGAGATCCGTCAGTGCGCGCTCAGGGCTCGTGTGAGAGACTGACAGCGGCGGAGAGCAGTGAGTGCAGCGCCCCCCCACCCGAGGCTCCTCCCCCTTCCGGGTCCCTTCCCGTATGTGCAGGTGACAATCCCGAGCTGGGCGGGAAGCGATATCTCCCTCTATGGCAGGCGCTGTTATCGCCGCTTGTTCTGCATTGCACACGATTTATACGTGCGATGCAGAATGAGTGTCAGCTCCGTGTTACGGAGTCTGTAGCTGCTTACTCCCAGCATCCCCTGCGCACACACCTCACCTGTCACTGCTGCCTGGGTGCCCCCCCCCCTCCACCACATTCTGTCCCGCCTCCCATCATTTCAGACAGGAAGTGCAGCTCTGGGGACCCCCCCTCCATACTGGCAACTGTCACCCCCCCGCCCCCCCTGCTGGTTGTCAACCCCCCCTGCTTCCAGCTGTCATACCCCCCCCCCCCCACCTACTGGCTGTCATCTCCCCCCCCCCCCCACCTACTGGCTGTCATCTCCCCCCCCCCCACCTACTGGCTGTCATCTCCCCCCCCCCTCCAACCTACTGGCTGTCATCTCCCCCCCCCCCCCTCCAGCCTACTGGCTGTCATCTCCCCCCCCCCCTCCAACCTACTGGCTGTCATCTCCCCCCTCCAACCTACTGGCTGTCATCTCCCCCCCCCCCCCACCTACTGACTGTCATCCCCCCCCCCCCACCTACTGGCTGTCATCCCCCCCCACCTACTGGCTGTCATCTCACCCCCTCCAACCTGCTGGCTGTCATCCCCCCCAACCTACTGGCTGTCATCTCCCCCCCCCCAACCTACTGGCTGTCATCTCCCCCCCCCCCAACCTACTGGCTGTCATCTCCCCCCTCCAACCTACTGGCTGTCATCTCCCCCCTCCAACCTACTGGCTGTCATCTCCCCCCTCCAACCTACTGGCTGTCATCTTCCCCCTCCAACCTACTGGCTGTCATCTCCCCCCTCCAACCTACTGGCTGTCATCTTCCCCCTCCAACCTACTGGCTGTCATCCCCCCCCACCTACTGGCTGTCATCCCCCCCCACCTACTGGCTGTCATCCCCCCCCACCTACTGGCTGTCATCCCCCCCCACCTACTGGCTGTCATCCCCCCCCACCTACTGGCTGTCATCTCCCCCCCTCCAACCTGCTGGCTGTCATCCCTCCCAACCTACTGGCTGTCATCTCCCCCCCCCCCCCAACCTACTGGCTGTCATCTCCCCCCCTCCAACCTACTGGCTGTCATCTCCCCCCTCCAACCTACTGGCTGTCATCTTCCCCCTCCAACCTACTGGCTGTCATCCCCCCCCACCTACTGGCTGTCATCCCCCCCCACCTACTGGCTGTCATCTCCTCCCCTCCAACCTGCTGGCTGTCATCCCCCCCCAACCTACTGGCTGTCATCTCCCCCCCTCCAACCTGCTGGCTGTCATCCCCCCCAACCTACTGGCTGTCATCTCCCCCCCCCCAACCTACTGGCTGTCATCTCCCCCCCCCCCCCACCTACTGGCTGTCATCTCCCCCCCCAACCTACTGGCTGTCATCTCCCCCCCCCCCCCAACCTACTGGCTGTCATCTCCCCCCCCCCAACCTACTGGCTGTCATCTCCCCCCCCCCCAACCTACTGGCTGTCATCTCCCCCCCCCCCCAACCTACTGGCTGTCATCTCCCCCCCCAACCTACTGGCTGTCATCTCCCCCCCCCAACCTACTGGCTGTCATCTCCCCCCCCCCAACCTACTGGCTGTCATCTCCCCCCCCCCAACCTACTGGCTGTCATCTCCCCCCCCCCCACCTACTGGCTGTCATCTCCCCCAACCTACTGGCTGTCATCTCCCCCCCCCCAACCTACTGGTGGTCATCTCCCCCCCCCCCAACCTACTGGCTGTCATCTCCCCCCCCCCCAAACCTGCCGGCTGTCATGCCCCTCCCTGCTGCCAGTTTTCACCCCCCAAACCTGCCCCCGCCATCTGCAATCCCCTCTCCCCACGTTGTTGGCCCCCGCTTCTCTCTGCTGCCAATTGTCACCTTCCATACTACCGCCGGTCCCCCTCCCTGCGTCTCTGTGCAGCCGCCAGTCCCCCTCCCTGCTTCTCTGTGCAGCCGCCGGCCCCCCTCCCTGCGTCTGTGTGCAGCCGCCGGTCCCCCTCCCTGCTTCTCTGTGCAGCCGCCAGTCCCCCTCCCTGCTTCTCTGTGCAGCCGCCGGCCCCCCTCCCTGCTTCTCTGTGCAGCCGCCAGTCCCCCTCCCTGCTTCTCTGTGCAGCCGCAGGTCCCCCTCCCTGCTTCTCTGTGCAGCCGCCGGTCCCCCTCCCTGCTTCTCTGTGCAGCCGCCAGTCCCCCTCCCTGCTTCTCTGTGCAGCCGCCAGTCCCCCCTCCCTGCTTCTCTGTGCAGCCGCCAGTCCCCCTCCCTGCGTCTCTGTGCAGCCGCCAGTCCCCCCTCCCTGCGTCTCTGTGCAGCCGCCAGTCCCCCTCCCTGCTTCTCTGTGCAGCCGCCGGTCCCCCTCCCTGCTTCTCTGTGCAGCCGCCGGTCCCCCTCCCTGCTTCTCTGTGCAGCCGCCAGTCCCCCTCCCTGCTTCTCTGTGCAGCAGTTTATGGGAGCAGCCATGATAGAAATTACTGCTCTATACCCCCATTGTCTTCTATTGAGAGGAGAGCGGTGGTGCTTTGTCTCATACATCCCAATGGTAGACAGTGGGGCGGCAGCTGCAGTAATCCCATCATTGCTGTGGCTGCCATTAACCATTAGCGTTCTTTATACTGTGCGTTGATGCAGCACATGGCTGGTGTGACTTGCAGTTAGTAGCTGTGTGTGATGGCGTCTCTTTCCTCCCTCCAGGTCATTATGAGCTCGGGGAGATCGGATACAAGCTCAAAGCGGAAGAAGTCAACGCCGCAAAAATTCAAAAGCCGAAAGCTCTTTACTACTTCCGGAAATGACTTCCTAGAGGTAATGCCGGGTACATGGGGGCTATCATTGTAACTTCATTAAAGTGGACCAACACCCAGGGGGGATCGGCCTGGGAATCTATAAGATTACCGGACCGATCAGATCCCTCCCCGCGGGGCATCCGAAATCAGGATGTCCCACGGGGTGAAACCCCACAGGAGGCCCACAAACCTTACCTCAGCCCCGTTCCATTGACGCATGCGCGAGCCGCGTCTCGCGCTTCCCTCTAGCAGGGCGCGCACCCGCGCCAGCCGTTTGTGAATGGCCGGTGCAGGCGCGCTCCCTGTTAGAGGGAAGCGCGAGACGCGACCTCCAGCGCTCAGAGCCAGCTGAGCTGGTATGCGCGTCCAGGCGGCCTTGACGCGCATACCACAGCGGCTCTGAGCGCTGTGATTGGCTGGCGCGGTCACGTGGGAGCGGGGAGAGGTGAGTTTTTTGGGGGCTTTCTGGGGGGTTTCAGACAGCGGGGCACCCCCGATCGGGGTGGACCAAAACCCAGGATAGTCAAAATCCTGGGTGTTGGTCCACTTTAAAGTAGTCAAAATCCCGGGTTCTGGTCCACTCCCCGGGGGCGCCCCGCTATGTGAAACCCCCCAGAGACTGCGCATTAACTCACCTCATCCCGGTCCTACCGCGCATGTGCGGCCGTTCGTCCAATCATGCCCTCAGAGCCGCTGAGCTATGGACGTCTAACCCGACGTCTTAGCTCAGCGGCCGCATCTCGCGCCTCCCTCTAACGGGGCATGAGCCCTGCTAGAGGGATAGCGGGGATGCGGCCCGCGCATGCGTTGTTGGACCGGGATTAAGGTACGTGTAGCGGGCGACTTGGGGGGCTTCACACAGCGGGGCATCCCAATTTTGGATGCCCCAGTGGGAGGGGATGGATCTGCACGGGAATCTTACCCGATCCAGCTAAGTTTTGGTCCACTTTAAAGTAGAACAAAAGCGCAGATTTTGACTTTCCCGAATTGCGATGCCCCACAGTGTCAACCTTCCCCCACCCCCCTGAACGCCCAGTACAAATCGCCTCTTACCGGTCTCAATGCTGCCTGTGCAGGCTCTCGTCCAATCAGAGCCCTTTGCCATGTTTACATCCTTTGGTAAAGGGCTCTGACAGCCTTCAATGGGGAGTGTGCGCTGCGACGTCCTATCTAAATGCCTGGGACAGGAGTGTGCGTTCGCCGGGGGGGGGGGGGGGGGGGGGGGGGGTGTCTGCATGCGTTCCCTGTTGTAAACTATCAGATCCAAAAAAGGGGGGCTTGCACAACCCACAACGAATAATAAAGGGTGCTACTCCCAGGCTCAAACAGCCATATATAGGATAGCTCAAAAACGCAACAGGGAAGGCACTCTAACTCAGAATCAAAAATTAATATCAAACTTTATTAAATGTTTACAACCACAACATATACAATGGACATTAAAAACACATTAAAAAACATAAGACAACACCACACAGGACATACAAACATACAGGATGTGTAAGCGGTGGGGAGAAAATTGGTACCTTGTCATAACCATAATACAGCATGAAATCCATATACTAAATGAATTTAATACCTATCTTTGCAAAAAGTGGCAAGATAGGGTGCAAAGATAATATATTGAATATCTATTTAAAGTGCAATAGTGCCAATAATATAAACCAGATCTCATATAGCCGGTCTGAAAATCAGAAACCACAACAGCACAAAGGCAGAAACAGCCGTATCAAAGCACTATCATCCGATCAAATCACTATATGGATTAACATGCCAACTGATGAATGCAAATGAAATCAATATCCATAATATCAAAATATCAAACCAATAGGGTCTCCCCTCTGCCTGCCAACATCCAGAGCTGGGACAGGAGCATGCGCTCACCACAGGGGGGGTGGCAGCGTGTGCTCCCTTTTGTAAACAATCAGATCCAAAAAAGGGGGGCCATATATAGGATACCTCAAAAACGCAACAGGGGAGGCACTCTAACTCAGAATCAAAAATTAATATCAAACTTTATTAAATGTTTACAACCACAACATATACGATGGACATATTAAAAACACATTAAAAACATAAGACAATACCACACAGGGCATACAAACATACAGGATGTGTAAGCGGTGGGGAGAAAATTGATACCTTGTCATAACCATAATACAGCATGAAATCCATATACTAAATGAATTTAATACCTATCTTTGCAAAAAGTGGCAAGATAGAGTGCAGGATAGGGTGCAAAAATGTGCAAAGATAATATATTGAATATCTATTTAAAGTGGACCAACACCCAGGATTTTGACTATCCTGGGTCTTGGTCCACTTCGGTGGGGCACCCCCGATCGGGGTGCCCCGCTGTGTGAAACCCCCCCGAACTTACCTCTCCCCGCGCCGACGGACAAGCCGCGGATAAGCGGCTCCTCCCTCTTGACGTGCGCGCGTGCCCGCGCCGGCCATCCACAGACGGCCGGCGCGCAGCGCGCGCGCACGTCTAGAGGGGCGCGAGGGAGGCTAAGGTAAGGAGTTTGGGGTGTTTGGGGGGGTTTCACCCCGCGGGACATCCCGATCTCGGATGTCCCGCGGGGAGGGAGGTGATCGGCCCGGGAACACCGGTGGGTGTTGGTCCACTTTAAAGTGCAATAGTGCCAATAATATAAACCAGATCTCATATAGCCGGTCTGAAAATCAGAAACCACAACAGCACGAAGGCAGAAACAGCCGTATCAAAGCACTATCATCCGATCAAATCACTATATGGATTAACATGCCAACCGATGAATGCAAATGAAATCAATATCCATAATATCAAAATATCAAACCAATAGGGACTCCCCACCGCCTGCCAACATCCAGAGCTGGGAGAGGAGCATGCGCTCACCACAGCAGAGCCACATCCCGAAAGGCAAATGCCTCTGCTAGGACCAGATCCCACGCATGCGCAGCTGGAGCGGAGGTATTAACAGTGCCCTGGGGATTTCACACAGTGGGGCATCCTGATCCAGGATGCCCCGGGGGGAGGGGGGGGGGGGGACCAGCGGTTGGTCCTGGTGATGAGTTTTGTTCTGCTTTTAAAGCAATCTTGCTGTGTTATGAAGCGTTTTGTTGCTATATTACCATCTTGATATATTGGCCTCGATTCAATAAAGGTAGAAAAAAATTCTCACGGTAGTAAAAAATTCAATTCATGAGAAAAAAGCCTGAGAATGTCACTGTTACTGAATCACTAGATAAAAAGACAATGAAAGTCAATGGCAGCTTTTACTACAGTGTAGAAAGGAGGAAACAGTTCTCTACTTTTCTTAGGAGTAAAAAAGTGCCATTGACTTACATTGTTTTCTTAGCTGGTGATTCAGTAACAGTGACATTCTCAGGCTTTATTTCTCGTGAATTGAATCTTTTACTACCATGAGAATTATTTTCTTCCTTTATTGAATTGAGGCCATTGTTTATGTTGCTGAGAAGCTATGGCTGCAAATGTCTCTGCAGCATGAGTCAGAATGTTACATTTTGGTTTGAAGCGGAGGGGGTCCTGTCCCCCTCTCTGTCTGCTTTTGTTTGGGTTTCTGATACAGGCATCAAAGGTAAAAATATCTGCCACATGATTTTTTTGATTAATTTTCTGGCAGTTGACATTACAGTCAAACTTAAAGAAATAGAAAAGTTGCGTAATAAGTTAGATTTCCCTGCAGGCACCTGGCAGTGGTGTGTCCCACAAAGTCTGACGCAGGAAGGGTGGAGATATGTCCACCTCTTCGTGCTTAAAGGGGATAAGATTCCAGGGCCCGCCACTGGCCTTCCCCAGGTGCATCTTGCATCCGCTGTTTAAAACCCTCCCCCCCCCCCCGAATGCTATTAAAGTGGACCAAAACCCAGGATTTTTTGGTTCTTGCCCCCAGGCACCCTGATTGGGGATGCCCTGTTGTGTGAGACCCGCCAGGTCACCTGAACTAACTCACCTTTCCTGTCCAATCAGAGCTCAATCAACAGAGCTGAGTCCAGCCAAACACACTGGTGGCCGCATACCGACTACCCTCTAACAGGGAGCATGACCGCACCAGCCATTAAAAAATGCGCAGCGAGCGCCCCTGCTAAAGGGATAGCGGGAATGTGTCTGCTGCTCGTGCCGTTGGCCCGGGGGAGAAGGTGATTATACCGGGCAACCTGGGGGGTTTCAAACAGTGTGGCATCCCAATTCTGGATGCTCCGGGGGAGCATATCAAGCGGTCCTGGAATCTTATTGATGCCCGTGGGTTTTGGTCACCCTTCTCCTGTCCAGTGGCGCATGCGCTGGCTTTTGGCCAATCGGAGCCAGCTTACTATGGTTTTGGTCCAAGGCATTAAAGTCAAGTCACCACTTCACTTGTATGGCAACGAGTTATGTGACCGCCGGCAACCATTCAGGTTTGATGCACAGGGCCACTTGTCAAACATGATTGGTCACTGGCAGTCACCTGATTGGCAATGAATAAAGAAGTGGTAAGCATTGGCTGACTTCACTGGCTCTTTAAGTGATCAAAAAAGCTTAAAGCGGAGCGAAACCAAGAGGCCGGGCACTGGATTCTAAAAGATTCCAGACCCGGCCACTAACCTGCCCCTGGGGTATCCTACACCGGATGAGCCGCTGTGTGAAATCCCCCCCTCCTCTCCCGGGGTGCTTGCAATCTTACCTGATCCTGGCGACCGCATCTTCGGCTGCCCAGTAGCTGTGCACGCCTATCTGAATGGCTGGGCACGGAGGGGGGGGGTGCACGCCTATCTGAATGGCTGGGCACGGGAGGGGGGGGCAAACAGTGAGCCGGGGATGCGGGCAGCTGGGTGCCGCACATATAGCAACACTGCTGAGATATCAATGGTGCCACAGGGCGTGGTTTTGGCAGCGCCAGCATTCAAGCGGCATTGCCCAGCTGCATTGGGGGGTGTCGATGAGCAGTGAACCCGGAAATGGGTTTCCATCCGCGTTAAACCGGACCTTCAGCATCATTTAATGATGAGCCCAAACCCATAAAACTATTCACTAGCATCTAAAATGTATATATTTTAAGTCTTTAGTTACTTACTTTTTATTCTTTCCCCCACTGGGCTTCAACTCTGTATCCACTAGGATATGGGTGGCGCCATCTTAATGTGAGCAATCTGTATGTACAGGGGGGGGGAAACATATAAGATAGGCTCTTATTCAGGGTAAAGCTCCAGATTAATGTGGGCAATCTGTATGTACAGGGTGGGGGAAACATATAAGATAGGCTCTTATTCAGGGTGAAGGTCCGGATTAATGTGGGCAATCTGTATGTACAGGGTGGGGGAAACATATAAGATAGGCTCTTATTCAGGGTGGAGGTCCAGATTATTGTGAGCAATCTGTATATACGGGGGAGGGACATATAAGATAGGCTCTTATTCAGGGTAAAGCTCCAGATTAATGTGAGCAATCTGTATGTACAGGGTGGGGGAAACATATAAGATAGACTCTTATTCAGGGTGAAGGTCCAGATTAATGTGGGCAATCTGTATGTACAGGGTGTGGGAAACATATAAGATAGGCTCTTATTCAGGGTGGAGGTCCGGATTAATGTGGGCAATCTGTATGTACAGGGTAGGGGAAACATATAAGATAGGCTCTTATTCAGGGTGGAGGTCCGGATTAATGTGGGCAATCTGTATGTACAGGGTGTGGGAAACATATAAGATAGGCTCTTATTCAGGGTGGAGGTCCGGATTAATGTGGGCAATCTGTATGTACAGGGTGGGGGAAACATATAAGATAGGCTCTTATTCAGGGTGAAGGTCCGCTTTAAGTATAAAACTCTATCTCCCTGTTCTACAATGATAAACCTGGGATGTCATGGCCCTTATCCTTCCTTCACCTCTGTTCCTTTAGAGCGTCAGGAAGCTCGCTTCTGTTGCATGACCCTGTACAGTACCACAGCGTGTGATGGCGCTATATAACGCAGGATTCTTCTTATTTCTCATAGCAGCCAGAGTTTTCCCGAGCCAGGGATGTGGAAGATCAAGAAGGCCAGCTGGAATTATCCATCCTCCCGGTGACCCTACAGAACAAGGAGAACCTGCCGGAAGAATGCCCCAACGGGTCAGAGACGCCCAGGGGTAGAGGGCGGCCGAAAGGGAGCAAGAACAAGACTTTCCCCACTGCCGCTAAAAGGGTGAGAGACCACAGACTTCTGCATTGGATTGCAATTTTTATTTTTGTACGGGCGCCGCCATCTTGACTCAGAAGCATCACACATACTGAGGAGAGGAGAGTGAGGTAAAGTACAGGGGGCGGGTTATAGCTGTGCTTTGCATAGACAGAGCAGAGCTGGGGTCAGGGAAAGGACAGCAATCCCAGAATGCAGGGCAGCACAGTCAGAAGACACTTCCTGTTTGCAGGCAGCCTGAGATGTTTAAAGGCTCATAACATGCAGTAGATGCAGGTAGGATGATTTTTAGTGTGAGCAATCTGTATGTACAGGGTGTGGGAAACATATAAGATAGGCTCTTATTCAGGATGAAGGTCCGGATTAATGTGAGCAATCTGTATGTACAGGGTGGGGGAAACATATAAGATAGGCTCTTATTCAGGATGAAGGTCCGGATTAATGTGAGCAATCTGTATGTACAGGGTGGGGGAAACATATAAGATAGGCTCTTATTCAGGATGAAGGTCCGGATTAATGTGAGCAATCTGTATGTACAGGGTGGGGGAAACATATAAGATAGGCTCTTATTCAGGATGAAGGTCCGGATTAATGTGAGCAATCTGTATGTACAGGGTGGGGGAAACATATAAGATAGGCTCTTATTCAGGATGAAGGTCCGGATTAATGTGAGCAATCTGTATGTACAGGGTGGGGGAAACATATAAGATAGGCTCTTATTCAGGATGAAGGTCCGGATTAATGTGAGCAATCTGTATGTACAGGGTGGGGGAAACATATAAGATAGGCTCTTATTCAGGATGAAGGTCCGGATTAATGTGAGCAATCTGTATGTACAGGGTGGGGGAAACATAAGATAGGCTCTTATTCAGGATGAAGGTCCGGATTAATGTGAGCAATCTGTATGTACAGGGTGGGGGAAACATATAAGATAGGCTCTTATTCAGGATGAAGGTCCGGATTAATGTGAGCAATCTGTATGTACAGGGTGGGGGAAACATATAAGATAGGGTGATGGTCCGGATTAATGTGAGCAATCTGTATGTACAGGGTGGGGGAAACATAAATAGGCTCTTATTCAGGGTGATGGTCCGGATTAATGTGAGCAATCTGTATGTACAGGGTGTGGGAAACATATAAGATAGGGTGATGGTCCGGATTAATGTGAGCAATCTGTATGTACAGGGTGGGGGAAACATAAATAGGCTCTTATTCAGGGTGATGGTCCGGATTAATGTGAGCAATCTGTATGTACAGGGTGTGGGAAACATATAAGATAGGGTGATGGTCCGGATTAATGTGAGCAATCTGTATGTACAGGGTGTGGGAAACATATAAGATAGGGTGATGGTCCGGATTAATGTGAGCAATCTGTATGTACAGGGTGGGGGAAACATAAATAGGCTCTTATTCAGGGTGATGGTCCGGATTAATGTGGGCAATCTGTATATACAGGGTGTGGGAAACATATAAGATAGGCTCTTATTCAGGATGAAGGTCCGGATTAATGTGAGCAATCTGTATGTACAGGGTGTGGGAAACATATAAGATAGGCTCTTATTCAGGGTGAAGGTCCGGATTAATGTGGGCAATCTGTATGTACAGGGTGTGGGAAACATATAAGATAGACTCTTATTCAGGGTGAAGTTCCGCTTTAAACCGGACCAACCCCCGTTATTACTTTAACGGGTGTTAGTCCCTCTCTTTGCTGCTAGCAAGAAGCTCGAGGGGGCACCCAGAACGCTGG
Source organism: Gastrophryne carolinensis (assembly GCA_027917425.1). Lineage (NCBI taxonomy): Eukaryota > Metazoa > Chordata > Amphibia > Anura > Microhylidae > Gastrophryne > Gastrophryne carolinensis. Next base: position 21,572,214 of record CM051235.1, on the reverse strand, counting down.
AGCTCCCTCGCACCCAACTGCACAGGACACTTAGAATACTCACCTTGCTTATGAGCCAGCGCTGGCTCGTACGGAAGGTGAGTATTCGGGCAGATTCATTACTAGCGCCAGGTACTAGCAGATTAGCATCTGTAGCGAGGCATTGAGAGCGCCCGCTAGTAGTCGCTGTGGTCAGCCATGGTTCAGTGTTTCAGAGCATCTGAGTCGCTGGCCGGCATTGATAAATATATGTGAGTCGCTCTAACACCAGTACAGCGCTGTATGGGAGCGAACGGTAGCGCCAGCTCAGTGTGACCGACACACACCATATCCATAAAAAAAACAGCCTCACACAGCGCTCAAAATCGTGTCATTGTAGTCCAGAGCGCCAGACGCTGTTTGTATAAAGTCTGTTTTTGAACACATATTCACTAATAACAAAGCGAATACACATGGAATGACATTATAACATTGTAACATTGTAACATGAACACTTTAATACCAGACATGTAAGGACAATTCTGCATAAAAATATAAATCAAAAAAGTTTTCAAAAATGTCATTTTCTAGGGCAGGATACATGTCAGAAAGATTTGAGATTTTATTTAAAAAAAAAAAAATTGGGACCATTAAAGGGATTTAAAGTGGACCATCACCCTCCTGTGATCGGCCCGGGCCGATCACCTCCCTCCCCGCGGGACATCCGAGATCGGGATGTCCCGCGGAGAGGGAACCCCCCAAAAACTCACCTCATCGCGCGCGCTCCTCTAGACGTGCGCGCGCCCGCGCCGGCCGTTTGTGAATGGCCGGCGCGGGAGCGCGCCCTGTCAGAGCGACGTGCGGGAGGCGCCGGCGGGCGCACTGTCTTGTCCGCCGCTTGCGTGGTGAGGTGAGTTTTTCGGGGTTCTGGGGGGTTTTACACAGCGGGACACCCCTAATCGGGGTGCCCCCCTGAAGTGGACCAAAACCCAGGATGGTCAAAATCCTGGGTGTTGGTCCACTTTAAGTATCGTCCATAGAAATGTATGGGAGAGCGCCAGGTAGCACCAGGTAAGACAAGGCGCTCTGCAAGGCTGAACGCCGGCGCTGTACGCTGAGCCTGGGATAATGATGAATCGGGCGCTACATGACGTTGTTCTAGTCGCTCACCAGATTCGGCTTCATAAATGTGTAATTGCTGCCGTGTCCGGCGTTCACCTGACGCTACCTGGCGCTATCTCTTCATAAATAATGCCCTAAGTGTCCTGTGCAGTTGGGTGCGAGGGGGGTTCAGCATTCTGGGTGCCCCCTCAAACTTCTTGCTAGCAGCAAAGAGAGGGACCAACATCCGTATATGTAATAACAGGTGTTGGTCCGGTTTAAGTATGAAAATCCCAATCCAATTAATGTAATAACTGGTGTTGGTCCGGTTTAAATTGGAACAAAGATTTTGACTATTCCAGGTTTTTTCTTGCCTTAGGGGGATCCTTATTTGGGATGCCCCCCTGATCATGCCCCCCCCCCCAGATTGAACATAGATAACTTTCCCCAGTCTTACGGAACAAAACCTAGGATTTTGACTATTCTAGGTTTTTTCTTGCCCCAGGGGGATCCTCATTTAGAATGCCCCCCTGATGAACCCCCCATATCGACCATAGATAACTTACGGTACATGCACAGGCTTTTGTGCAATCAGAGCCGCTGATCCTCAGCAAATGGCTGTTTCCAGCAATCCCGAACGACAGTGAACGCATGCCATGATGTGGACGGTGAAGGATACAGAGGTGAGTTTTTTGTGGCGACCTGGGGGGGGGGGTTACACAGCGGGGCATCACTATTTGGGAGGGCAGCTGCCAGCCCTGGAATCTTTTAGCCAGCTGCCAGAAAAAAACGTAGGATTCCTTATTTTGTTCTTTGCCACTGGGGCATCCCGATTTTGGATGCCTGTCTGTGTGAGACCCCCCACATCGCTAATCAAGTAAAGGGGGCAGCTCTGAGCACCGCAACACAGAAGCAACTGAGTGCAGGGCTGTCAGGGCAGGGGTCCGGAAATTTGGAGCCGAGGTCCGCATTTGGACCCCGGTCCACCTGTTGAGTACCGCTGCCCTAGATCTTAGGGAGATTACCCCCCTTAGAGAGGCTATGTGAGGGGGGAGGGCTCTCTCATCTAAGTTGCTGATCAGTCCGCAAGAGGAGGAGACCTCGCCCTTTGTACGGAAGTGGGAAGAGGCCTTAGGCGCCTCTTTCACATCTGCACAGTGGAGTAAAATTGTACGATTGGCACATGAAATGGCACCAAATACAAAGAATGCAATTACAAAATTCTGACTGGATGGTACAGAGTGCCTGCTGCCCTACACAAGTGGTTTCCTGGTGTATCCCCTCTCTGCTGGCGGTGTGGACGGGGGATGGGGGACCTCCTCCATATTTTCTGGTCGTGTTCGATGCTATCAAGGTTTTGGTCAGTGGTCAAGGAGACAATAGAGCGGGTACTGGGGGGGAGACATTCTCGTGTGGCCCTGCCCTCTTCCTTCTCCACCACTCGGAGGTGCCCGCTTAGAGGTATCAGAAATCTATCCTTTCCAAGAGTGCAATTATAAGCTACTTACCCGTTGGTACGCAGGCCCCACCGTAATTGGCAAGTGGGCCCCTGGCTTGTCGACTAATTGCTGGAGGTGTGGCGCGGAGAGGTGATCTACTACACATTTTCTGGTCGTGCCCTAGAATTCGACCTTTCTGGGACTCCCGTCAGGAAGGTAACAAATGCTGTATCGGAGTATCGCCTACCTGACAACGCGGGGGCGTGTTTACTCCATCTGACCAATGCCCGGGTTTGGGAGTTATAGGGACATCTCTCCAATGTCAGCTACTGAATGCACCCAAGGCGTGTATTCCGTTGGTGTGGAGGCAGGTGGGTCCCCCCTCGTTGGCAACCTGGGGTTTGAAGGTGAATGATATCATGCGCTTTGAGAGTCTTACACAGACCAGGGATAGAGGGTCTGAGAAATTCACCACCACCTGGTATAACTGGATGTTGTTTTTGGACTCCGATGAGTGTAAGTCAATTTTGGAGTCTCCCTAGGGCAGCCGTACTCAACTGGCGGACCGGGGTCCGAATGCGGACCTTGGTGTCAGATTTCCGGACCCCCTGCCCTGACACCCCTGCAGTTGCTTCTGTGTTTGCTGTGCTCAGCACTGCCCCCTTTACTAGATTTTTGGGCCCTAGTCCACCCCTGTTCACAGCCTGCACAGAATGCAAGTAGGTTCAAATCAGTGTTCTGCGAGCTGTAGGTTTTGTGGAGCCAAAAAAAGTTGTTTTTCCCCAGTGCCCTATTGGATTCTTTGGGTGGGGCAAGCAGCCTTTTTTTTCTGTAGAATCTATAGGCCCCCCCACATATGCTAATTTCTAACTATCCACCGCCTGCGAAAGCCCCCAGCCCGGACCTTCACCTTTTACCAGATGCCTGTAAATGGACCTTTACAAGAATTGGTTGAGTACCCCTGCCCTAGGGTTTCGAGTTCCTGCACCATGGTACTTACAATGGCCTGCGCCTGACGTACGGTCCACCCTTCAGCTCAGGTTCCCCCCACCCCCCCACCGTGTTGGTATATCCAAACACTCTCCCTGCACAAATACCCTGCCTACCCCTCTGTTTTTACCCTGTTAAGTTTTATGCTTCTTTGAATATGTGTTTGTGCCAAGGATTAGACTTGTGTGTGATGCAGAAACAAATGTATACATATAGATATATGCCATTCACTATGATTATCTTTATTGGTTGCTTGCTTGACATTCATTATGTTTATGTTTTAACCTGAAAACGAATAAATAAAGAATTTATAAAAAAAAAAAGAAATCTATCCTGGGACAGCCGATCAGCGCGGCGAGGGCGTGCATCCCTACGCATTGGAAGAGTCAGGATCCACCAAGTATCTCTCTTTGGTTCAACAAGGTGACAGAGATTGAGAGATACGAGGGCATAATTGCAGAGCGTAACGAGACATCTGATCTGAGGCAGGCGCATAGCCTTAGATGGGCGGGCTGGATCACTTTTCTATACTCACCAAATTTAAAGGGCTAGTTGATGCAGGCCGGTAAGGGCGGGCGGCACTATACTTCTTCTTGTTTCCTTTTTCTTGTGTTTTTTTCCGTCTTATTCTAAGTATGTCACACACCCCACTTCAAACATTAATAATTACAATAGGGTTAACTCACCGCTAGGTGGCAGCATTGCAGAGAATCTCCAAAAAAATTCAACAGGCCCCTCCCGGTCTATACATACCTGGTACCTCCCAACAATCACCCAGTGTTGTTCTCTGCAAGGTGGCGACAAGACAGAAGAAAGAAGTCTCCTGCTTGCAGGTAGCCGGGGTATAACCCCGCCCCCCCCCCCCCCCCCCCCGTGGTCTATTTCTGCCCGGCTCTTGTTTGGTAGCATACTTGTTAACTGGCAGCCTCCCAGCCTCGGCTGTAGGCCGGGCAAAAGGTAGCCGGCACCTTTGGTGCCTAGGAGATTAGCTCCTCCGCTCGACCCTTCATTGCGGGGCATAGCGGGATTCCCGGAGTGGTGATCCGGATGTGGGATGCCCCCCTTTAACTAGTGGTAGTTAGCGGTTACAGGTTGTGTCTAGCCCTGGGACAGTAGTTTATTCCTTACTCCGGGGTGTGTTGCGCACTTTGGGACCGGTGTCATGGTTGTGTGAGTGTGGCTGCTTAACTGGCTCCTGCGCTGTTTACTGTGGCGTGTTTGACTTGACCTGCCTGGTGTGTGTCTTTTACTTCAGGTGTTGCTTGTGCGAGCTCGGCGGTTCTCCCCTCAGGAGTCGGGGGGGCGGGCCTCGCGGCGCGCTGTGCCGCAGTCCCGCCTGTTGGCTGAGCGCCGTGTTCGGCGCTTGCAGCCTGGCGTGTCCCCTACTCAGGGGTGAGAGAGAGATTGAGAGTGTGTGTGTGTTGCGCACTGGGGACCGGCAGGTTGCTCCGCCGGTCCCGTCTTGGAGGCTGAGCGCGGTCTCGCTGGTCTGGCTTTCAAGGACGCCGCAGGGGGGCGGGATCGCGTCGTGCGCGGGACGCGCGCTGATTGGCCGGTTTGGAGGGGCGGGGCTTCCTCGGCTCCCGCGCTCCCGGGGCCTGTCTTCTCCTCCCTCACAGTCACGGAGCGGTGTTCGGGCCGCCATCTTGCTGCGGGTGCCTCTCTGCGCTTGTGCTCTTCTCCAGGTAGGCGTTCTGGCAGATTAGCCTGCGGGGGTTGTTTTGGGTCACATAGATCTGGTGGCCAGGCCCCCCGCCTTACGTCCCCCTCCTTCTCCCTCCTCCTCGCTCCCGCCCGCCTTTTAGGGTGCTGGCTGGATATATTAACCATTTCTTTTTGTCTATGGTTAATGGGGAGGGGGGGGGGGGGTTGTATGATATTTCTGTATGTTTTTTATAGGTATTACTGTGCCTGGATTGACTGTTGTCCCTGTTCTTTTGTGTCTTTCAGATCCTGGGATCCCGTCTGGCAGGGCTCTCCCGGTCTTATATACCTGGCTTGTGGGGGGTTGTTTTATAGAAATATATATATAATTTTTTTATGCTAATTCCCCTGGGTCAGGATTTTTAGACAATTTTAGATAATTAGGGGGCATCCCGGGTCGCGTACTGCATAAATCCCTGGGTTCCGCGAATACCATAAATTTCACCACATGGAGGCTGCCACAGATACCGGAAATGGTTCTTCGGGACAATCCAAGGTGTGCGGGGGTTGTGGGACTCCGCTCCAGGGAGATGATGTCATTTTGTGTATCCCATGCGCACAGCAGAACATTGCACGGCAGTCCAGTACTCCGGTGCCTAGCACTTCGTCGGCCGCGCCATCTCCCTCTCCCCCTCGCTTATTCCGGACCCCGTGTGACGTTGTCCTGGGCGGGGATTCGCAGTCTGAGGTATGTGCCCGTTTGACTAGCCTTGAGAAAAGGTTTTCCGCAATGGCCGCTCAGAAGGCTCCAGCTAAGCGGAAGCATCTGTCTCCGCCTCCGCCGGATTCAGATGAGGAAGTTGTTGGAGATCTGGATTGGTCGGATCGTCCCCTTGAAGATGGTGAACTCATTGAGGAAGAAGATTCTGAGGTTCAGCAGTTGCTGGGTGCTGAGGGGGATCAGGCTGAGGGCCTTCCTCTCGATTCATCTACCATTCTGACTCAGATGTTTGAGGTTTTGGATTTGGATCCTCCGGTGGTTGCTCCTAGGCCTAAGGGTCAGCTTTTTGGGGTGTCCAAGCAGCGCCTGGAGTTTCCCAGCCAACAGCATTTTGAAGAGATTGTTTTCAAGCAATGGGAGCAACCTACGCGTCTCGTCGGTGTGCCGTCTAGCTGGGATAGGAAGTATCCTTTTCCGGCGGAATTGATGAAGCGTTGGTCTGTCCCCCCTGAGGTAGATACTCCGGTCTTGGGACTGTCCAACACGGCGGTCGTGCATTCCCCTGACACGACTTCGCTCAGGGACGGCGAGGATCGCCGGATTGATCAGCTGGCCCGCCATGGCTTTGTATGTGCGGGTTCGGTGTTAAGGCCTGTCTGTGCTTCGGCTCTTTTGATTTTTGCGGTCAGGTCTATTGTCAGGGACTTGGGTGTGGATCTCGAGCCTACCTGTGATGAGTCTCTTGCGCTTAAGCGCTGTGATTCCTTCTTGTCCTTTATCCTGGCCGCTCAGGAGGATGCCATGTTGATGTGTGGTAGGGCTACTGCCTTGCTGGTGGCTATCCGGCGCTGTGTGTGGTTGAGACAGTGGACGGCTGATTTCAATTCTAAAAGATCGCTCACGGCTCTTCCCTTTTTGGGTTTGAGGCTTTTTGGTGAGAGGCTGGATTCTGTTGCCAAGGGAGGTAAGTTACCTCAGCGCAAGAAATTTCGCCGTTCCTTTCGGGGGGCGGTCTCCTTCAATCCGTCCTTTCGGGGAGCCGGAGCCGGCAGGGGTGCGGGCTTCTCGGCCTCCAGGGGCGCCAGTTGGAATAGGGGTAAAGGCCGTGGCCGTCCCGCTCGCGTCTGGGGCGCCAAGCCCAAGCCAGTTGCCAAGCCCGCCCAGCAATGAGGGGGCGCCCTCACCCGTTCGGGTGGGGGGACGGTTGCAACTTTTCTCCCGGGTGTGGGACCAGGAGGTCTCGGACAGATGGATCCGGGAGGTGGTTTCGGCCGGTTACAAGTTGGAGTTCGAGTCCCGTCCTCCTCCAAGGTTCTTCAGGTCTCGGGTGTCTTTGGATCCTTTGGCCGCGCAGGGGCTCCTGGCGGCGGTCAGGACTCTTCTAGACTTAGCTGTCGTTTGCCCGGTTCCTCCTTCAGAGGTAGGGCGCGGGTTTTACTCCAATCTCTTCACTGTCCCCAATAAGGACGGGGTCCTTCCGTCCTATTCTGGATTTGAAGTTTCTCAACAGGTTTATTCGTCCCCGGAAGTTCCGCATGGAAACCCTGCGGTCTGCGATCGGTTCGCTTCGGCAGGGGGACTTTATGACGTCCATAGACATCAAGGATGCGTATCTGCACATTCCGATTTTCCCAGCTCATCAGCGGTTCCTTCGTTTCGTGGTGGAGGATCGGCATTTTCAGTTTTTGGCTCTTCCATTCGGCCTCACCTCTGCTCCGAGAGTGTTCACCAAGGTGTTGGCGGGGGTGATGGCCCTGCTCAGAGCTCAGGGGATTCGCATTGTGCCTTACCTGGACGATCTTCTCATCATGGCGCCTTCCTTCAGTCAAGCAGAGGGGGACACCAGCATGGTTGTCTCTGTGCTGGAGAGGTTCGGCTGGGTGATCAATTACCCCAAGTCCCCGCTGGTTCCGGCCAGGGTGGTGACCTTTCTGGGGATGTCGTTGGACTCTTGCCTGCACAGAGTGTTTCTCCCTCAGGCCAAGGTTCTGCTGATTCAGGAATTGGTCCAGTTGCTTCTCTCCCATCCTCATCCGTCCATTCGTCTGGGGATGAGACTGGTGGGGTTGATGGTGGCCTCGTTCGAGGCAGTTCCCTTTGCACAGTTTCATACGAGGACTCTTCAGCTTCATCTTTTGGCGTCTTGGGACCGGCGTCCGGGGTCGTTGGATCAGTCCTTCCGGATGTCCCCTCGGGTTCGGCAGTCCCTTCTGTGGTGGTTGGTCTCGGACAACCTTCTGAAGGGCAGGTCGTTTCTGACCCCACTTTGGGAAACTGTCACCACGGATGCCAGTTTGTCAGGCTGGGGAGGTTTTTGGAAGGATCTTCAGTTTCAGGGGCAGTGGGACCCTCAGGAGGCCCACTTGCCCATCAATGTTCTGGAATTGCGAGCCATCAGGTTGGTTCTGTCTCACTTGACGCATCATTTACAGGGTCTGCCGGTTCAGGTTCGATCAGACAATCAGACGGCGGTTGCTTACATCAATCACCAAGGAGGGACTCGCAGTCTGGGTGCCCACAGGGAGGTGTCTCTGATTTTAGTCTGGGCGGAGACTCATGTCCCTTGTATCTCGGCAGTTTACATTCCGGGAGTGGAAAACACAGAGGCGGATTTTCTGAGCCGGTGTGCGTCCCGTCGGGGGGAGTGGTCTCTCCATCCCCAGGTGTTTCGGTCGCTTTGTCTCCGGTGGGGGACGCCGGAGGTGGATCTGTTTGCCTCTCGTCACAATCACAAGCTTCCGACATTCGTGTCACTGTCTCGGGATCCTCTGGCTCTGGCGGTGGATGCCATGGCTCTGAGCTGGAGGGACCTGGGGTTTCTTTATCTGTTTCCTCCGATTCCCATGCTAGGCAGGGTTCTGCGAAAGTTGGTTCTGGAGGGAGTTCCCGCCATTCTCGTGGCTCCAAGGTGGCCAAGGCGGGTGTGGTTCGCAGACATCGTTCGTCTGGCCGTAGATCAGTTCGATCTGCCTCTTCGGCCGGATCTTCTCACACAGGGTCAACTATGTTACCCCAGTTTACAAACGCTGGCTTTGACGGCTTGGCTGCTGAAACCTCCATCTTAAAGGAGGAGGGTCTTTCGGATGCGGTCATTCGGACTCTTATTAGTGCTAGGAAGAGATCTTCTTCTTCCATCTATTACAGGTATTGGAGAGCTTATATTGATTGGTGTGAGGCTAGGTCTTTGCCTTGCCGGGTCTTTTCTGTGTCTAGGATTTTGGAGTTTCTTCAGTCGGGCCTGGACTCCGGTTTTCAGCTGAGTACCTTGAAGGGGCAGGTTTCTGCTTTGTCTATTTTTTTCCAGAAGTCTTTTGCTAGCCATTCCTTGGTCAAGACCTTTTTCCAGGGGGTTACGCATGTGCGGCCTCCTAGGAAGCCTTTGCTCCCAGTGTGGGATTTGAATTTGGTTCTTTCTGCTCTTAAGGCTCCTCCTTTTGAGCCTTTGCGGGATATTGCTCTGTCCACTCTTACTCAGAAGGTTGCCTTTCTGGTGGCCATCACTTCGGTTCGGCGTGTTTCAGAGTTGGCAGCTTTGTCTATTCAGGCTCCTTATTTCGAGGATCATCAGGACAAAGTGGTTTTTCGCTTCAAGTCTGACTTTCTCCCTAAAGTGGTCTCTGCCTTTCATCTTAACCAGGACATTGTTCTTCCTTCTTTGTGTCCTAAGCCTAAGAATGTCAAGGAGAGTGCTTTGCACTGCTTGGATGTTGTACGTTGTGTTAGGTACTATCTGCGTGCTACGTCTTCTTTTCGTAAGACTGATGCCTTTTTCGTTGTGCCCTGTGGGCCTAGGAAGGGTTTGGCTCCGGCCAAGTCTTCCATTAGTAAATGGATTCGTCAGGCCATTGTTGGAGCTTATTCGGCTAAGGGGAAGGATCCTCCTTTTCGCGTTACTGCTCATTCTACTCGTGCGGTTGGTGCGTCCTGGGCTTTTCAGCACCAGGCTTCGGTTGAACAAGTGTGTAAGGCTGCAACTTGGTCTTCTGTTCATACTTTTTCTCAGTTCTATAAGGTTGATGTGCGGGCCTCAGCGGATGCTGTTTTTGGCCGCAAGGTTTTGCAGGCTGCAGTGGTTTGAGTTTTTTCTGCGTTATTGCCAGTTCGGATACCCACCCTTTTCTGGACACTGCTGTTGGATGTCCCTATTGTAATTATTAATGTTTGAAGTGGGGTGTGTGACATACTTAGAATAATACCATTTTGTGAATACTCACCTGTAAAATGGGTATTATAAGTATGTCACACACCCCACTTCACCCGCCCTTTTTGGTATCCTGGCTCTTTATATGGTGAAGTTTAGTTCGTTACGTTGAGGGTTACATTGTTTGTTCCTGGTACCTTGTCTTACTGCTGTTCTAATACTGGGTGATTGTTGGGAGGTACCAGGTATGTATAGACCGGGAGGGGCCTGTTGAATTTTTTGGAGATTCTCTGCAATGCTGCCACCTAGCGATGAGTTAACCCTATTGTAATTATTAATGTTTGAAGTGGGGTGTGTGACATACTTATAATACCCATTTTACAGGTGAGTATTCACAAAATGGTATTTTTGTTCTCCATGTGTGTTGCTTCACTATCTGGGGCGTCGTCGTTCCTGATGGTGGGACGGCGGGCCTCGGAGCAAGAGCACTAGACACAAAAGAGATTACGGGGGGGGGGGTTCCCTGGTGGCGGCGGCGGGCTGCCGGGTAGTTTAATCCCCAAAGGTCAGTCCTGGTGTAATTTGCTTGTTTGGTGGACTTAGGAATGAGTGATAAGGACTCCTTTTGCTCTCTACTGTTCAGAGAGATCTCTCTGGTGTCGTTCGGTCTTCCAAAATAATCTAAGGGAGTGAAATATACGGTCTTCCAAAATAATCTAAGGGAGTGAAATATACGCGTAACGAAGAACACAGTCATAACAGTATGTGCTCGATGCTACACAGGGAAACTGTAATAAAGAATATATATAAAAAATAAATAATTACTGCTTCCACGTGTCTCTTTACAGGTATATGACGTCCGCGAGACAAAACCCGCCCTCGACTCTATAAAGTGTGAGAGCGATGGCGACCAGGAGCCCCCAACTCCACACAGAGGGAGAGGAAGACCAAAGGGAAGCACAAAGGTGAGGAGACATGGCGACCTGCTAAGGCAAGAAAAGCATGCTGTGACACATTCCTGTGCTCCTCGTAATGTTTAAAAATTGCTATGTGTGAGCAAGAATAAAATGGCCATCTCTGAACACAAATCCCCCCCCCCCCCCAAAAAAAAAACATGCAGACATTCCTCCAATCAGAATAAATTGCAAACTCTAGTTTGATTGGCTGCAGTCACCCAGCAATCTCTTCTGAATGAAGGTATAGCTGATTGCCTCCCTCCAGCTGATGGGCGCCTGCGTTGGTCATTCAGAAGTGCCTGGTGCGGGTAGGTACATCAGCCGACACAACCCTCGCTTGTACCACAGGGGCGCTAAATTAACGGGAGGGGTTGTACATTGTGGTTCCAGGGCAAAACCTGTGTTTTTGACTATCCCCGGTTTTGGTCCTTGCCACCGGGGCAACCTCATGCCTTTCCCCGGTCCTACAGCGCATGCGCGGCCTCACGTTTAATAAGCCTTCTTGAATATGCTGATGTCAAGCACTCGAAGGGCGCCGCAGCACTCACCTCTTCCTTGCGCTTCCTCACCGATGTAAACAAGGGCGGCTGCATCCCTGCTCCTTTGGGCTGTGTGCGCACTATGGCGCCCAGCCATTCAGATAGCTGGTCTGTTCATCGAACAGTTAATATGCACAGTGAACGGCTCTCACCTTTGGACCGTGAAAAGGTGAGTTTGAAAGGGTGGTCTGGGGGGTTTCACACAGCTGGGCACCCTCAGGATGGCATGGAGACGCAGAACAAAACCCGGGTTTTGTTCCATTTTACAGAGGAACAGCACACAGGAATTTCACTTTCTTGTGTGTTGTTCCTCTCAAACAGGGCATCCCGAATTGGTTGTGTATCTCTCCCCCACCCCCCTGGTCGCCGTAAAAACTCGCCTACGCCCCGTTCCCACAACGCAGACGCCGACGAAACAGATTGCGCTGCTTGGCTGAGGGGGCCTGTTCAGCCCCAGTCCAGCTTGGATTAAATCGGAATTTCAGACAGTATGTAACCATCTGCCCTGGCACTGAGGCAGGATGGGTGGGTCCCGTAAACCATCGCTGTGCTCTGTGTCCTGGTGCAGAGCTGAAACCCCCTGGTGCCCATTCGCGCTTCTGTCCGCCCATTCAAGATGCTTTGTGTCTTTTCGTGCAGCTGCCACCGGTACCCTGATGGACGCGGCAATGCGGAGTGATTGCAAATAAGCAGCGGAGCCTTAAGTCCTTTTTGATTATATAATTTCTCTGTCTGATCTATTTTCTATGGTGACACTGCAAGGTCACCTCATGATTTATCTTCTAAAGCATGTGGGTGTCGCCCTTGGAGCTGTGTTGCTGCATATTAATCGCTATAATAGGCGGGGAACTCAAGATCGTGCTCCAGTCGAAGGAATTTTCGTCACCTAGGCTGTGCTTTTTTCCTTTCCTCCCGTTGCTGGACGACATTGGACAGCTAGACTGGCATCCCCAGGTGCACACTCCTGGACAGGTGCTTTCAAGGACGGCTATCTGTCAGGCGGACTCCCTTCTTTGTGCCCGTTTAACGGGGGTCCTGGGTGTCGTTCAGTCTTTCAAATCAGCCTAGGAGATAATAAATACGCGGGACAGAAGGAAATGCATTGGAATGCGTTTGACTATTTCACGGAGATGCATCTGGTGCTCCTCACTTTGACGATTTTATTTATAGTAAAATAGAAAACTTACATATATCATCTACAGGGGGCATATCATCATATTAGAAAAAAAAATTAATATCTGGCTCAGTCATTGATCTGTTCTACCAAATGAGCACGTTGGAATGTTATCTACGTCTAAAAGGGAGGCGACTCAAAAGGCGTTGTCCAGCTTCTCAACTCCATCTTTATCACAGTAATTTGTTAATAGCAGCGTGCTTCATTTACTTTATATTACACTAATTTCAGTACAAGCAAAAGGAAAGAATCATATATATATAAGTGGCTTACTGAATGAAAACACACAACTAAACACTCCGCACCACTGTATCTATGTGGGGTGCTAAAACCAATTGCCCCCTACCTATAAACACGAGGGAGAATTCTATTACACCAAATGGAACCCCCCGAAGGGTCCCTATGAGGCAATATAAATGGCTGCACACCCAAGAGTGCTATCAAAATCAATTTTATTATTTGTTGTTTAAAAACTAGTAAATGTGAACACTTATAAGTAATTAGAACTAGTCCCTACACGTACAAATAACAGACATTTAAAATACATAAAATTAAAAGGAAGACCGGCGGAAAAGGTCAAGACAATAATCGGGCTCTACTCAAATATGTATATATATGTATGCTTATATCGTTAAAGCATGAAGGGCAATCATGCTTGCATCAATATATGGTCCCAGACCAGTATGGAAATACACCGTCCCTGATGGCTATAAAGGATAAGGCAGAATATATAAAGCTGCCAACTGACCACAGTGCAAATTAAGATATATTCATGGACAACAATGTGAACACGTGGAGGGATTACATCCACGCTAATATACAAAGTGCAAAATTGCAAATAAAGTTGCAGATAAAAAATATGTGCACATATAGTGTGCCCCCTTACCCAATAAAGTGCTAAGTGCTAACCGCTAAACGCTAAACAATCCAATTCATATGTCATAACCAGTAAATTACAAACCACACATCTATCAAACAGTATTGTGATGAAAATGAATACATGTATAAGCATCAACAGGGACAGGGAAAAAGAAGCATACAAAAATGGTCAAAATGTCACCAGTATCTCAGGAGCTCCTAACCGACCACCGCACGGCCTGGCAACACCTACACCACACCACCAACATAAGTGGCTTACTGAGGGTTTATTTCACCTTTATTAGCCACTAAAGCATACAATGCAAAGATAGGGATCTCAAATCAAGTGATTTTAATGGAGAGAGGGAATGTTCACATATATATATTCATTTGATTGATTCTGACCTCCATCCATCACAGTGCGTGCACTCCAAAACGTGCATGCGCACACATGTTTGCCATAGAGGCAGCATCAAGCATCAGCTTCCTGCCTTTTATGCAGTTACTATGAAAAAATCCCTTTAATTCACACACCGTTTTTTTTATTATTTATACTTCTAGGTAAAGCGAGTTGAAGACCTCGGTCCAAAGAGAGCCAGAGGAAGGCCAAAGGGAAGCAAAAACAAAAAGCCGTCAAAAGCCACTTTACTGGTGCGTACCAAACCTCGCTGGGGGGAGCCAATAACACTAAATACCCTGTTTCTCTAAAAATAAGCCCTGGCATGATTCACACACACAGCAAGTGGTCCCACTGGAGTCTCTTCACTCCTGAGCATATGTGAGAGCGTTGTGGTTGCTTCTGGTTAACGGAGGAGCAAACGGCTACACTTGCAATGCATTGAACTTGGACAAGAGCAGCAGGGATGCCAAGAAATGCAGAAGTTTGAGCAACAAAAAAATGGTCCAAAACCCGTGATTTTGACTATCCTGGGTTTGGTCTTTGTCCCCCGGGCACCCCGATTGGGGATGCCCCACTGTGTGAAACCTCCCCCAGGTTGCCCGATCTCAGTCACCCTTCCTCGATCCTACGGCGCATGCACAGCCTCTCTTCCAGCTAACGTGCTCGGATCCGCTCCCAGCCTTTCCTCCTAGAGCTTGTCTAAGGTGAAAGGATCCGAGCGAGCTGAATTCCACATCCTCCACTACTCTTTAACAGGGAGTGTGCCCGTGCCGGTCACTCACAAATGCCTGGTGCGGGCACGCACCCTGCTAATGGGATAGCGGGGAAATGCGGCCGCTGCTCGTGCATGCACCGTAGGACCGGGAACAAAGGAGTTTTCAGGCAACCTGGGGAATTGACACAGCGGGGCATCCCGAATGTGGATGCCCCGGGGGTAGCAAGTATGCCTGCCCTGGAGTCGAATAGACTACAGGGTGGGTTTTGGTCCACTTTAATATCAGTCCTGTTTTTTGTTGGGGGGGGGGCACAGGGATACCTGCAACAGAAAAGCTCCCAACGCATTTATTCTAAATTTCTAGTATTGATTGTTTTATATTCACTTCTAAGGAAGGCCGCCGGCTGTCGCCATTGGGTTACACTGCAGATTTGGGTTTCCACAGGGTTGGACTATAACCTCAGTTGTGGATTTGTTTTTTGGAGGTCTTAGCTATTGAGGGGTTCAGGGGAACAGAAGCTTCAGTGAGGTGTTCCACAGTCTTGGGCAACATTTTTTGAGACCGACACCATTATGGTTTTCCACTTCAGTTTTTGAGCTTTCAGTTGGTGATCCTCATTAACATTAATATTTTTATGGCGCTTAATCAGATGAATTGAAAAGTCATTCCTTGCCATGAAAATTAACATAACGTGGAACAAAACTTGGGATTTTTCTTGCGTCTGGTGCATCCTGATTTGGGATACCCCTTTTTCCTTGTCCTACGGCACATGCGCAGATAGGGGAGTTAGGGGCTTATTCTTGATAAGCATGCAGCGATTTGCTTGCTTATAAATAAGGCTCTGTTCACATCTCTCCGTTGCTTTGAGAGCAGGTATTTTGTGGGTATACCACAGGTGCATTTGGTGTTGGTGTTGTGTTTTTTAAAAGAAAAACATTTTTTGCACAATAAGTAAACGCAACACCGGTACACTGCGTTATACGCGCTTTCGTTGCCATAGACTTCTATAGACCTGCTCTGTTACTACGTTGCGCTGAAAAAGGTTTCTGCAGCATATTTTTGATACGTTGCGTAACGCAGCGTAGATGTGTGATGTATCCCATCTAGAATTATGTTCAGTGTTTTCCCTGAGTTTTAACTGCGTTGCAATGCAGAGAACGCACAGAAGGGGAACAGAGCCTACTGTGTTTTGTTTTGATTTTTTTTTTTTGTAAGGCTCTATTCACACCTATTCGCTTGTAATGCATTGGACAACGCAGTCACAGCGCAAAGGAAAATGGGCCAGTTCGCTTATATATGTGAACTGGCTCATTAAAAATAATGAGCAATGTATTCTAAGTATGTCACACACCCCGCTTCAAAACATAAATAGTTACACATGGGTATACACACCTCTAGGTGGCGATCTTGCAGAGAAGTCCTGAAAAACGAGCCCCTCCCGGTCTATACATACCTGGGACCTCCCACTTATTCCCCAGTGTTCTTCTCTGCAAGATGGCGACAAGACAGAAGAATGAAGTCTCCTGCTTGCAGGTAGCCGGGGTAACACCCCGCCCCCCCCCCCCTTCTGGTCTATTTCTGCCCGGCCTTATGTTTATTAGCCCCTTGATTAAATGTGTAGCCTCCCAGCTTAGGCTGTCGGCCGGGCAAGGGTAGACGGCACCCAGGGTGGATAAAAATCAATGTTTTTTTTTAAAAAATCAAAAAAATCTGATTTTTTTTTATTTAAATCGGATTTTTTTTATTTAAATCAGATTTTTTTTCAATAAACTGCTTTTTGAGGAAAATATTTTACCATCCAAAGGTTCTTCCATCATGAGATAAAGCTGAGTTGTTTAACTCAGTAGAATAAAGGCTGTATATATGTAACATTCACAATGCCATGCTCTTCCAGAGGTTTCTGTAGGATTAGTGGGCAGTTTCTCTCCTATATTATCACAGACGCTCGCTTTACTTACGCAGTTCTCAAAACTGAATTTGACTCCGCAGAGGTCCCAGCCTCTTCTTCACAGCAAAAATGTTACAACATGAACAGAGTTGAGAAAAAGACCTTAATCCTATTGTTCTACAAACCTATGACTAGTGAGCTACAGAGGACAGCAGGGACAGTAGTATTTAAGGTTTTCATGTGTCGGTTGGGCTGACAGTCTAAGTTTCTTAAAATATATATATACATTTTGTTTAGCCAAATTAGTTAACAAAACATGGATGTTTGTTTAAGCAAATAACTTATTGTTTCAGTTTAATAAATCTATTTAAATTGTTATTAAGGTCAGGATTATTCCTAAGGATATTTCCTAAGTAAAACAGAACAGTGGTGTCCAAATATGAATGATTAACCCATTAAACTGGGGAGAAAAAAGTAATATAAAAAGTGATTCTAAAAATCTTCATCTACTTGCATGTTAAAATAGCAAGAACTAGTTTAGGTAGAAACTTTGATTTAAATCACTGATTTAAATCAAGCCTTACTGACTAGTGATTTAAATCGTGATTTTAATCAGTTAGATTTAAATCAAATCCACCCTGACGGCACCTATGGTGCCTAGGAGCTTAGCTCCTCTGCTAGACCCCATACTATGGGGCAATGCGGTTATCCGGTTTTTGGTGATCCGGATTTGGGATGCCCCCGCCCTTTGTCCCTATCAGGCTTGCCCTTGCCCCGCTTGGTCCCTTCTCCCTGCGCTAGTTGGGGGGGGGGGGGGTATGCTTTGCTACTTGGCTGTGTGAGTGTTTTTTTACTTGGTTATGGCTGGTGTGGGGCGGGGCCGGGCGGCGTGTGTGTGTTGCCGCCGGCCCGTCCGTCTGGCCAGCTTGTTTTGGGGGCTCCATTGAGCTACCCGGACTGGTAGGATCGGTCTCCGGAGGGCAAGGGGGGGCGGGTCCGGGCGGCGTGGGTGCCGCAGCTCCGCCGGTCTGCCCTTGTTTTCTGTCAGTGCGGGCGCCATGTCCTGGCGCCCGCTGCACAGGCGGTTCTCCGGGGGTGGCTGCGGGCGGGGCCGGGCGGCGTGTAGAGTGCCGCCGGCCCGCCTGTCCTTGTCGCCATGTGCGGGCGCCATGTTAGGCGCCCACTGTCTTCTCCGGCTCTCAGGAGGAGGAGGGGGGCGGAGTTGTGTCTGGCGCGGCCCGCGCTGTGCCTGATTGGAGGGGCGGGGCCGGAGCGTCTGCTGGGCCCGCGCTTCTTCTCCCTCTGCCTCCTCGTGCATGTGGCTGGCCGCCATTTCGGTCGCGTTTTTAAGGTAGGCCGGGTTTTTTTGCTCTGCATGTTCTAATGTGGTTCTTGGCTGGGGGCGCCTGGGAAAGTTTTGGGGCAGATTCGATTGTTGTGGGTTGTGTCCTGTCTTGTATGTATTTCTGTATACTGTTCCCTGTGTGGGCTCATGTCTGACATATGGTGTTGTATATGACATGTGCTGATCCATTAGTGCTTGGAGTGACTGTTGTCTTTTCTGTTTCAGATCCTGGGATCCCACGCTGCAGGGCTCTCCCGGTCTTTGCTGCCTGGCTAGTGGGGTTGTCCATTAAAATTTTATCCCTATATTGGTTATTTTGCAAATTCTCCCACTTTAGGGCCATTTAAAAAAATGTTTTAAGGGGCATCCCAGGTCGCTTATTGCGTAAATCCCTGGGTCATTGCGAATACCATAAATTCACCATATGGAGGCTACCAAAGATACCGGAAACGGCCCTTCGGGGCAGTCCAGGCTGTGCGGGGGTTGTGGGGCTCTGCTCCCAGGGGATGATGTTATTATATGCATTCCATGTGCGCAGCGGAACATTGAGCGCCAGTCCGGCACCCCGATGTCTGGCTCTTCGCCGCCCGTGCCGTCTCCGTCTCCTCCTCGCCTGTTCCGGACCCCGTGTGACGTTGTCATGGGTGGGGATTCGCAATCCGAGGTATGCGCCCGATTGGCTAGCCTCGAGAAGATGTTTTCCGCTGTGGTTGCTCAGAAGGCTCCGGCTAAGCGGAAACACTTGTCCCCGCCTCCGCCGGACTC
This sequence comes from Gastrophryne carolinensis, assembly GCA_027917425.1. NCBI lineage: Eukaryota > Metazoa > Chordata > Amphibia > Anura > Microhylidae > Gastrophryne > Gastrophryne carolinensis. The sequence continues at coordinate 21,553,579 of CM051235.1, read as the reverse complement.
AGATGTTGAGGTTGTTGAGGCATTGGATTGGTCACCTTGCCCCCTGGTTGAAGAAGGGGAGCTGATTGAGGATTTGGACGATCCTGAGGTCCAGCAGCTTTTTGGTGCTGAGGGTGACCAGGCCATGGGGACTGTTTCGGACACCCCTTCCATATTGGCTCAAATGTTTGAGGTTTTGGATTTGGATCCTCCTGAGGCGGTTCCTTCGCCAAAGGGCGAGTTGTCTGAGGTGACCAAGCCGCGCTTGGAGTTTCCCAGTCAACGACATTTCGAGAATGTCGCCCTTAAGGAATGGGAGTAACCTACGCATCTCGTTGGTGTTCCGCCTAGTTGGGATAGGCAGTATCCTTTTCCGGCGGACTTGGTGAAGCGCTGGTCTGCCCCTTCCGAGGTTGATGCTCTGGTTTTGGGGCTATCCAATATGGCGGTCTTGCATTCTCCTGACACAACTACTCTTACGGATGGCGAGGATCGCCGGATTGACCAACTGGCCCGCCATGGTTTTGTCTGTGCGGGTTCGGTTTTGAGACCTGTTTGTGCTTCGGCACTTTTGTTGTTGGCGGTTAGGTCCATTGTCAGGGATTTATGTGCGGATCTTGATCCTACTTGTGATGAATTCCTTGCCCTCAAGCGTTGCGAGTCCTTCGTTTCTTTTGTCCTTGCCGCTCAGGATGATGCCATGTTGATGTGTGGCAGGGCTATGGCTCTGTTGGTAGCTATCCGACGGTCCGTGTGGTTGCGGCAATGGACTGCTGATTTTAATTCCAAAAGGTCGCTTACGGCTCTTCCCTTTTTGGGTTTGCGCCTGTTTGGTGAGAAATTAGATTCGGTTGCCAAGGGAGGTAGGTTACCTCAGCGCAAGAAATTTCGTCGTTCCTTTCGGGGGGCGGCCTCTTTCAATCCTTCCTTTCGGGGAGCCAGAGCTGGCAGAGGCGCGGGCTTTTCGGCCTCCAGGGGTGCAAGCTGGAACAGGGGTAGAGGCCGTGGCCGTCCAGTTCACGCCTGGGGCGCCAAACCCAAACCAGCTGCAAAGCCCGCTCAGCAATGAGGGGGCACCCTCACCCTTGCGGGTGGGGGGACGGTTGCGACTCTTCTCCCGGGTATGGGACCAGGAGGTCTCGGACAGGTGGATCCGGGAGGTAGTGTGTCGGCCGGTTACAAGCTGGAGTTCGAGTCCCGCCCTCCTCCAAGATTTTTCAGGTCTCGGGTTCCTTCAGATCCTTTGGCCGCGCAGGGGCTCCTGGCGGCGGTGAGGAATTTTCTGGAAATGGCAGTCATCTGCTCGGTCCCGCCTTCGGAAGTGGGTCACTGGTATTATTCCAATCTCTTCACAGTGCCCAAGAAGGACTGGTCGGTTCGTCCCATCCTGGATCTGAAGTTTCTCAACGTGTTTGTTCGTCCCCGGAAGTTTCGCATGGAAACCCTGCGGTCGGCGATCGGTTCGCTCAGGCAGGGGGACTTCATGACGTCCATAGACATCAAGGATGCTTACCTTCACATTCCTATCTTTCCGGCTCACCAAAGGTTTCTTCACTTTGTGGTGGAAAATCGGCATTTTCAGTTTGTGGCTCTTCCGTTCGGCCTTACCTCGGCTCCAAGAGTATTCACCAAGGTGTTGGCGGGCGTGATGGCCCTTCTCAGAGCTTAGGGGATTCGCATTGTGCCTTATTTGGACGATCTTCTCATCATGGCTCCTTCCTTCAGTCAAGCGGAAATGGACACCAGGACTGTGGTATCCACTCTGGAGAGGTTCGGCTGGGTGATCAACTACCCCATGTCCTCTCTTGTTCCGGCCAGGGTGGTGCCTTTTCTGGGGATGTCCTTGGATTCTTGCCAGCATAGAGTGTTTCTCCCTCAGGCCAAGGTTCTCTTGATTCAGGAATTGGCGCAGCTTCTTCTTTCCAATCCTCGCCCGTCCATCCGGCTAGGGATGAGACTGGTGGGGTTGATGGTAGCTTCCTTCGAGGCAGTTCCCTTTTGCTCAGTTTCACACGCGGCCGTTCAGCTTCATCTGTTGGTGTCTTGGGACCGGCGACCGCGGTCGTTGGATCGGTCCTTCCGGATGTCCCCCCGGGTTCGGCAGTCTCTACAGTGGTGGATGGTCTCGGACAATCTCTTGAGGGGCAGGTCATTTCTGACGCCTCTTTGGGAAACTGTCACCACGGAGGCCAGTTTGTCGGGATGGGGAGGTTACTGGAAGGATCTTCGGTTCTGGGGGCGGTGGGGTCCTCAGGAGGCCCACTTGCCCATCAACATTCTGGAGTTGAGAGCCATCAGGTTGGTTCTGTCTCACTTGACGCAGCATTTGCAGGGCTTGCCGGTTCAGGTTCGGTCGGACAATCGGACGGCGGTTGCTTACATCAATCACCAAGGAGGGACTCGCAGTCTGGGTGCCCCCAGAGAGGTGTCTCTGATTCTAGTTTGGGCGCAGACTCATGTCCCTTGCATCTCGGCAGTGTACATTCCGGGAGTGGAAAACACGGAGGCGGACTTTCTGAGCAGGTGCTCTTCCCGCCGGGGGGGAATGGTCTCTCCATCCCCAGGTGTTTCGGTCGCTTTGTCTCCGGTGGGGGACGCTGGAGGTGGATCTGTTTGCCTCTCGTCACAATTACAAGCTTCCGACATTCGTGTCGCTCTCTCAGGATCCTCTGGCTCTGGCGGTGGATGCCATGTCCCTGAGCTGGGGGGACCTGGGGTTCCTTTATCTGTTTCCTCTGATTCCCATGCTAGGCAGGGTGTTGCGAAAGCTGGCCCTGGAAGGGGTTCCCGCCATTTTCATGGCTCCAAGGTGGCCAAGGCGGGTGTGGTTCGCAGACATCGTTCGTCTGGCGGTGGATCAGTTCGATCTGCCTCTTTGGCCGGATCTTCTCACACAGGGTCAACTGCGTTACCCCAATTTACCAACGCTGGCTTTGACGGCTTGGCTGCTGAAACCTCCATCTTAAGGGAGGAAGGCCTTTCGGATTCTGTCATTCAGACTCTTATTAGTGCCAGGAAGAGGTCTTCTTCTACCATCTACTATAGGACGTGGAGATCTTATATTGATTGGTGTGAGGCTAGATCTTTGCCCTGTCGGGTCTTCTCTGTTTCCAGGATTTTGGAATTTCTTCAATTGGGGCTGGACTCTGGTCTTCAGCTGAGTACTTTGAAGGGGCAGGATTCTGCCTTGTCTGTCTTTTTTCAAAAGTCATTTGCGCTTCATCCTTTGGTCAAGACTTTCTTCCAGGGGGTTTCGCATTTGCGGCCTCCTAGGAAGCCTTTGCTCCCTGTTTGGGATTTGAATTTGGTTCTCTCTGCTCTTCAGGCTCCTCCTTTTGAGCCTTTGCAGGATATTGCTCTTTTTACTCTGACTCAGAAAGTTGCCTTTTTGGTGGCCATCACTTCGGCGTGTTTCAGAGTTGGCAGCCTTGTCTATTCAGGCTCCTTATTTTGAGAGACATCAGGACAAAGTGGTTTTCCGCTTCAAACCGGACTTTCTTCCTAAGGTGGTCTCTGCTTTTCATCTTAACCAGGACATTGTTCTTCCGTCCTTGTGTCCTAGGCCTAGGAATGACAAGGAGAGGGCTTTGCATTGTTTGGATGTGGTACGTTGTGTTAAGTGCTTTTTGCGTACTACATCTCCTTTTCGTAAAACTGATGCCTTTTTTGTGGTGCCCTGCGGGCCTAGGAGGGGCTTGGCTCCGGCTAAGTCTTCCATTAGCAAGTGGATTCGTCAGGCTGTTGTTGGGGCCTATTCTGCCAAAGGGAAGGCTCCCCCTTTTCGTATCACTGCTCATTCTACTCGTGCTGTTGGAGCGTCTTGGGCTTTTCAGCACCAGGCTTCTGTTGAGCAAGTTTGTAAGGCTGCTACTTGGTCTTCTGTTCACACGTTTTCCAAGTTTTACAAGGTTGATGTGCGGGCTTCAGCGGATGCTGTGTTTGGCCGCAAGGTTCTGCAGGCTGCAGTGGTTTGAGTTCTGCATTATTGCCTTGTTGGATACCCGCCCTTTCTGGACACTGCTTTTGGATGTCCCAAGTGTAACTATTTATGTTTTGAAGCGGGGTGTGTGACATACTTAGAATAATACCATTTTGTGAATACTCACCTGTAAAATGGGTATTATAAGTATGTCACACACCCCGCTTCACCCGCCCTTTTTGGTATCCTGGTTCTTTATATGGTGAAGCTTTTGTTTACAGTTTGAGGGTTACCAATGGTTGTTTTTTCTGGTACCTTGTCTTACTGCTGTTTGAATACTGGGGAATAAGTGGGAGGTCCCAGGTATGTATAGACTGGGAGGGGCTCGTTTTTCAGGACTTCTCTGCAAGATCGCCACCTAGAGGTGTGTATACCCAAGTGTAACTATGTTTTGAAGCGGGGTGTGTGACATACTTATAATACCCATTTTACAGGTGAGTATTCACAAAATGGTATTTTTCCCTTGAGTTGTGACTGCGTTGTCCAATGCAAGCGGATATTTCTTTTTATGGGCCAGTTGGTGTATATATGTGAACTAGCCCATTAAAAATGAGTAGTGTTTTCCCTAGCGTTGTGACTGCGTTGTCCAACGCAAGCGGATAGGTGTGAATAGAGCCTTAGAATAACGCTTTCAGTCTGCTTTACTGTACGTATGAAGTAAAAAAAAAACAAAAGTCACCATTAATTTTAATGACCATTGTTTAGAAAGTTCCTAGAAAGTGTAACATGACTGTTTCAATGCTGAGCGGCTGCTACTCCATAGGGTTACATGTTTCCCTCCACACAGACAGCATTCCTCTCCTCCCCTCTGCTCACTCCTCCTTCCCCTGAGTGTACAGACAGGCTGCTGGGCCTGTCCCATCTTTGTTTATTTGCACATTGCAGCCCAGCTGGAAACTAGAAGCTTTGTAGCAACTGTTTCAATAGTGCGAATGGTCATGTGATCAATACAGCCAGCTAGAGAAATATTTGATCTTCTTTTAACATTCTGTGTTAAACCTTTAACCTACAGTAACTTTTTAAATGACTCAGGACCCATTGGTACTGTTCATTGGAGAGACTGTACTGTGCTGGCAGGGCTTTTGAATGATCGGAGTAATGCATAACCACGCAAAGTTTTTACTTCTAGCAGAATAATATACGTTTCCTTATCTTAATATGAAAGACACAGGACGCCGCCGCCTTGTTTTTTTCACGGATGAGTTATGTTCAAGACTTCCAGGATAATGGACACTTGATGAAGTTAGTCGGCTAAGTAGCCCGTCCCAAGAAGTGGCTCGTCAGTTCTTTCAAGTGTCCATAGGAGACGGACAGCTGCAGGGTCCAATGTATTTTTTTTTTTTTTATTAATCACGTGTGTCTTTTTTTCAGACTTTACTCCACCAACTGCAGCTAGAGCGGTTTGCCGGGGCAGACGCTCTGCTGGGGGCCATCGGGCACACCCACGTAGACAAGTCAACGCGGAGGAAGGTGAGTCGATCAATTATGCCCTAAGGCTTGGACACCTTCTCCACTTTGGCAAGAAAATGTTTGTAAGAGCAGCACCCCCTGCTTCATTTCAAGCCTCAAAAATGGAATTGGAATGGATCCCTGGAAGCAGAACAGATGCTGGGGGGCAGTGGTGGCCTAGTGGTAAGGAAGTGGTCAGGAAGTGGTCTTGTGACCAAGGGTCGCAGGTTTGAATCCCGGCCATGAACCACTGTGCGGATTGATTAAAAGTGGAGGAAAAACCCCTGTGTGTGCGCAAGCGTACAATGACCATCAATGCCCGAAAATGGCTTCCATTGTAATTTTATGGTTTGTAATAAGCTGGGGAAGCGTTTTATTCTTCCCAGCTTAGCCAGGTCTTGTTCCTTGGTCTCCTCTGTATGTTCAAAAGTGAAACTGAATGCACTCGCTTCAGTGGTCACTGAGGCATGTTTTAAGAATGGGTTGTTCGGCAGTGTTGTGTGCCGCCATGGTACTGCTATAAAAGAGGGATCATTTCCCTGGTGTACAGATAGAGCCATTTCCTATTAAGCATGTGGCGGTGTCAGCAGGCCTGTTTATTTGTTTGAGATATTATCTGTGTAGCGATAACCCTTATCGCCGGAGGGCTTCACCGCCCGAGACGTCCTTTTCCCAATCGTAAGAGGTGCTGCTGGAATTCCAGAGTCGTCCGTGAGGAAACAGGAACAGCCCTTACAAGGGCTAGTGAATTGTAATATAGCGTTTCCCCCAATAAGAGACAGAACTTCAGTATTGAGGGTGAAGGTGAAGTGTTTTTATTAGTGCCAATCTAGGCCTTATATACACAAGTCTCCATGCAATGGGACCTCCCCCGTGGACCTCATGACAAATACACAGACCAACTCTGCCGGTGACGCAATCAGCAAAACAATAGGCGTCTGTAATACACTCAATCAGAACAATGCCATTGCCTGTGACGTAATCAATTAACACAAAGGCAGTTTATAATACAATCCAAACTACAATGACCTAATTAAGAAAAGGCCAGTGAATGACCCGGTGGGCAACTGAATAGTGATGACATCCAAAAGACAGAGCGTCTGTCACAATCTGCACTATTGTTTTTTGGGTTTTTTTTTCAGCCTTTATGTTGCCAACTATCATATGAAATGTTCTTACCTAATGGCTGCTGTATGCAGAGAGTGGGAACTAATCTCGTGGATTGTCTTAGGCGTTTAGATGACCTGTCCCTATATGAACAATTGCACATTTACAGAGACAGTCAGTGGCAGCAAGGAGCTTACCTGAAGCCTGCCCCATGCTCCACTCTTAGCAGTTCGCTAAAGTTTGCCTTTCTTTCATCTCCATTCCTCCATGACCATTGTTTGTCTCCCTCTGTGTGAAACACCCAAACCACTTCCGATTCACCCCGGTATACTTACTGATCCCTTGGCACGTTTGGTTCACAGCAATATCACTGGCTTCCTGCAGTTGGTGCGCATATCCGCAGAACGCAATTCTGAAAATCATAAATAGCCAGCACACGTCATCTGGATGGAAGCTCTGGCAGGAGGCACCTGGCATTCCATTAATTCAAAATACATTGCCGGATTCCCCAATTTATTCTGATTGGCTGGTGTCGCCTAGCATTCTATTCTGATTGGAAGAGAGAGAGTTAAGAAAACCGTCCATACCTGGGTGTTTTGGTAGATAGGTTAAAACAATATTATTAGATAATTGTCCTTTTAAGGGAAATAATTTTCTGTCCTGGCAATAAGAAAAAAAAAAACTGCAATTGCCTGCCAGGCCACTCACTCCATAAAGTCTTGTAGGCTGATGCCCTCCAGTTTCAGCAATGCTGACCCGGGCCAACAGTTGCGCTTTCTCCAGGCCTTGCTTGCGTCCCCTGCTGCCTCTCGCATGGATGCATATCGCACCGGATTACTAACTATATTCTTGCTGGTGTCGCCTAGCATTCTATTCTGAGAGAGAGAGAGATAAGAAAACCGTCCGAACCTGGGGTTTTTAGTAGATGGCTTAAAACAATATTATTAAATAATTGTCCTTTTTAAGGGAAAAAAAAATCCTGTCCTGGCAATACAAAAAAATAAATAAACTGCAATTGCCTGCCAAGGCCTCCGACTCAAACTCATAGTCTTGCAGGCTGTTGCCCTCCAGTTTCAGCAATGCCAACAGTCATGCTTTTCTCCAGGCCTTGCTTGCGTCCCCAACTGCCATTTTGCAAGGCTGCTCGGGAGCGCCCCGTACTGGTTTGGGTGGAACTAAGCAAGCACGAATGTGCTTCAAAAAAATGTAACGGCTTCGAAAAATTCCCATAACGGGGCCATTGGGTCAAGGAAGAATATCTGCAAATCCGAAATGTGCTATGAACATGTATTTAGCTCACCAATGCCCTTTAAAACATAACATTTACTAATGCATTTAAAAAGATTTTATACCCAGTGCAAGATATATGTGAAAGGCTACTTGCCCCTGGCTGAGTTGAGTGACGCGTTTCAGGTTTTTGTGGGCTCCTTAGTCTTACCAAGACACATATATCTTGTACTGGGTATACAATCATTTTAAATGCATTAGTAAAATTTATGAACATGTAAACAGCTCACCAATGCACTTTAAAACATAAGCAAGCACGACTGTCAGCATATGGCCTACATCACTAAAACTGTAGAACAGTTGGCAGGTAAATGCGGTTTGTTTTTTTTTCTTTTTGCCTGGACATACCCTTTAGGGATTTTTACGTATTTAGGTACTTGTGAGGGTCAATATTTAGTGATGTGCATATTAAGGGGTTACCGGGCAGCAGTCTAATGTTCGAAGTAGTGTTTAAGTGCCAGGTCCTCCTCCTCTGGAGACATGGCCTTTGTCAGTAGTTCTTCACAACTGTGGGTGCTTTGATGTTTATACGGCAGTGGTGGCTTTGGCGGCATCAGCATGGCTCTCCCAGCCAAGGATCAGACATTGAAAATAAAGGCTTTGGCATGTATCTTCTTCTGGAAAGTCAGGTTTTATCTCACAAGCCAGTGATGGTTCTATCCAACTTGGTCGAATTAATTCAGTTGGGAGCTGACGTTGTGAAAAAGTCATCTGATTGCGAAGACAACTACAGGGAAGGTTATCAGCTGGAAGCAAGAAGCTTAAAAATGCGCAAAACCGAACAGAGGTATCTGCTGTAGCTTTCCAGAAGGTGGACTGTCTGTCATTTGGAGCCTGTCCCAAGCATTTATCTCCTAGCCTTATGGATTTTGATCATAATGGAGTAAGCCTGATAAGTTGGAAGAACGCACCCAAATATTAGTGTGTTTGGTATCCTTTACTGCGGAGTTTGGCAAAACCGGATCATTCGCATTATCTGAAGGTTCATTTCTCCTTTGAGGTTTGAGCCTGGTACATAGCGGAAACATTTCGAATTGCTCCTTAAATGGAAGGTCCACTTTCATGGACCTCAGGTCAGGGGTGCCATAGGGGAATGATCCCACAACATCAGTCGCACTCCAGTAGCCCTGTTTTTTTATGCATCTCGCAAGTAGGTGGGGGAGTGTACGTATATAAGGCAAGACCGAGGCACACATTTTCCTTTTATCGGCACCTTGGCTGAACTTCTGTATACAGGTTGAAAAGCTTAAAGTGAGCCTAACCTTTGTGACAGGAGGGCCCAGTTCCGTTGCAGACTGACCTACCCTCTTGTCTCTGGTAAAGGGCCATGTTAATTTGGTTTGGCGCAGCAGCCAATTGTTTCTAAGTTCATACAGTTTTCTAAAACTTGACAGGCTTTGGTTGGCCGCAAGAGTTTGCCTACCACTGTATATGTTCTCATCCTTCTGAACAAGGCACGAGATGTTGTTCAGGTTGCTTGCAGTTGTCAAGGCAACCTTTGGTATTTCTGAGATTCCCAGCCTCTTACTGCTTTGGGATATTCCATCTGTAGACAAATAAGAAGGCCTGGGTCTTCGATATAACAAAAAAGAAAAATGGAATGTATTTACTTACCCTAAGAAAGTTTCTTCTAGTTATATGGAAGACACAGATCGCGCGTTGTCAGCTCTTTTGTCTTGTAAAGTCCTAGATTGTTTCTCTGGAAGTTGAGACAAACTGATGAGTACTTTTCCTGGACGGGGTTACGTACCCAAAGATGGTGCAGTATTTTCAAGTGTCCATTCTCCTGGAAGTCATGAACATAACCTATCAGTGATATAATAGGAAGGCAAGTGTCTTCCATATAACTAGAAGAAAACAAAATGATGGTAAGTAACTTAAATCCTGTTATCGGGCCTGGTAATTCTGGTGGTTTAAGGGGTCACTTGAATGGAATTGGTGATGCAACCTGCCACCCTGGGGGCGCACTGCCGTCAGTTGCAGCCCTGCCACCTCTGCATCTGCTTACCTTACCTCTTCCCACCTCTGCCTGTCTCGCGCCTACTCATCTCTGCCTGCCTCATTCTGACCCCTGCCCGCTTCTTTCCAACTGACCCCTGCCCGCTTCTTTCCAACTGACCCCTGCCCGCTTCTTCGTACCTCATATATTCCTTCACTTCTGCGGCTGCCTGATGTTTACTTCACCAAGGCCGCCAGCCATAAGGCACCCCGGGGGGCTTTCACACAGTGGGGCATCCTGTTTCGGTATGCCCTTGGGGAAGGCCAGCCCTGTAATCTTTTAGATTCCAGGTCTGGCCACAGTGGGTTTTGTTCCGCTTTAACAATCTGACTGTACTGGGCTCACACGTTACTAATTTCACGCTCCTTCTCTGCAGCAAATGCTCTCCTCTGGTCAGAAGATTGGCAGAGGGAGACCTCGAAAAACTCCGCTAGCTGATGAATCGCCTCTGATCCCAAAACGAGGAAGAGGGAGACCAAAGGGAAGTCTGAACAAAGTTCCGTCTACCAAAAGGGTGAGCTGTCCCATTCTTCCTCTAGTTATTCTTCTATATTTGTATAGCGCCATCTTCTTCTGTAGTGCAGTACAAGGGATAGTCAAAGACAGGGTAAAATTACAGTACATAACTATTACATTTTCAACTGGAGGTCCATTTTAAAGGAAGCACTAGCTGCTGCAGAACCAAGACTCCAGAGGGGGGGGGGGGTCCTCGGCAGGTTGTCCTAGTAACCACCCTGACCTGAAACCCGCAGGCTGCCACGCTATTGCTGCTGGCGATAAATGAGGGTCCCCCCCCCAGGCTGGTTTTCCTTGGGTCCCCATTCAAATTCAGAGCCAAGCCATCACACAAAGGTTAAAGCTGGGGCTAGAGCTCATATTGTGTTCTTACCTGAATATGATGGATAGATTTTTTTTTTAAAGGGCCACTCCATCCCCTTTATTATGAAAATGGCATACCCCCTGCCCCCTCCTACTAGTGATAGTGACCATCTAATAAAAGAAAATAAAAGACACTCACCTATACCCCAAATCCAGCCGCCATGTTCCTGTACTCCCGGTTGGCCAGCCGGCACTACAGAAACATGGCAGCAGCCGAATTTGCCGTCTGGATTTGGAGGGTTTTTTTTTTTTCTTTCTTAGCTGGTCACTTTCGCTAATGGGAGGGTGTACAGTCAGGGCCAGAAATATTTGGACAGTGACACAAGTTTTGTTATTTTAGCTGTTTACAAAAACATGTTCAGAAATACAATTATATATATAATATGGGCTGAAAGTGCACACTCCCAGCTGCAATATGAGAGTTTCCACATCCAAATCGGAGAAAGGGTTTAGGAATCCTAGCTCTGTAATGCATAGCCTCCTCTTTTTCAAGGGACCAAAAGTAATTGGACAATGGACTCTAAGGGCTGCAATTAACTCTGAAGGCGTCTCCCTCGTTAACCTGTAATCAATGAAGTAGTTAAAAGGTCTGGGGTTGATTCCAGGTGTGTGGTTTTGCATTTGGAAGCTGTTGCTGTGACCAGACAACATGCGGTCAAAGGAACTCTCAGTTGAGGTGAAGCAGAACATCCTGAGGCTGAAAAAAAAGAAAAAATCCATCAGAGAGATAGCAGACATGCTTGGATTAGCAAAATCAACAGTCGGGTACATTCTGAGAAAAAAGGAATTGACTGGTGAGCTTGGGAACTCAAAAAGGGCTGGGCGTCCACGGAAGACAACAGTGGTGGATGATCGCCGCATACTTTCTTTGGTGAAGAAGAACCCGTTCACAACATTAACTGAAGTCCAGAACACTCTCAGGGAAGTAGGTGTATCTGTCTCTAAGTCAACAGTAAAGAGAAGACTCCATGAAAGTAAATACAAAGGGTTCTAGATGCAAACCATTCATCAATTCCAAAAATAGACAGGCCAGAGTTAAATTTGCCCAAAAACACCTCAACAAGCCAGCTCAGTTCTGGAAAAGTATTCTATGGACAGATGAGACAAAGATCAACCTGTACCAGAGTGATGGGAAGAAAAAAGTTTGGAGAAGAAAGGGAACGGCACATGATCCAAGGCACACCACATCCTCTGTAAAACATGGTGGAGGCAACGTGATGGCATGGGCATGCATGGCTTTCAATGGCACTGGGTCACTTGTGTTTATTGATGACATAACAGCAGACAAGAGTAGCCGGATGAATTCTGAAGTGTACCGGGAGATACTTTCAGCCCAGATTCAGCCAAATGCTGCAAAGTTGATCGGACGGCGCTTCATAGTACAGGTGGACAATGACCCCAAGCATACAGCCAAAGCTACCCAGGAGTTCATGAGTGCAAAAAAGTGGAACATTCTGCAATGGCCAAGTCAATCACCAGATCTTAACCCAATTGAGCATGCATTTCACTTGCTCAAATCCAGACTTAAAGCGGACCTTCACTCTGAATAAGAGCCTATCTTATATATTTCCCACACCCTGTACATACAGATTGTCCACATTAAAAATCATCTTACCTGCATCTACTGCATGTTATGAGCCTTTAAACATCCAAGATGGCGGCTTATGGAAGCCGCCATCTTATCAGGCAGCCTGCAAACAGGAAGTGCCTCCTGACTGTGCTGCTCTGCATTCTGGGACTGCTGTCCTTTACCTGACCCCAGCTCTGCTCTGTCTGAGCAAAGCACAGCTATAACCCGCCCCCCTGTACCTTATCCCACTCTTCTCTCCTCAGTAAGTGTGATGCTTCTGAGTCAAGATGGCGGCGCCCGTATCCTAAATTCCTGAACAGAGTTGCAGCCCAGTGGGGGAAAGTATAATAAGTTAGTGACTAAAAACATAAAATATATTAATTTTAGATGCTGGGGAACCGTTTTTTAAGAGTTTGGGCTTTTCATTAAATCATGGTGAAGGTCCGGTTTAAGACGGAAAGACCCACAAACAAGCAAGACCTGAAGGCTGCGGCTGGAAAGGCCTGGCAAAGCATTAAGAAGGAGGAAACCCAGCGTTTGGTGATGTCCATGGGTTCCAGACTTAAGGCAGTGATTGCCTCCAAAGGATTTGCAACAAAATATTGAGAAAATAAATATTTTGTTTGGGTTATGTTTATTTGTCCAATTACTTTTGAGCTCCTAAAATGTGGAGTGTTTGTAAAGAAATGTGTACAATTCCTACATTTTCTATCAGGTATTTTGGTTCAACCCTTCAAATTAAACGTTACAATCTGCACTTGAATTCTGTTGTAGAGGTTTCACTGTCACTGTCCAAATATTTCTGGCCCTGACTGTATGTCAATTTTTGGGAAGGGGGCTGGAGTGACCTTTTTAAAGGGATTGACCCGCTAAATAAACCATTTGCCTGGCAGTGTCAGTTCCATGCTGTTTTTCTATTCTCTGGTCACAAGAAGGAAGGGGAATTTCTGGAACAGCACTGCCCCCCCCCCCCCCCGATCCAGACCACCAATAGAATCTTGATGCTCATTCACACCTCCTCCATTAGTGATAGGCTAGAATGATTCTCCGCCCACTTCAATGCAATGCATTCCCATCACAGAGGTGCAACTTTAATTTATTTTTAATCTGGCGAGTATAGCTTTGTCCTTAAAAAGGAAATAAAATAGAACATTGCCACGTGTAGCTCTACGCAATGGGAAAGGTTTTGAATGCTCCAGGCCAATGACTATTAACTATATAGCTACATGACCATGACAGTGCTTTCTTAGCTTTCTTTTTTGTTAGCTTCTTCTTTGTTTACCAGTTAACAAAGTTGCCAGGGCCCGATAGCGTGAAAAGAAAGCGGGGACGCCCTACCAAGCATTGGGTGAACAAAACGGTACAGCCGCTAACTCCCAAAAGGCCGCGCGGGCGACCAAGCATTAAGACTCTCTTCCCGGAAACAGTCAGTGAGGTAACCTATGAAATGTTTACTTACTCAAAACTGCCTTCAAGTATTTTATTCTTGGTTTTTCATAAGTGGATCAGTGGTGCCAAATCCAGGGGGTTCTAACCCTCGTATAACTCCACTGGTGTTGGCCATTGTTAAAGGACAGCTATCCCTCAAATAAACACTCAAATAGTATTCTGCCACGTCTTTAAGAAAACAGACCATGCCCCAAGAATACAATAGACTATATTCACACCTAGGCCAACCACCTATATTCACATATTCACACCTAGGTGTTAACCTAAGTTCAGTCTACTTGAAGTTCTTGTGCCTTTTTTTTTTTTTTTACCAGTTACCACCTTTATCAGAGACCAATGAAGTGAAAAGAAAAAGGGGGCGACCAAGGAAATTTCCCTTGCGCACGGAGTTAATACCTTTAGGCCCGAAACGGCCGCGAGGGAGACCAAGGAGTCATGTGGAATTGCCACCACCACCAGTCAGTGAGGTAATATATCAACCAACGGAGGGGTGGCAGCTGCTGAGACCAATTTATACCTAACCTGGGAGGTGTATGTGAGCAGGGTAATTAGAATACACATGTTAAATTGGACCAATCACCAGGATTTTGACTGTCCTGGTGATTGGCCCTTGCCCTCGGGACATCCCGATGTAGGATGCCCCCTTGTGAGACTCCCCCCCCCCCCCCCCCCAACAGATTGCCCAGTGTCATTCCCACACTGCATTCCCTCTGTGCACGTGCGGTTGCTCATCCAATCAGCCCTTTATGGGGCGCATACTAATGCTCGGCGTAAGGCCAGCGATTTGAACTTGGCGTCTGGCATAGGCGTGTCAGCAGCCACATCTCCGGCTCCCCTGAGGAGTTTGCGCACTCAGCCTATCTGTATGGCTGGATGCGAGGAGCGTGCACAGCTACAAGGAAGCCAGGGATGCGACCGCTGGTGAAGACCTTGTTGCAGGATCAAGTAAGATTACCGGCGCACCAGGGTGTTTCACACAGCGGGGCATCCGGTATAGAGGATTTTTAGATTTCAGGCTGGCCCCATGGGGTAATTGGTCCATTTTAGAGGGGCCTCAGCACTTAAAAGTGCAGCAAAACCAGGATTTTCACAATCCCAGCTTTGGTCCTTGCCCCCCAGCGGCATCCCGACTTGGTATTCCCTGCTCTGTGAAACCCCCCAGATGGGCCATAGGAAAGTACTGTTCCCTGGTCCTATGGCGTGTGGCTCTCGTTCAATCGGCGCCGTGCATATTAACGATTGGCAATAAGGCTTTGTTAAGAAACAGAGTAAATGTCTGTATGACTGGGCACAGGAGCACGCCTCAGCCCAGAGATACTAGCAATGCAGCCGCTGATGTTTACATTGCAGTCGGAGCCGCCAGAAAAGGTGAGTTTACGACACAGTGGGGCATTCTGGTTTGGGATGCCGCAGGGGGAAGGCCAGCAGCCGGCCTTGGGGGTCTTTTAGACTCTAGCGCTGGCACACCAGGGTTTGGTTCCGCTTCAGCACTGTTAGCCAGCAACCAGTCCTATATTTACAGGTTTGGTCGCTGGCTAACAGTGTTGAGTGCTGTGGCCCAGGAGCAGGCCTAATTCCCTTTCCTGGGGCAACCAGATTCTTGGAAGGGAATGTGTGAACTTTGGCTGCTCCACTTGGCTGCTTTTGCCTAGACTCAGTCCTAAGCTCAACCAAATGCACTGATGATTATTATTATTATCATCATGCAAAAGATAGACCTGTAAGGGAACCACCTAAATCATAACAAAATACTATATATAAGAGTGGGTGCTCCCATAAGCCCCAAGACCAACCAGTTTAAGATATACCTAAAAAAATAACTGGGGTTTACAAATGGGCACTCTCACTACAAATATAGAAATGTAATTACAAATTTTATTGAATGTGCTATATACAAAGATTAAAAAACACATATATGACACAAAAATACAAGACTAATTAAAAATAATGAGGTACCTGGGATCTACTCAATATTTAGTACATAACCAATATAAATCTAAATATCAATAGAGTAAATAAAGTGCAACGTGCTTGAGTATATATTGCCCCCTGATGTTAAATAATCAATGACAGGGAATAAAAAGAATATCTATAAGGACAGGTAAATTGATAAATAAATCTCACTTATGCTTTATTTACTCTATTGATATTTAGATTTATACGATCAACCTAAGATAAGATCAACCTTCTATGTTTCTATATAGCTATGTACAGCTGTTGCCATCTATAAGATGAGCCAGGAGTGTGAGCTCATGGATACTGCTTTGGTTGTTCACTTGTGATGCGCATTTCCCAATATGGACTGTAATACAATTACATGTATAGGCTGATGAACGTAATTTAAGACTCGTCCAGTGATTGGCTCCAACACAGTATGTCCTTTTTTGTTTTCTCTGTTAAACTATAATAAACCTCCAGGCCTAGTCAAGCACGCCCACGGACAGAACGAAATGGCCTAGGATAAGAAAGCATATATCTGTGTCTGTGTGTATATGTGTCCGTGTCTGTCTTTAAATGGCATAATCAAGATGGTCAATTTCCCCAACAAGCACAAGGGCTGGGGGGTTTCTGAGCTGTCTGGACTTTGTGACTGTTTAAATGCGCTGATTAAACAAGTTCCTGCACATGTGCCGTAGGACCATAGAAAGATCAGTTTTACTGTGCGACCTGGGGGATTTCACACATTGGGGCATCCCAGGGGCAAGCACCAAAACCCAGGATAGTCAAAATCCCAGGTTTTGATCCACTCTAAGATTTGTGGAATATATGAACTGCATGCTTCTGACCTGGATTCCCAGGGAATAATTAGCGGCCCAAGTAATGTAGGATGGCAAAGGTAAAATGTTGCTGTTCTTTCTATTTTGTAGGAGAAAAGTTCAGAGTCAAACACAGACGATGAAAATAACTCTGATGACAACAGCGACGATCTCGAAGATAAATAAGACAATGAAAGACCAAGAGAGCGATAACGGGTAATGTTTCTGCTGTTTCTCCAGGCACACATTGTTTTAAATGTTCAAATCTTTAGGCTACCTTTATCTAGTGATATATTGGGGAACACTGTGGTACCCTGTTTTATATGTAAAACACCAGCAGCAATCCCCTGGGTAAAGTGTAACTCGCCTAATACAAATATGTGATGATGATGCAGCAGTAATCCCTAACTGGAAAAGCAGAGGATTCTGGAGATGAAGATTTGATGGGCATGTCCTTTCCTTCCCAAAAAAATACAGTGGAGAACAAGGATGAAGCTTAGAACACCCTTCATGCTTTTGGTTTGTAAAGAAAACCTCGCCAAAGCAGCAGCTGCGTTATTCTGATGACTGCTATAGCACAGTTTTGATATTGGTTCACTGGGGCTCTACCCATGATCTCCAGCCGTGCTCTTCTCCATTAATCAGTGGGCATCATTGTGGCTATATCTCCAATTTAGTTGACTTCATTCATAGCGCTGGTGTCTAGCCCAATGTCTGCTCAGATGGATCTTTCTGTAGGATTTAGAGGAAGGAAAACCTATTTATGCATATTCTTTAGGAGAGAAAGCAACTGGCACACCAGACACCACCAGTGGTCACCTGTGGTGTCACTTTGGTGTGCTCTCCTCTCCCTTTGACCTTTCAAGCAGCCCTTGAGGTCCTAAAGATTTCAGAACTGGTGAGAATGTGTCAGCCAAGGTCTCCATTATGTGCAAGAAGATAAGGCAGGTCTCTGACCATAAAAGACTTTGATTGTTCTTTAACAAGAAATGACACATCAAGTGCCTGGAGTGCCATTACGCCTTCTTGCAGGAGTTACTATTGATGTGGGAAACTGTCCAGCAGGTAATCTAATGTCCTGCTTGGCAAAGTGCATATTGAAACTAGAAATTCCATTAGAGCGGCATAGAGGTGTTAGCGCTGGATACTGTAGGTATTGTGGGTGCTTTCAGCCAAGTCCATATGGGGTAAAATGGCTGTCTCTGCTCGTTACTTTACTGAGACTGGTGTGTGACTTCCCCCCTTTCTGCCCCCCCCCCCTTGGCCTCGCGGCGGGGCCGTGTCGAGCCGCACTCATGTGGCCATTTATCTTCGGCCCTGCCACTGTGGGCGCATCGCGCTCCACGGCGGGGGGGCTCTGAGGAGGAGAGTCCTCCTCCTTCTCTTCCTCCAGGCACCATTTTCTGTTGCTTGGCGCCCGGAGTCCCATTCGCGCATTTCCCGAGGGGCGGGGCCGCGAGATGACGCGACACACGTCATCCCCGCGATTTTCTACTGCTGGGCGCCATTTTGTCCCTGCGCCCAGAGTTCCGCACGCGCTCGGGGGCCCCTCTGCCTTACTGCGGCCTTGCCAGCTGCCACGGGGTGCGCGTCTCCCGTCTTCTCCCCCTTGACTCCGGGCGCCAAGCAACAGAAAATGGCGCCTTCAGTAATCACTATATGGAAGCTTCTGGGGACAGCGAGCTTGGGGGCCCTTTGGGGCAGGCTCGGCTGTGTCTCATGTGCAGGGGCATCCCCTTTGAGTGGTCGCAGCGCGGTTTGTGTCCCCTGAGTCCAAAGTGTCATTGTGGAACAGGTACTCTCCCCAGCCCTATCCTACCTGCAGCTTCACCCCCTCGCCTGCATTTAGCCCACAGCGAAGGGGAAGCCAGCAGGGGGTCTTATTCGGACTTGGCGCTGCTTGCGGCCAGCCTTGAGCGGAAGTTGGCCCGTCCGGCCGCGGGCAAGGCCTCTAGTAAAAAGAGGCACTTGGATATGGATTTGTCCCTCTTTGCCGATGATGACGTTTTGATCCCTATGGCGGCTGTGACTCCATGGAGGAGGGGGAATTGTTCCATGATTCCGACTCCTCCGGGGATCGCCATGGCGATTATGATAGTGACCCCGGGTCCTCCTCAGGCGATGTCGGGGTTTATGAAGCAAAGCTCATAAGGATGAATCTATAGCTAGGGTTGAATTTAAGGCGGACATAAAACACCTTATAAAAGAGATCTCTTGAGGTAATTTAGTAGTGCAATAATAAAATCTATTAACGGTTAAAGATAAATAACAAGCATTTATTATAAATACAATTATAATAATCAATAAAACAATAACCAATAAAACAAAACAATCAGATCAAAATCATATATCCTGCACTTATCAAATTTAGCCACAAGATGGCTCACTACTATTCCATAAAGTATCCTTTTAACCAATCAATCCTAAATCGATCTAATAGACAATTTAACTTAATTGCTATACCAAATTTAAAGAAAAAAAATAATTATCCCCAGAACACAATGCTCCGACAAGTATAAAATTCAACCAAAGATATTTTGATAGTATAGTTCAATTACTGGACTGGAATTTAGCTCACGGGAAGATGTGTTCCAGTGAGAAATTTCACAATGCCCAGCTAATTAACTATTAATAAATGAGAACTATACATTACCAGAATCTCTATGGTAGGTCGGTTTTCAATTATGCAAGGCCTGTGGGTTATGTAGGTCTGATATGCAGTCACAAGTTTAGCTAGGAGCTGAGAGCTGAGAGCTTGAATGCTGGTCACTGAGATTGGGATCTTTCTATTGACCTCTGTTGCTGATCTCTGCTGGTGAATCCTGCTCTCTCTTGATGATCATCCTGCCCCTAAGAATTATCCCCATTATATTTAAATTTCTTATCTAAAATCCATCCCTCTGACAAACATGACGTCATTGGGGAATGGCTAAGTGTCCGGTGACTTGACCAATTCCATCTCCGGCCACAAGGGGTCATCGTAGGATAAGAAATGAATTTTGCACCATGTTGGAAGAATAATTAAAATCTAGGATAGGGAAATTACATATACCCATATATACTCAGGTGTATAGACTTATTTAAAATGTATATAGATATACCCAAATCTATATATATATATATATATACATATACATACACATACATATTCCCACATATCCCATTATCGTCCCCACATAATTATTCAGCATTAACTGGAACTAAATGAATAATTATTTGTCTTAAATGACATTCTATCGACTATAGAATTGTTATCCTGGGGGTAATTATCATGGTGAATATTTAATACATTTAAAATCCTATAACATATCTATTAGTCACAAAAATATGATTTAGTAACACTATAAATCTATAATATAGATCATTCCATCTATAATAACTAACTTAAAAGTCATAACATTACACTCACATACATTTCAACATATATATAGCTATAAAAATAGCGACTAAACCTATTTAATTGAGGCATCAATTCTTCATAAAATATGATCATTATTCCTACCCTGGGCATTAAATATGTTATCTATATATATAAAAATAAATGGTATAAATGGCATATCCTAAAGGACGACATGATGAACAATATTAATTTTAACTGGCAAAGCATCCCTTTCCGGGAATCCCCAAACAAACTCAGTTTTGCTGAAAACATCATTCCCTTGAAATTGTGTAACCATTTCAGTCTAGAAAGATGTTTTTGTCTTGTATACACAGATCTCAGGGTCTTGTGAGCTTTTCCTCAGTTCAGCAAATACTTCTCCTGAAACTGTGGGATTACCCAATCCATTGTTCTGTAAAAGTCACACACCATATTAGACCTAGAACAGACTATGCTAACTTACACATTACATCTTTCCACCTCTTGTCCAAATCCTACATCTGTTAATTCTAGACAGATACACCAGGAATGGACTTAGTTTGAATCCCTACAAACAATGGATCCCAACTACCCATGTGTGTCTTTCTCAGACAAGGCAAACAGCCAACTTACACCTTTCTTGGTTTTACCTAATGAAACAAACTTGCAGGTATGTGAATCGTTAAGCTTGGCCTTGCCATATATTAACACAGAATTTACAAGGGAGTGAGAAAGCTAGTTCAATTTTAGTTCATGGGATCTGCTAAAAGAAGAATCATACATTAATATATATATATGGATATCGAGAAATAGCCTGACAGCGAGGACACTTGGCTGCCAGACGATACTGATACACTCTTGTCGTGGTGTTCGATACCTTACACATTGTCCCTCCTAAGGTGGCAAAGAGGAAGCAGGGGGAGCTTTTCTGCCCTGACAGGCAACACTTAGGGTTCCCGAAGCAGGGACTCTTTTCCAAGATGGTCCTTAAAGAATGGGAACGGCCACCAGGTTGCCCCCGGTGCCTAAGGGACTGGATAGAAGGTATCCCTACTCGGGCGATTTGGTTCGTCGCTGGTCTTGTCCCCCCGAGGTGACGCTCCCGTCCTGGGGCTGTCCAATACTTCTGTTATGCCGCTTCCTGACACCTCTACCTTGCGCGATAATGCTGCATGGATCAGCTAGCTTGTCACGCCCTCACCTTGTGGGGGCTGGCCTGCGCCGGTCTGTGCCGCGGCTATTGTTGCTATTGCGATTAAGAAGAAGGTTAGGCGCCTTGCTGAAGCGGCCAGATCTTGCATGCGAGTGGAGGACTACAAGGAACTTTTGCTTTGCTCTGAATTTATTGCCCTTGTGTTGTCTGCCATGGATGATGCTGTCAGGCTGGGTGGTAGGGCCTCGGCCCTGTTGGTTGCCAGGCGTCGGTCTGTCTGGCTGCATCAGTGGGCGGCTGACGCTGCTGCTAAGAAGTCCCTCACCGGGCTTCCCTTCACGGGACCCCGTATCTTTGGGGAGCGTCTTGATGCATTGGCCAAGGACGGTCGGCGCCCTCAGCGTAGTTAGCATTCACGGTCCTTTCGGGGGTCTTTTTCCTTTCGCTCTTCCCGTGGGGGACGCAGCTCCTCCTTCCCAAGTAGCCGCAGAGACTCTTGGGGACTAGGCAGATCCCGTGGTCGTCCCGGTCCCTCCTGGGGATCCAAGCCCAAACCCCCCACCAAGGCCCCTCAGGCATGAGGGGGCGCCCTCACCCATCCGGGTGTGGGGCACGGCTTCGGCTCCTTGCTCACGTCTGGAGACTACGCGTCTCGGACCGGTGGATTCAGGAGGTGGTTTCCTCCGGATACAAGATAGAGCTAGCAGCTTGGCCGCCCCCAAGATTCCTTCGGTCCCGGATCTCCCAAAATCCCGTGACGGCGCAGGGCCTGAGGTTGGCCGTTCAGCATCTTCTGTCAAGACTCTGGCATGCTTACATTGCCTAGTGTGAATCTGAATCTTTTCCTTGTCGCGCCTTCTCCATTTCCAGGGTTCTGGAGTTTCTTCAACATGGTCTGGAGTCGGGTCTACAACTGAGTCCTTCGCTACTCACAGGCTTATCAAAACTTTTTCCTATTGAGTTACTCATGTACGTCCGCCGCGTAAGCCCTTGCTACTGGTGTGGGATTTGAATTTGGTGTTTTCTGCTCTCCAGGGTCCACCATTTGAACCCCTGTTTGATGCCTCTCTATCCACTTTGACTCTTAAGGTGGCCTTCTTGGTCGCTATCACTTCAGTGCGTCGCGTCTCAGAATTGGCAGCGCTTTCTATGAAGCCTCCTTATTTTGAGCGACATAAGGATAAGTCGGTGTTCCGTCTTAAACCGTAGAATTCTTGCCCTAGGTTGTATCTGTCTTTCATCTCAATGAGGACATTGTCTTGCCTTCCTTGTGTCCTGCCCCTTCTAATTCTAAGGAACGGACCCTTCATTCTCTGGATGTGGTTAGGGCGCTCAAATATTATTTGGTTGCCACTGAGTCTTTTCAGAAGTCGGATTCTCTGTTTGTTCTTCCTGCTGGGCCTAGGAAGGACTTGCCTCCAGTCAAATCCACTATCGGTAAGTGGATCAGACAGGAGGTGGTGCAAGCATACTCTGCCAAGGGGAAGGAACCCCCTTTTTGTGTTACTGCTCATTCCACTAGGGCTATTGATGCCTCTTGGGCTTTTCAGCACCAGGCTTCTGTTGAACAAGTTTGTAAGGCCGCTACTTGGTCTTCCGTTCATACTTTTTCTAAGTTTTACAGGGTTGATGTTAGGGCCTCAGCTGATGCTGTTTTTGGTCGCAAGGTGCTTCAGGCAGTAGTGTCTTGAACTGCCTGCTGTTGCTCACTGGGGATCCCACCCTTCTTCATGTACACTGCTGTTGGATGTCCAAAATGTGAAGAATTTAAATGAAGCAAGCCGTGCTGTACACCAGGAAAAATACAATTCTGTGATTACTCACCTGTAGAATTGTTTTTACGGTGTACAGCACGGCTTGCTTCATCCCTCCCTTGTTATCGTTATCCTCTTTTGCCTTGTTATGGTGATTTTCTTGAGAGAGTTATTTTTTAGTGGGGCTGTGTTTTTTTGTTACCATGGCCTTGCCTCCCGGCTTCTTGCATTACTGCTTTTCAAACACTGGAGTCTCTGGGTAATTCCTGCCCTTTTTATGGGCCGGGAGGAGCCACAAGTCTTTCTGCAGTCAACTGCGCCACCTTATGGCGGATTATCCATATGTGAATAATTGAAATGAAGCAAGCCGTGCTGTACACCGTAAAAACTATTCTACAGGTGAGTAATCACAGAATTGTATTTCTATCATGAATACCCACCCTTCCCTTGGTGCTGAGGTGGGAGTGTTACAATAAAAAAACAAAAAAAAAAAATCTCCTAAGTTCCTCAGTGCTCCTGCTGCTGCCTGCACAGTGGCATTTTTAGGTGAATGTACGGGTGAGGCTTCACATAGAGTGGGGGAAGCCCACTTTGTGCAGCAGATCCAAGATGGTGGTACCCAGCGCCTGATTAGCCGGCTGAGCAATGCTGGATGCCAGGCAAGGTACATTTTTTACCTGCTGACTGGATTGCCCCTTTAACTACAAATATCTCAAATACTCAGGTCAGAGAGCCTCTACAAATGTTAATGTCTGACTCTCAGTGATTTTAGGTCAAGGTAAGGATCGGTCAGTCATAAATAAGCCTTGGATTGAGATCTAATAATAGCATATGTTTATATTTTGGGAGGTATTAATTCTTTTTTTTATATTCCCACAGGAAACCCTTGAATACCAGGTGGCGGTGGCAGCAGCAGCGTGAATTTTGCATTGAAGTTGAATTGGAACTTTGTCCAAATAAAAAAAAAAAAAGGCGGCTTTTGTATTAGCGGGGCAGTGTATAATGATGTACATTTACATGTGTAGTGACATTTTAAGTCGTGCAATTTTTGTGCTAGAAGTTATAAATGTTCTCTTTTTTGTTTATTTTAACACAGCTTTAGTGTTACGACCTGCCGAACCCATGATTCCTACAATATAAATTGTAGCCGGGTTGACTCTTCCCTGTTTCCTGTTAGCATCATTTAGCTTTTCATGCAGTCAGGTGTGTTTTTTTTCCTCCAATCTGGTGATACAGATACCGCCTCTTGCAGGGAAATGTTGAATTTCTTTTTGCTTTTTTTTTTTAATATATGACAGCCAGGCTTCATATACTGACTTGAAGGGATGCATTTGTGGCCATGTCGTAGGGCAGAAACATTTCATAGGGCAGAGGACCTTTTTTCTATTCTTTTCTCTTCTATTTTAAAAAATGAAGTATGATAGGACGATGATGGCCATAGGGTGCTGGCTGGGAGGATGGCCTGGTGCCTAAAGATGAAGTTAGAATCTAACTGTGTTTAGGTTGTTGGTTTAAATGAATGTTTCTTTTTTGTTTTTTAGAGCAGGGGTCCCCAATCACCACTTTTTACTTATCTCAAGTACCACCTTGGTGGCGAGTTTGGTTTTGGACCAAAAACCGTGCCAAAAACACACACAAAACAAAAATGTAAATTTCAGAAAATGCACACAAATGTACACATATCATTTATTTTATCAACTTTTTAAAGCAGTTTTGTACTTAGGGAGCGAATCAGGCTTATGTAAAGTATATATGCCAGCAGATTGGGTTGGGTGTATGGCCAGTTTGCAGCCATGCTAAGTACCACCTGATATTCTCTCACATACCACCAGTGGTTGGGAAGCTCCTGTTTTAGAGTAATTGAACAGAAATTAATTTCTGTTGATGGAGCTATGAGAATATGTTTATGTGGGTGTCGGCAGAGACAGACCTGCTCATGGGCCGTAGGAAACGACCACCATCAGCTAGATTAATGAATTCCTATGCAGCATCTATGTCTAGCCCTGTGGTCCTGACAGACATGATGTGACTGGCTCCCAGTTCGTTGGGATGGGAAGTGTATGTATTTTCTGTAGGATAATGGGAGATGCTGAGAATCAGGGTGAATGTTGGTACGATTTTTCTCCCTTTGTTCATCAGGTTGACCCACAGAGAGAGTGGCTCCACCCCCTGGGAGGAAACACAAGCTGAACAGATATGAAATCCCCACCCCTTCCTCTCCATCTTGGTTCTTTCCTCCCTAATGAACCAGTGGACAGAGAGGCTGCAGACAATTTTTGTTGTTTTTTAATTTCCGCTCCAGGAGCTCTGAAGAAGCCTGCTGAACCCCGAACTGCTTTATCACCCGAGACCCGGAGGTGGCCAGGGCTGTCCACTTTAAATCCTGGCCGCTAGCGACGGCGGCGGGTTCTGTTGCATTTGCCCAGGGGAAGCAGGGCTGGCTTATCAAAGCCTCCGGTCGCTGCTGGCTGGGGTCCTTTTCCCTTGTTTTTTGCCCAGGATGCAGGGCAAGGAAGGGGACTTGGCAAGACTGCTGCTAACCTGACGGCGTTCTGACGACCCTTCCGGGCGTGGCATCTACACGTGGGGTGACCCGGAACTGTAAGCATACATTCTCCAGCCACTACACAGGCTGGAAGGGATTCCGGGTGGAGCAGGGCAGAGGCAGCGGCACAATAGTGCAGTGGCGACTCTGCAGCCCACAGCAGGATGAAGCCTCTGTTCTCAGCCCAATAGAGGTCGGCAATCTCGGGCAAAGGAGTCCAGGTGCAGGCAGTGTGTAAACACCTCGTGCAAAATGGAAAAGCCGGAAAGGTAAAAATCCTGTTTTATATTTTGCTGTTTATGCTGATATCCGGGTGTATATATCCGGGACTTTGATATTGTATTTTGTCCTTTTCTAGTCTAATCCACCCAAAGTAAATAAGGATAGAGACAAGGGCCCCTCAAAGAAAAAGCCCAAAGATCCTAAGCTTATAAGACGATGTGAATCCTGTAGCATTACACTTCTGGATACCTGGCAGAAGTCTGTATGTCAGACATGCCTACAGCTAAGAATATTAGAGGGAACTTCGGCTACGTACAGGGAAATGTTAGCCAGGAATGAAATGGCCTAGATATTTGAGGTCTATAGGTCCTTTGGGTCACACCCAGGGGTATCCACTGTTGGTACACTCATCCCTCAACCAGTACAGTTAACCCAGGACCCTAGACCCATAGTATCCCTTACTACTTCTATCCCTTCTGCAGATACCCACGGTTCTGGGCCTGTTAATTTTGAAGCAGGATCAGAGGTACCGGCAGAGAGTGAGGGTGAACTCTTATCCGAGGACTCCCCAGTGTATCGCATGACAGAGGGCATCCTCAAGAGAGCTTCGGAAGCTGCATCCTTCACATTTAGACCTGCCATGGAAACATGGCTCAATAACCTTAAAGGCTATTTGGAGAATGACACTTTCTAATAAGAAAAGGAAGTTTCAAAATACTAGGGCCAAAACTTTCATATGGCAGTTTCAGGCAGACCGAATGAGCAGAAGAAAAGATGGACACAGACAAGGCCAAAGAGAAAGGGTAGTTTGCTCTGCAAACCCCTAGAGGACCTTAAATCTTGTACCTGACAGAGACTCAGTGGGGAGTAGGCTTTCCTGGTTTGTAGCCACCGGGAGAGCAGTTTCCCAAAATCAATTTGTGCTACAGACATTGGAAAGGGGATACCACTTTTTGGCCATCTCCCAATGTTCCTTTCTAGTGATCAAATTACCAAGGGACACCAGAAAGAGGGAAGCCTTTCCACTAGTCTTACAAGAACTATTTCAAAAGAACGTGATAGAAGTAATTATGCTCCATTCCCGAAGGATGGGGGCTCTATTCTCACGTTTTCCTGGTGCAAAAGCCATCAGGAAGTTATCAGATGATTTGGAATCTAAAAATAATAAATCGTTTCATCAGATACAAGAAGTTCAGAATCTATTTATTAGATAAGGAGCATCCTCATAGAGCAGGCTCTTATGATCTATTTAGACCTGCAAGATGCTTACCTGCATATTCCAATTCTGCTGCTACATCGCAAATTTCTGAGATTTGCAGTACAAACAGACCAGGGTCTTTATCACTACCAGTATAGAGCTTTACCTTTTGGCCTGTCGCCAGCCCCACGTATCTTTACAAAGATATTAGCGGAACCAATGGTGCACTTCAGACAGGAAAGAATTACAATTATTCCGTACCTGGACAATCTACTCTTGTTAAACAGGTCAGAAAAAATGGCTACTAGTGGACTTGGAGAAGACTCATTAGGCTCGATTCAGAGAGACAAAAATGCCGATCTGTTTTTTTTGTGAAATGTTTCCGTTCTCGTATGAGCGTACAAGCGATTCTATGCATGCATTGAACACCTTCTGTAAAGTTTCCATCTGCTCGTACGGCAGATTACGAATACGAGGATGTCAGTTTCCATCGAGACTTTTCCATTTCATTTTCACATGTTACAACGTAGGCTTTCGTTTTTGCCCTTTTCCCATCGTATCCTCCAACGAATCCTTTACGTTTCCAGTTCGATTCTGTTTCCCTTTTTCAATAAATATTCGTCCAAACGGAAATCCTTACTATTTTGCGACAGCGCACTACAAACTTAACTCATTAAAATGCTCGCCTACATATTTGCCACCCTCACTTTTACTACAATGTTTAGCTAAACCAGTTACCACTATCCTCAATCTTCCCTTTTGGACCCTTAAAGCTCACCCAAACCACTTAGCACTATCCTCCATCTTCCCTTTTGGACCCTTAAAGCTCACCCAAATAACTTCTCGGTCATGTGAATATTCATCTTTAAATATTTCTGGGCCCATTAGTTTGGTGTTAATGTATTTTGTAAATGAAATGACACTTTAACATTTTTTTTTTGGATTCCATCATAAAATATAAAATTTTTAAAAATTTAGAAAATTTCTAATTATTACAACTATAAAAAACAAAATACATAGCAATGGCAGGCCACAGAACATTATTCTTCATCTGTGGTCCCCAACGAGTTGCGCAGCTCCTGCACCTCGCCCACCAACTGAAGGACCCTGACACTCAGTTGTGCCACTCTGGCACGTGTGGTCCCTGTTAAAAAACTTAAATTAAAATATTGGTATAACCTTGTTGGGGTCATACTGCACTGTATGGTCCAAACACCTAAATCTGGACTTCAAAAGCCAGAGGGCCCTCGCCACCACGGGCCGGGTTTTGCATAGTGCCCGATTAGAGAACCCCTGGCCCGCATTCTGCAGGCAAAGAACGGGCATCAGGAGCAAGGGCAGGAGTGGATATCCAGAATCCCCTGAAAGAATTTAAAAACAATAACATAAAATACACATTCTAAGCTACAATATTGTTTAACATGTCATCAAGGGCTAAAAACAGCAATAGGTTAAGTCATGAGTCATCAACTATATTCATTGCCATACAGTGAAAATGGATTGATGGAATGTGAGCAAACTTACCCTGGAGCCATCCACCAGATAATTCTCCTGACTCAAACTGACGAAATTAGCCGGAGCTCCGCACTATATAAGCATCATGGGACGACCCTGAATGCCCTGCAAGAACACTGAGGAATCGCATAGCTGGACCAATCACTGCTTTTATGTTGTGTGAGTGGCACATCTTGCGGTTCCTGCAACCAAATATAAAATAATTACACAAAGCAAAGGTAACCGACTAAAACAATAACTCCTACAACAAATTAAGATTCAAGTTCAACAATCCAAATATAATTCACAAAGGACATAAGTCTAAAAAAATATAGCAATTATATGGATGTGTGGAAAAATAAATGTTTACATGCTAAGGACTAATTAAGGTCAGCATTAAAATGCTTCTATAAGGCATACATGAAAAGTATTGATTAAGGTATGCATTGCTATACAAACTCGGCCATGCTGATACATGCAATGCTTTGGTGCTAAAGGCACGCGGACTCCTCCACATAGCCTCAAAACATGTTCAACAATAGCAATCCGAGCCCTCAAAGGTCCCGTAAGTGGATCGGAAATGAAACGGATTTATAGGGTGGTGATCCGTCGGAAATCAGCTCTCTGAATCAGACAGAAACCCATCCCAACAACGGAAGTTATCTGAACGAACGGAAAATTTCCGATTTTGTTTGGAAAATTATCCGAACTAACAGAAATGTTCCGATTTGCTTCCGTTCATCGAAAGCGCATTCCCGAACGTTCGTACGAATGAAAAATTGACGAAAAAAAGCAAAAAAAAATGACAAACACCCACCCACCCAAACATTCACAGACAGCTACGGAAGTCCGGACGAATGTGTCTCTGAATCGAGGCTATTTTCTTTTAAAAACTTTAGGCTGTATTGCCAATTTAGAAAAATCAAATCTGGTACCCAGCCACAAATCTGGTACCCAACAGATTCCTTGGTTACATTCTAGACACAAGATTGTAACTGTCATGGTAAACTCGCCTTCGGTCCCGCGCTGTCTCCGGGCGGCTGGCTGGGGCTCTTCTTGCTCGGCGGCCGCAACTGCTCGGGCAACGTCGGCTCGTGCGGTGCCGAGCACAGCAATCTCCCCGGCTCCTGTGAATGTGCTCGCGCGCGAGCACGTACCTCTTATGCTGAATTAAAGAGACCAATCCCTTTTAATGTATGTCCTGGGCGTAACATCCCTCAGTTATTGGGCATCCAACCCAGAGTTTGCACCAATCACTACACACTCCCTGTAGTGCTCAGCCCTATAAAGAATTTATCCCTCCCGTGCACCAGTGCCTGTGATAGCGTTTAGTTGGGTGTGCCTTTGATCCTGAATACTTCTGTTTGATTCCTTTGCCGACCACGTTTCTGTGATTGCCGCCTGGACCTACCCTTGCTTGTACCCTGACCACACTTCGGTCTTACCCCTTGTACCGTGAATCCGTGACCTCCCGGATTGACCTTTTGGCTTGACCTCGACTTCTATTGTTTTGCCCTTGGTGCCGCGATATTTAAGGACCGACTACCAGTGTATGACCCCGGCTTCTCGACATTGCCCAGGCTGGCCTTTGGTTCACCCGCCTTCACCCCCTGTAAGCTCGCATCCTTTGTGCTACTAAGTCCTGTGGGCAACCGTGTCTGGCGAGGCGTGTATAGCATCCCGGCAAACGGGGGGCATTACTAAAGGTGAAGCTAGCAGCAGAGACTGGGGGTTGTGACCGATGAGCCCAAATTTCCTCAAGTTCCCACAATCATGACCTTACTGGGTCTCATGACTGCTGTGACTCCGGCAGTCCTCAACTCTATATGAGAACCGTGCAGAGATTTCTAATATTTTGTTGGGACAAGTGCCCAGACTAGTAGAATCATAAAGTTCAGATACAGAATGTATTAGAAAGCCTCCATTGGTGGACAGATCCGGTAATTTTAAACATTTTTCACTTTGGAATAAATTTCTAATCCTCTCCGTGGGTTGTCCTGAAGGACGAAGGGAGAAAATCCCTGTTAGACATACCTCTAACAGTTTTTCTACAACTCCTCCTTCACGACGACCAACATATAACCCTCTGATTGTCCTATGATATACCTTATGATACTTGGTTAAGACTGAAGTGGAGAGGAAGGGGTGGGGTTATAACCTCTGTTCAGTTTGTGTTTCCCCCCGGGGGGGAGCCACTCTCTCCGTGGATCGTCCTGAAGGACTGAAGAAAAAACGTTACCGGTAAGTCTAATGGGGATTTTTGGGGGGTTATTGTTTCTCTCCTTCACTTGGGGACACATTCACAGCTTAAGCCAGGTTCACCAGGAGAATAGACATTAGCATAACAGCAGCCTCTCCATCTGGGTGTAACCATCCTCCTTACCTCAGTTCCAGTGCCCAGAGGGGGTGGTCGTTGGCGTGCTTTCTTTTTGTACCATTCTTTTTTAATTTCCCTGTAATTCAGCCTTTATATTTGTCCCCTTGGGTCTCCAGTTTTTCATTGTTTGCTACAATTAAAGTGGACCTAAAAGATTTTAGTCTGGGTTGGGGCATCCAAAATGGGTGTGAAACCCTTGTGGTTTCCCTGTATACTCATTGGGATTTTCAGTTCCACAGCACATGTGCAGGCCTCTGGTGACAAATCCACTTTGTGTACTTTTCTTGTGTGGGTGCAAAGGCCAGGGGGAGTGAAGTTGCTGTGGGCAACATGCCAGTTGGACCTGAATGCCCGGTGCTGGCATGCACGGGCAGAGGGCATCTGTACTCTCGTAGGAGTGGTACCTATGGATTATCTGCATCTAAAAGAGTGTTAAAAAACACACAAGTAGCACCTGATAGGGTCCCGAGCACCACCAGGGGTACACCTTGCACTGGTCAGGAACCCCTGTTCTAGACAAGGAGTTTTTGCCATTCGGCCATATAACCCTTCAGTGACTGTGTCCCCAAGTCCGTATCGCGAGAAATTTTATGGTGACTTCACTTTCCTTTTGGCTTCATTCAGGGCTTCCCTCACATATCACACCAGCCTCTATATGTTTGTATGGGGTGGTGGGGTCAAATCTGATCGTCCTACTTATTTGATGTGGCCAGATAAAAACAAATCCTCTGCTTCTAATCCCTCTGCTGTCACAAAGATGAAGCCTTCTGTTTGTTTGTATTTTTGCTTTTAGATATAGTGCTGTGCTATGTACCGTTTTACAAATAAAATGGTGAGAATTTTTCTTCTTGGTCACTTTTTTTTTTTTCGATGCTTTCTCAAGGTATTTGCCAGCTTGAACTGAAAACTAAAATGAGGTATCGTACCTTATGCAATTATCAAGGACGGCGGACCCCCTCCTTCATGCCCGTTTAACAGGGGGGGGGGCCTGGGTGTCATTCAGTCTTTCTAATCAGCCTAGGAGATAAGAAATACGCGAGAAGTAGGACACAGTAATTGGAATGTGTCTATCTCACGGAGATGCATCTGGCGCTCCTCCCTTTGGTGTTTTTATTTATAGTAAAATGGAAAACCTACATACGTCATCTACAGGAGGCATATCATATTAGAAAAAACTGAATATCTGGCTAAGAAATAGGTCTGTTCTATCGAACGATCTTTGGATGTTAGCTACGCCTAAAGGCAGGCCACTCAAAGGCGTTGTTCAGCTTCCCGATGCCATCTTTATCACAGTAATACATTAGTAGCAGCATATTCTATTGTCTTCATAATCCTAAGCATTATTGTCAGGCAAAAGAGAAATAGCGCAGAGCGAAGTGGCTGCCCGAGTATTGATTTCACCTTTATTAGCCTCTAAGCGTACAATGCAGAGAGAAAGATAAGATTGGAGTGGAACAAATGGAGGGAGGGAATGTTCATGAGCATATGTTTAATTTATCATTTATGACCTCCATCCATCACACAATAATGCTGTTACAGGTTAAAAAAAAAAAAAAAACTAACAAGGGTTCCAAGCCTTCCTCATCCTATCCAAGAAAAAGGTGTCTGCTTCTTTGCTTTGGATAGACACTATGACCCGGACAGTTGTACTCTTACCCTACTGCCTATTGCTAGGTCACATGTATACGCTGCATTGTGCAATGCATTAGGAAATGCTGCATGCAGTCTTTTCAATGTGGTTCAGAGATCATTAGAAGCCTGCCTTGCAATTTGTATTGTTACCAGCCACGTCTATAGGGGGAAAAAAATCAGCCTATTGATTTGCTCAATTTATTTCCTATCCCCTCTCCCTTGGCTACCAGCCCTGTGCACCAGCCATACTGGTAACTTAAGGCTCAGGGGCCTAGGAGGCTTGCAAGGTTGCCAGCCCCTATGCTCTTCGGCACAGGTCCGATGTTTATCCAGGGTGCTGAGGGTAATCGGAAGGGGTGTATCGGAAAGTGACTGTTCCCCTGAACAGCAGATGCCAGTGGGTGGCTGCTAAAGCTACTGCCACCATCGTTAGAAGTTTTGTCCGTCAGAGCAGACATGTCGCCCATCACACCAGCGGACTGTGGGGGGGTCGGGGAGGGGGGGCAGAGTAGTGAGCTGTTACTAGATTTTTTAAAGTTCCTCTTGTGGTTTGTTTTATTTTAACTTTACTCCTTGGGAGCTGGTTAGTATTTCCAGGGCACCCTGCCTAGTGTTCGGCGTCTCCCACCTGATTTACCTCACCACCACCAGCCGGGGAGGAGGGGGTTCAGAAGAGTTTGCTACCCCCCAGCACCCTGGAAGAACACCTAACTTGTACCAAACTGCATAGAGGCTGGTAAATTGGCTTGCCACCTACCTGACATCCCTGTGGGTGGCTTTTCAATACACCCCCTACCTTGCCAGCCAGTGGAATAGGGAGGAGCATGGTACCCATGAGCATGGAATTGGACCTGTGCCAAAAGTGTAATCGGGGCTGGAGACCAGCTGCTTGGCCTCTGAAACATAAGTTACCAGCCCCTATGCCTGGTGTTCCTGGCTAGTAGCCCCGGGGGCAAGTTTTCTTCTTGGTTGCTAAAAATTGCAACTATAAAGTGTGACGAAATATTAGGCTTGATTCAGCACGGGTTCAAAAGGCATTATCGCCAGGTTTTAGCCAAGGAAAACCTGTTCTCATCCATCTTGTCCTATCTACTGATTCAGCAGACATTTTTTGTGGGACACTTTTTTTTTTTTGCAAGAATTCTCGTTTGGTGCTAGAAATCACATCGGCAAAAAAAAAAGCGCAAACTTTTTTTGTATACTATTTTAATGAAATTTAAAAAGAAATGTGTACCCGCACCATGTGCCAACTAGCACCAGACATAAGGGCTGGTAACCCTGAAATCGGAGGCTGGCCCCAGGCCTTGCGGGTGTACCATCCCTTATGCCTTTTGATATGAGTTTGGGGGCTCTTGCAGGGTTTTCTTGGGGGGGGGGGTGGCAAACCAAGCCTAGGGGCTGGTCATCCCGGGGCTCAAGGGCCAAACCGCTGGCTCCTGGTCATTTCTAGCCTCTATGCCGTATAGCACAGGTCTGGTGCTCAGCACTAGGCCCATGCTGTTGGCCACTGGGCTCATCTACACCACCATGCCCATTGGTGGTGCAGGTAATGGTAATTCAACTGGTATAGTATGTGAAGTGAAAATAAAAAACATTTGGTAAAAACGTTTCATAGTCTCAGTTGACTGATGCTTACCTTTACTGGTCCATTGTTCCATGCTGACATAATGAAAATGAGAGGGAAAACAGGTCCCCCTTTTTTTCCATGGGGGGAGGGGGGGGGGGGAGTCTCCCTGGGATCTCCCGCACTTACATGGCACAGAAAGAGGAGGGTAAAGAGGGGTTTTCTGCCCCGTTCCTTCTGTGACATATGTAGTCACATGGGGAGATCCAAGGGAGACTCTGCCTCTATGTAAAAGGCTACACCACGGCACTTCAAACTGTCCCCAGCTAGGAGCTTGGATAAATGGAGGGTAGAATCTGTGTACTCACCCCCCCGGTTTTCCAACTGTATTTGGACGCCCGTCACCACCTCCTTTTTTTTATACAAAGAGACGGAGCCTCCCTGCAAGGAGAGGGGGATGAAGGGGTGGCTTCCTGCCCCCGCCCCTTCTGTGACATGTAGCCGTGCGGGGGAGATCCCATTGAGGCTCCGCCTCTATGTATAAAAGGCCACTCCCCACAACATATCAATCATTCCTCGGCTGAGAACTTTAGTCTTTTAGACTCCAGGGCCAGCACAGGCAGTGATTGCTTTACTTTAAAGTGCAACAAAACCCAACATGGCCTAGCCCTTGAATCTAAAAGATTTTGAGGCTAACCGCTGCCCTTCTCCTGGAGCATCCCAATTGGCATGCCTCGCTGTGTGAAACCCCCTGGGATGATGAACTTGCCTTCTTTCTGGTTCCGGTGAGCTGCATTCCCAGCCTTTCATATCGGTCAGCTGCATCCCCAGCATCCCCAGCATCTTTGGGCTGTGTGCACTCTCCTACCCTCAGTCTGCGGGGCAGGAGCACACCCAACCTCAACTGCAGGGATGCCAGGGTTGTGGATGCGCCCGCAACCGCTGGAAAGGTGAACGACTGCAGGCCTGGGTGTGGGGGCATCCCGAATCACGTAGTCCGCTGGCTCTCTAGTCTTTTAGACTTCATTGCTGGCACAGGCAGTGCTCTACCGCAAAGTGCAACAAAACCCAACATGGCTGGCCTGCTAATCTAAAAGATTTCGGGGCCAGAAGCTGGCCTAGCCCTGGAGCATCCCAAATCGGCATGCCTCGCTGTGTAAACCCCCTGGAATGCTGCAGAACTCACCTTCTCTCTAGCTTCCTCAACTATGTAAATATCGGGCAGCTGCATCCCCAGCATCTTTGGACTATGCACGCACTACTGTCCCCAGACATTCAGATAGCTTTGCACAGACGGAGCAGAGCTGAGGTCAGGGAAAGGACAGCAATCCCAGAATGCAGAGAAACACAGTCAGAAGACGCTTCCTATTTGCAGGCTGCCTGCTGCTCCATGAGCCGCCATCTTGTATGTTTAAAGGCCCATAACATGCAGTAGATGCAGGTAGGATGATTTTTAATGTGAGCAATCTGTATGTATGGGGGGGGGGAAACATATAAGATAGGCTCTTATTCAGGGTGAAGGTCCGGATTAATGTGAGCAATCAGTATGTACAGGGTGTGTAAAACATATAAGATAGGCTCTTATTCAGGGTGAAGGTCCGGATTAATGTGAGCAATCTGTATGTACAGGGTGTGGGAAACATATAAGATAGGCTCTTATTCAGGGTGAAGGTCCGGATTAATGTGAGCAATCTGTATGTACAGGGTGTGGGAAACATATAAGATAGGCTGTTATTCAGGGTGAAGGTCCGGATTAATGTGAGCAATCTGTATGTACAGGGTGTGGGAAACATAAGATAGGCACTTATTCAGGGTGAAGGTCCGGATTAATGTGAGCAATCTGTATGTACAGGGTGTGGGAAACATATAAGATAGGCTCTTATTCAGGGTGAAGGTCCGGAATAATGTGAGCAATCCGTATGTACAGGGTGGGGGAAACATATAAGATAGGCTCTTATTCAGGGTGAAGGTCCGGATCAATGTGGGCAATCTGTATGTACATGGTGGGGGGAAACATATAAGATAGGCTCTTATTCAGGGTGAAGGTCTGGATTAATGTGAGCAATCTGTATGTACAGGGTGGGGGAAACATACAGGATATGCTCTTATTCAGGGTGAAGGTCCGGATTAATGTGAGCAAACTGTATCTACAGGGGGGAAACATATAACATAGGCTCTTATTCAGGGTGAATGTCCGGATTAATGTGAGCAATCTGTATGTACAGAGAGGGAGACTTATAAGATATGCTCTTATTCAGGCTGAAGGTCCACTTTAAATAACATTTCCTCAATCCATCTAAAAAGGATTTGTAACAATAAAAGTATAATAAGAAATAGCGTTGAATGTAAAATAGGGTTTCACCCTCTGTAAAATATTACAAATAAAATACAATGTATCAATGTTTATACTGGTTGTCCCGCAAGATCAAATGACGTCTCCACATCCCGCGCTCTGGTCGCCATTTTCCCGAAGTTCACACACAACAGAAAGCTTCGGCATTTGCTCCCCTATTATGGCCCCGGCACTGGAGACAAATAACCCTCTAGAACGACTGACACGTAAGACCAAGCCCACTCCTGGCAGCGCTTAGCCGCTATAGGCTGCAATGCGCACTGAAGTATTGCGTTGTTTTCCAAAAGCGGCCAATAGCAGGGCGAGGTGCGGTGAAGCTGGGCGCTGATTGGTGGGGGGGCTGTTAGGCGGCTCTATCGCGAGGTAACTGCCGCCTGGTTTGAATTTGAACAGAAAGAAGGTCGGATGGTGATGGAGCGGAGCAGGTAGGTACCGGGCGGTGGTGGAGGGTTCCCCGTGTAATGTCACTGCCTTCCCTGCCCGGCGTCGTTCTGACGTAGCGCCTCCCTGGGTGTCACCGTTTCCCTGAACGTTCGGAGTCTAACCGATCGCAATGGAGAATAAATGGCTGCCGCCCGCAGATACGGGATCTAACCCTGCCTCAATCTACATTGCATTTTGGTTGGATTTGGCTATCAATCCGGACCTTCACTCTGAATAAGAGCCTATCTTATATGTTTCCCACACCCTGTACATACAGATTGCTCACATTAATCCGGACCTTCACCCTGAATAAGAGTCCCCACCCTGTACATGCAGATTGCCCACATTAATCCATACCCTCACTCTGAATAAGAGCCTATCTTATGTCCCCCCCCCCCCCCCGTACATACAGATTGCTCACATTAAAAATCATCCTACCTGCACCTACTGCATGTTATAAGCCTTTAAACATCCAAGATGGCGGCTCATGGAACATCAGGCAGCCTGCAAACAGGAAGTGCCTTCTGACCGGGCTGCTCTGCATTCTGGGATTGCTGACCTTTTCCTGACCCCAGCTCTGCTCTGTCTGAGCAAAGCACAGCTATAACCCCGCCCCCTGCACTTTATCCCACTCTCCTCGGTAAGTGTGATGCTTCTGAGTCAAGATGGCGATGCCCGTATTCTAAAGTCCTGAACAGAGTTGCAGCCCAGTGGGGGAAATAATAAGTGACTAAAAACTTAAAATATATTAATTTTAGATGCTGGGGAATCATTTTTTTAAGGGTTTGGGCTTTTCAATAAATCATGCTGAAGGTCCGGTTTAACTTTTGACGCTGGGGCATCTTTTTTTAAGAGTTTGGGCTTTTCATTTAATCATGGTGAAGGTCCGGTTTAATACAGGATATGATAATGGCCGGGGTTGCCTGGCTTCATGTCTCCACTTTACTGATCCATCCTGATTTGGGATGCCGCTGTTTGTGAAACCCATGGGAAAGCTGAATGTTCTTACCCACCTCTCTGGTGATCCCATGATGCATGCACAGCGCTCGCCCTCCTTTAGAATAGATTGCTGGGGGAGACGGCAGCCAATCAGAATATCTATATTGGACGAATGGAGGGCCGGATGCCCCAGCCAGGTCTTTCCCCCCAGCAGAGGTGCACAGGCTATTAAACAAACAAAACCCTGCTTTTGGTTCCTGCCCCGGAGACATCCCAAACTGGGATGCCCCACTGTGTGATCCCCCCCAGAAAAATGGTCCTGTCTGGGCTCTTGCCCAGTCGAAGCCTTTTACTGTGACTTGTCATTTGGCAAATTACTCTGGTAGACTTGAGTGGGGAGAGCGAGCGGCCGTATTCCCAGCAGTGCGCGCTCCTGTCTGATTGGCTGGGGGCAGGCGCACAGTCCAGGATGCGCCCTCTCGCACCCCATTGTAAACAATTGGAGCCCGATTACATTGTCACAGTTGGATGAGCGTGCTGGGCACCTCGTGTTGTGTGCGTGCCCGCTGGCTGGGTGCCTTGTGTGCGTGCCCGCTGGCTGGGTGCCTTGTGTGCGTGCCCGCCGGCTGGGTGCCTTGTGTGCGTGCGCCCGCCGGCTGGGTGCCTTGTGTGCGTGCGCCCGCCGGCTGGGTGCCTTGTGTGCGTGCGCCCGCCGGCTGGGTGCCTTGTGTGCGTGCGCCCGCCGGCTGGGTGTCTTGTGTGCGTGCGCCCGCCGGCTGGGTGCCTTGTGTGCGTGCGCCCGCCGGCTGGGTGCCTTGTGTGCGTGCGCCC
This sequence comes from Gastrophryne carolinensis, assembly GCA_027917425.1. Lineage (NCBI taxonomy): Eukaryota > Metazoa > Chordata > Amphibia > Anura > Microhylidae > Gastrophryne > Gastrophryne carolinensis. Next base: position 21,515,282 of record CM051235.1, on the reverse strand, counting down.
GCCGGCTGGGTGCCTTGTGTGCGTGCGCCCGCCGGCTGGGTGCCTTGTGTGCGTGCGCCCGCCGGCTGGGTGCCTTGTGTGCGTGCGCCCGCCGGCTGGGTGCCTTGTGTGCGTGCGCCCGCCGGCTGGGTGCCTTGTGTGCGTGCGCCCGCCGGCTGGGTGCCTTGTGTGCGTGCGCCCGCCGGCTGGCTGCCTTGTGTGCGTGCGCCCGCCGGCTGGCTGCCTTGTGTGCGTGCGCCCGCCGGCTGGCTGCCTTGTGTGCGTGCGCCCGCCGGCTGGCTGCCTTGTGTGCGTGCGCCCGCCGGCTGGCTGCCTTGTGTGCGTGCGCCCGCCGGCTGGCTGCCTTGTGTGCGTGCGCCCGCCGGCTGGCTGCCTTGTGTGCGTGCGCCCGCCGGCTGGCTGCCTTGTGTGCGTGCGCCCGCCGGCTGGCTGCCTTGTGTGCGTGCGCCCGCCGGCTGGCTGCCTTGTGTGCGTGCGCCCGCCGGCTGGCTGCCTTGTGTGCGTGCGCCCGCCGGCTGGCTGCCTTGTGTGCGTGCGCCCGCCGGCTGGCTGCCTTGTGTGCGTGCGCCCGCCGGCTGGCTGCCTTGTGTGCGTGCGCCCGCCGGCTGGCTGCCTTGTGTGCGTGCGCCCGCCGGCTGGCTGCCTTGTGTGCGTGCGCCCGCCGGCTGGCTGCCTTGTGTGCGTGCGCCCGCCGGCTGGCTGCCTTGTGTGCGTGCCCTCCTCGCTGTGCTGCTGCTGAAATATTTCTTTGTTTTTGCTCAGGATTGGAAACATGGAGGATCACGTGAAGATGCCCAACAAGACGTCCCGTCTGCCCGTCCCCCCGAGGAAGAGGGCGCTGAGCGATGAGAACCAGGAGCAGATGTCGCGGGTAAAGCCACTGCTGGGGGTTTGTTTCATGTTTCTCTTCTTTCTCTCCTCTGACATGTTGTGCCACCATCGGGGGGGCACTCAGGGTTTCCAGGGCATAGTGGCCAGGGAGGGTGTAGGTCTACTTAAATGAGACCTATCGCCAAGATTTTTACTATCCTATTGATAGGACCCTGTCCCTGGGACAACACAATTTGGGATGCCCCATCGATGCCTCCACCGCTGGCAGTTAAACTTGCCTTCCTGATCAATCAGCACTTTATGCCGTGCGTATTAATATTCATGATTGCGGCAGGTTCACACAGTGTCGTCCTTGGGGTCTTTTTTTTTTTCTCAAAACATCCTTCGGGCAGCATATGCCTGAGACCTCCAGGCTCCTCCCACCAAGGGGAACACGTGACCACCAGCCAAATAAATTCTTGATTCCTCCTACTCTTCCCCAGTTGTTTTCGTGTTTCTCCGTGAGGTAGGAACCAGACCACTAGCTCCTGGACCGATTGGTTTAGGTAAGTATCTTCCGGTGCTATGGGCCTGATTTTGCAGGGGGTCCATTTCTCGGTCCTGAAGGTTGTTTCTATACCTGGGGCCCGGGATACCCTATGGGATTTTAGGCCAGATCCCATTCTTTGTTTAATCAAAGGGGGGTAAGCAATATATTTTGCCCTCTTACTGAGGATACCCTTTTTGGAAGAAGCCGGGGTGGCCGGACCCCTTTTATAGGATCAGGAAAATTTTTTTATGGATGGCAGTTGAGAAAGGATCCCTGGGATTTTTTTCCCTAGGGATTCTCTCTATTAGGTATCTGGTGTTGATGTGGCGCATCTGGTTGGATAATCCCAGGATGAATTGGTTGCCTGGGTTCTTCCCAGATTTTATGCTATTTTTAATATTTGAACTATACCTTTAAGAGGCGGGGAAGGAAGGAGAATGATGGGGTCTCTACTCTCTTCCTCGCCTGACACTAGTTCTGAAGGGTGCAGTACCTGTTTCTCCTCCTCTTCTTCCGGGTTCCTGGCAAGTGGAATCTAATGTTTTACGGCCTATTTTGGCATCCAATTGTGTGATGAGAAACTTAGGTTTCTGGCTTCAACAATTAAAGGACTGTCTTCTGGAAAGAACTAGTCTGGAAAAATTACTGAAGGCCTTACCTATCCTTTTTTCAGCTACGGCTTTTGTTACTGACGCCATGGCTGAATCAATTCGATTTCTGGCACAAAATCTGGCTGTGACCAATTCCGTCCGCAGGACTCTTTGGCTGAGTACCTGGTCAGGGGATATTGGTTCAAAGATGAGACTTTGTGCTATGCCCTTTAGAGGGGAGTGTCTGTTTGGTTCAGACCCGAGTAAGGTTTTGGATATGACAGCGGATAGAAACAAGTGTTTTCCGCCTCGTCCCAAGGCTCCCGCTGGCAGGAAGTTTTATCCCAGGAATACTTTTAGGCGCTCCTTTCTTAACAGGGATGCCCCTAAAAGGTCCAGGGGTGATTCTTCCTCTTCTGCTAGAAAAGGAAATTTTAGAGGTTCCACCTTGTTTGGAACCTATCATGCAAAACCCAAGAAACAATGACGCCAATCCTTGAATTGGCGCCAGACTAAAAGGGTTTTGCAAAAACTGGCAAAACCTTTTGATTTGCCCTTTTATTGTAAGAGGTATTACAGAGGGCTTTCACATTGTTTTTTTCTCAGAACCCTCCTTCAAGATTTTTGATTTCCTCTCTGCCCAAGGGCGGAGAAGAAAGAGAAGCGGTTTATGGCAGTATTTTGGACATGAGGTCAAGGGGAGTTATTGTTCCAGTTCCTCGCAATCAGCAGGGGAGTTCAGGTTCATCCTGAACCTAAAGAAACTCAATGTTTACGTTTCGTATGGAAACGATTTTATTCTTGGTGTGCCACACACCCCGCGTCACTTCTTAAATATTCATTACTTCATGGGTTAATCCACCGCAGGTGACGTAGTGCAGAGAGGAAGTCTTGTAACGAGCCCCCTTCCGGCCCATATATACCTGGTACCTCCCTTCAATCACCAGTATTTTTCTCTCTGCTTGACAAACAGAGGTTGGAAGTTTCCTGCTTACAGGTAGGTCGGGGTATTCTTACCCCGCGACCCCCCTTTTGGTCTATTTCTGCCCGGTTTGAGTTGTATACCTTTATGGTGAAATGGAAGCCTCCCAGCCTTGGCTGCTCGCCGGGCAAATGGTAGATGGCACTTTAAGTGCCTAGGAGCTTATCTCCTACCGCTCGTCCTCATGCATGGGGCTATGCGGCGATCCGGCATGGTGATCCGGAAATGGGATGCCCCTGTCCCGAGGGTCCCCGTAGCCCCTTACTCTCCCGTTTCGGTCCCTTCTCCCTTCACTGGGGGGGGGGGGGGGTGTATGAGGGTGTGTATGTGTGTTTCACTTGTATCACTGCATGATAACATATGTGTCATGTTTATACATTCACTGTAGCATGTGTATTTTTTTTTGGGTCTGCTTTAAGGGCAGGCTGCGCTGGGTAAAGGCTGGCCACTTCTCTTGCAGTTTGTTGCTTTGTGGCCCCCTCTCCCCTCCCTCCCTCTCCCCTCTCCTCGCCTGGCATTCATGTTTGCATTGTACACCACCATGCGGTTTTTACCCTCCCCCCTCCGCCCCTGGGCGCACGTGTTGTGGCCCAGCTGTAAGTGATTCCAGCTGATCGGCGTAGGGGGGGGCGGGCCCGCTGACGCGCGGCGCCGACGTCATGCGGCGTCTGTGGCGGGCCCAGCGTTTTGCTTCCTTCAATGCAGGAAATCGCATGGGCGCACGGCCGCACTTTGTCTTCCGTGCTGGCTGCAGTCTTGTTTCGGCTGCTGCCTTCGCTGTCCAGGTAAGCGGCCCCTCCCGTTGGGGCCGTTAAATGGGGAATGCATTCCTTGCAGTAATACAGTGGGGAGTCACTCTGTATTAAGGGGGCGTGATTTAAGGGCACTTTGGTGCCATGCTTATGTTTGTTTATACACATGTGAGGATCTGATGGTTTTTCCTTGCAGATCCTGGGATCCCTGCTTATGGTGGCCCTCTGGCTCTATGTGCCTGGCTAATTATTGGGATATCTTTGTGAATGTATATATACATAGAATATATATATATATATATATATATATATATATATATATATATATATATATATATATATATATATATATATATATATATATATAGTTCTTTAAAGGGGACCTTAACTTAACTTAAAAAAAAAAAAAAAAAAATTAAAAAAAAAAAAAAAAAAATCCTCCCTTCGCAGGTCAGTATGGCTGCGTCAGTGGTCAGCGGACACGGCTTCCAAAAAGGGTGCTCACAGCTCTCCCCTTTTTGGGGTTGCGTCTGTTTGAGGAGAAAATTGATTCTGTCGCAAAGGGTGGTTAGATGCCACAATGCAAGAGGCCCGGTGGTCCCTTCAGGGGGACAAGTTCCGGTAGGCCTTCCTTTCGAGGATTCAGAGCGGGCAGGGGTGCGTCCTTTCCCTCTACCTGTGGCGCAGGTTGGACTCGGGGGAGGGGCCGTGGCCGGCCCACTCAGTCCTGGGGCATCAAGCCCAAAAACCTGCTGATAAGCTCACTCAGCATTGAGGGGCTGCCCTCACCCGTGCGGGTGGGGGGACTATTGCGACACTTCTACCATTGGAACCAAGTGGTTCCAGGCAGATGGATCCAGGAGGTAGTATCGCCCGGTTACGACCTGGATTTCGAGTCTCACCCTCCTTCACGGTCCGTTCATGGGTCGGGTCATCCTGGCCTGAACTCTCATCAAGACAGAGTGTGTCTTTCTTTTGCCAAATTCACACGAGAACGCTTCAGCTATTTCTGTTAGCGTGTTAAGACCAGCAACCTCAGTCGCTGGATCAGTCCTTCCAGTTGTCCTCCCGTGTACGGCAGTCCCTCCTGTGGTGTTTGGTCTCGACCAATCTTGTGTAGGGCAGGCTTTTCCTGACCCCCCTTTTGGAAAATTGTCACCACGGACGCCAGTCTGTCGGGATGGGGCAGATTCTGGAAGGAGCCGCGGTCTCAGGGGCAGTGGAGAGCTTAAAGGCCCCACTGTCCCATCAATATTCTGAATCTGAGAACCATCCGTCAGGTGCTTGCTCTCCTGACTCCCTGTCTCTCGGCGGTTCACATTCCAGTGGTGTTGAAACAGGTAGTGGGCCGGTTGAGCAAGAGCTCTCCCCATCTCGAAGAATAGGCTCTCCATCCTCGGGTGGTTCGCTTACTGTGTCTCCAATGGGAGACCCCGGAGGTGGACCTGTTGGCCCCTCATCACTATCACAGGTTCCCGAACTTCGTGTCGCTCTCCCAGGATCCTCTGGCTCTGGCAGTGGACGCCATGTCCCTGAGCTGGGGAGTTCTGGGATTTCTATACCTGTTTCCTCCGATACCCATGCTGGGCAGGGTTCTTCAGAAGTTGGCTCTGGAAAGGGTGTACGCTGTTCTCGTGGCCCCAAGGTGGCCAAGACGAATGAGGTTCACAGATATCGTTCGGCTGGCAGTGGACCAGTTCGTTCTGCCTATTCGGCCCGATCCGCTCACTCAGGGTCAATTGTGTTACCCCAATTTACCAGCGCTGGGTTTGATGACCTGGCTGCTGAAACCTCCATCCTGAAGGAGGAGGGTCTTTCTGATTCAGTCATTTAAGACTCTGATCAGTGCCCGGAAGAGGTCTTCTTCCATCACCTACTATAGGACTTGGAAAGCCTATATTGCTTGGTGTGAGATAAGATTTTTCCTTGTAGGGTCTTTTCGCTCTCCAGGTTTTACAATCAGGGCTGGACTCTGGTCTCCAGCTAAGTATCCGGGTCAAGCATACAGCACAACATGCACGGACGTGTATTGCTGGGCGGGCCCCTTTAGATCTGCCCTGGATGGTTACCAGGCAGACCAGCGGATTACATCTTAGCTGAGAGAGCGGACCCCAAGCCTGTATTTCTGCTTCCCTTATCATTGAGGAATAGGGAACCTCTCAACATAGGGCAGACGCCGTTCCTTCATAATTGGCGAACGGAGCACTAACTAACTTGGGATATCTAAACCTGTCCATCCAGCATCAATTTTGGGATTGTGCACCTGGACATGAGGCTTTTGGTAATAATCTAACGGGCCTGGATGGGCTGATCAAGTGCCCTTAAGTGCGGTTTGGTACTGAAGAAGCCCCCTAGTGGGGGTGAAACTAGTTTACCGCTTATTACATGATATTACTCACCGCTATGATTTGGGCAAGTGAATCATTGAGCAAGTTTAATTGTCTATAATGTACAATATGTTCTATTGTGTTAGTGATAACCTGCGCATTGGCAAGTAAGACAGTTGACAACTGTGAACAAAAAAAAAAAAAAAAAAAATTTTTTGTAGTACAATGATGATTACATTTGCATTGTGGAATTCAATGGGGAATTGGATTGGTAGCATGGCAAGCACCAAGGATATTCTTCTATAACAAACTTTTGTGTTTGTATTTTAACTAAATTAAATTAAAGTACGTTGAAAGGGCAGGTCTCTGCTACGCATGTGCGGCCTCCCAGGAAACCATTACTCCCTGTTTGGGATTTGAATTTGGTCCTTTCGGCTCTTCAGGCTCCTCCTTTTGGGCCTTTGCGAGATATTGCTTTGTCTACCCTGACTCAGAAGATTGTCTTCTTGGTAGCGATCACTTCGGTCCGGCGTGTCAGAGTTGGCGGCCTTGTCTATCCAGGCGCCTTACTTTGAGAGGCATCAGGATAAAGTGGTCCTTCGGTTCAAGCCAGACTTTCTTCCTAAGGTTGTTTCTGTTTTTCATTTGAACCAAGATATTGTTCTTCCCTCCTTGTGTCCTAATCCTAAGAATGACAAATAGAGGGTTTTGCATTGTTTGGATGTAGTACGTTGTGTTAAGTACTACTTGATTATCACGTCTCCTTTTCGTAGGACGGATTCCTTTTTTGTTGTGCCCCATGGGCCTAAGAAGGGTTTGGCACCAGCCAAATCTGCCATTAACAAGTGGATACGTCAGGCCGTTACTGCGGCCTATTCTGCGAAGGGGAAAGTTCCCCCTTTTCGTATCACTGCTCATTCTACTCGCGCCATTGGGGCGTCTTGGGCATTTCAGCACCAAGCTTCTGTTGAACAGGTTTGTAAGGCCGCCACTTGGTCTTCTGTTCACACTTTTTCTAAGTTTTACAAAGTTGATGTGCGGGCCTCAGCGGATGCTGTTTTCGGCCGCAAAGTTCTGCAGACTGCAGTCGTTTAAGTTATGCTTCACCTGGCCTTGAGTTGCCCAGCCCTTGTGGACACTGCTTTTGGATGTCCCATGAAGTAATGAATATTTAAGAAGTGAAGCGGGGTGTGTGGCACACCAAGAATAATACCATTTTGTGAGTACTCACCTGAAAAATGGATATTGTTGGTGTGCCACACACCCCGCTTCACACCCGCCCTTTTCGGTATTACCGAAGCCTTTATATGGTGAAGCCTTTTTATATCAAATTTGATTTTGAGGTTACTGGTGGAATACTGGTACCTTGTATTACTGCTTTTTGATTATACTGGTGATTGAAGGGAGGTACCAGGTATATATGGGCCGGAAGGGGGCTCGTTACAAGACTTCCTCTCTGCACTACGTCACCTGCGGTGGATTAACCCATGAAGTAATGAATATTTAAGAAGTGAAGCGGGGTGTGTGGCACACCAACAATATCCATTTTTCAGGTGAGTACTCACAAAATGGTATTTTTTCAGTCAAGAACGTGCTTCTCGGAGGTGCCTTCATGGCATCAATAATATTTAAAGGATGCTTACTGGCAGATTCCGATGAGTCCTCTGGCCCAATCTTTTATGAGATTTGCAATAAAAGACAGAGACCAGACTTGGTATTTTTAATTTGTTTGTCTTCCCTTCGGTCTGGCTTCCGTTCCGAGAATTTTCACAAAGGTTCTGGCAGAACCTATGGCCTATCTGAGACAGAATGGAATAGGGATAGTCGCCTATTTGGACGACCTGCTTCTTTTTGCACAATCAAAGGACAAATTATTGGGAAATCGGAATTACACCCTAAATCTGTTATCCCACCTAGGTTGGGTTGTGAACTTCAAGTCAACCTTGGTGCCCTCTCAAGTAACTACTTACTTGGGGTTCGAAATCAATTCGGCCCATCAGGTCCTGATTTTGTCTCCTCGGAAGATTCTGACTCTATGGGAAGCAGTTTGTCTTCTCTGCACTGGACCGGCACCTACAATAAGGCAGGTAATGAGGGTGCTGGGACTTTTGACTTCAACGTTCCCAGCTGTGAGATGGGGACAGCTACACTCCAGATTCCTTTAAATGCATATTCTAAGGAACTGGGACGGAACACAAGACGGATTGGAACTACCTTTACCAATTTCAGAGGAAGTGAGATGCTCCCTGAGTTGGTGGTTGGAAGAGAATCGATTTTCAGGGGGACTACCCTGGATGGATCCCATTGCAAGATTTGGAGAGTACAGGAAAAATGGTCCAAGAGCCTGAGTCAATCCTCTTCAAATCTGAGAGAATTAGTAGCAATAAAGGAAGCCTTATTGGCATTAAGCCCTCATCTAAGAGGGAAACATGTACAGATCAGATCGGACAATGCTACTTCAGTGGCCTACATAAATAATCAAGGGGAGACAAGATCCTTGAGGTTGATGGCAGTGGCAGCAGAAAATCTGGGATTCCTAACAGCGGTACACCTGAAGGGGTCCTTGAATCAAGTAGCAGATTTTCTGAGTCGATCACAGATAAGAGAATCAGAATGGTCTCTAGATCCGAAGTTGTTCAGACAAATTTGCGAACTGAGGGGTTTACCAGAAGATCTGTTCGCTTCAGCAAAGGATCATAAGTTGGACAAGTACTTCTCATTGAACCCGACGGATCAGGCATTAGGAGTGGATGCCTTGGCGCAGAAATGGGGATACAATCTGGCCTATGCCTTTCCCCCGGTCCGATTGTTTCTATTTGTACTGGAGAAGATCATCAGGGAACCAGCTACAGTTCTCCTGGTAGCACCTTGGTGGCCCAAGAGGCCTTGGTTTTCAACCTCGGTAGATCTGTCGGCTCAAAATCCATGGGTGATTCCAGTAAACACACGGTTACTGTCCCAGGGCCCAGTGTTTTGTCCGAACCTGCAATGGTGGAAGCAGACGGTGTGGACCCTGAGATCTCCTTACTTCAGAAGAAAGGATATTCCGAACGAGTTATAGATACTCTGATTTCAAGCAGAAAGATCGAAACTAGGAAATTTTATCTTAAAGTCTGGAAGACGTTTAAATCTTGGAGGATTGAAAATAGAAAATTTTAATTTAAGATACCCGTAATTTTGGATTTCTTACAACATGGTGTTGACATGGGACTCGGTGTTAATACCCTAAAGGTGCAATTGGCAGCCTTATCTGTTTTTCTGGATAAGATTATCATCTATTTCACCTGTCAAGCGGTTCCTGCTGGCAGTCAAACTATCTAAACCCGCGCCATCCAAGATGGTTCCGCAGTGGGTTTTGGCTTAAGTTTTATCTATGCTGAGTTCTTCCAAACAAAAATTTGGACATTAAGTTGCTCACCTGGAAGGTCTTGTTTTTGGTGGCTATCACTTCCACACACAGAATTAGTGATATACAAGCCTTATCATGTCGTCATCCTTTTCTTCAGGTTTTTCCAGATCGCATAGTGTTGAGAGTGGATCCTTGTTACCTGCCGAAGGTTGCTTCAGATTTCCACAGAACTCAGGAGATTGTTATTCCGTCTATCTACCAGGAAGACTCTGAGCTTAGGGCTTTGGATGTGAGATCTCATCTTTTGCGATATCTCCAACAGACGAAGGATTTCAGGAAAGCTGACAGCTTATTTATCTCCTTCTCAGGACCTAGGAAGTGTCTAAGGGTATCCAAAACAACGTTGGCAAGATGGATGAAGAATGCCATCAAAATGGCTTACCAGGATGTGAATATGCCAAGTGGAGTCACGGCTCATTCTACAAAAAGTGTATCTACGTCTTGGGCAGAGCAAGCGGGGGTCTCCATGGAACAGATTTGTAAAGCAGCCACTTGGGCGTCGGCAAAGACTTTCGCAAGACATTACCGTTTGGATCTTCTTTCTCAGAAGGACCAGTCTTTTGGCAGAAGTGTCCTTTGTGCAGTTCTTCCCACCCAATGAGGTAGTCCTCGCCTATCTCTCAGGCGTATGCTGCCCGAAGGATGTTTTGAAAACTTAGGTTAGGTACCTGGTAACTTTTTTTCTAAACATCCGAAAGGGCAGCATACGCCAGCTTCCCTCCCTTGTTTTATAAGGTGTTGGATTACATATTTTATTGTTTGGAGTTGTGGGTCTGTTCTTTTTCTCTTTCAGAGAAACAACTGGGGAAGAGTAGGAGGAGTCAAGACTTTATTTGGCTGGTGGTCACGTGTTCCCCCTTGGTGGGAGGAGGCTGGAGGTTTTTTTTTATAGACTCCAGGGCCAGCACGCCTTTCCGAATGATAAGGATAGGTTAATAGGTGATAAGGATAGGCAAGTACATACAAAGCTCTACCTCCGATTTTGGCTTCCAAGGAATTGCAGTGGGGCATCCCTATTGCAGGTCCCAATTTGATTTCCGAAGCCATCTTTATAGTCTAAAAGACTCCAGAGTTGATTTGGAATGCCCTGGATCACCAGTAAACTTACATTGGATGGATGACACAAGGGGGGCTCCAGCCCCCCTCCGCTATCTGATGCGCACACCCACCTACAGCAGATCTAAATGGCTGGCAGCAGGAGGGCACAGCAGAGGGGAGCAGACACCGGGAGGTGCCCGACAATCTTCTATTCAGAACTCCTTGCCCCGCACAAATGTGAAAGGTTTTACACACAGGGCATCCTAAATAAGAATGCTCCTTTTGAAGTTGACCAGGCTCGGTTGAGTGAAAATCCTGGGTTTTGGTCAGCTTTAAGAGCGCCTATACTGTCCAGGGCCATTGGTGTCAGATATTGGTTACAGGTCTATTCTCATAGGAGACAACACTCACAAGAGCATGTTAATATATGCAGATGATAGTGTGGTTTGCTCACACTGCCTTATTCATGCAGACCTAAACCCATTCCTTGCCACGCTGTGCCAGTGAAGGGTCCTAACCACAGGGGGCGCTAACCTAACCTTCCCCCTCATACCATCAGTGAGCCTTGTATTAGTGTTATTCACCTCTTCCTTGCTTGTTGGTAAACTGTATCGGGAGGGACATCCAGATTTGGGGGCGATTGTTATAAGGGACCTAAATATATAATGTACTGTCGATGTGGAGTGAGTCTATAATTTTCTTTTCTTGTCCCCTTAGAAACGATTAAAAACCGCCTCCTCCCCTGAGCCTCCGCCTAAGGTTCGAATGGCGGCGAGCATCGCTACCACCCGGCCCCGTGTGGCTCCTGCAGCGGTGTTGCCTAGGCAACCAGTCATTGGTAGGTGTTGTCTGATAATTCCAGGTGCTGACTACAATGTACTATGTCCATTTGATCTGTAACTCACCTGAATTGTTCAGGTTTCTCTCTGAAACTTGGCGTCCTGAAACCCTGGCAATCCGCTGATATTTTGGGGTCCCGTCACCCCCCCCCCCTCCCCCTGAAAGACATCAACGCTGCTTTGGAAGCTTTAAAGTGGACCAAAACCTAGGATTTTGATTATACTGGGATTTCGTCCTTTCCCCCCGCTGTGTGAAACCCCTGAGATCGCTGAGCGCAACTCGCCTCTTCCCATGCGTGGCGTCTAAGACCAGTGGCTCCTGGCGCACTGGCAGCCGTATCCCCCGCTTCCATCTAACGGGTATCATTCTTGCGGCGTCCATTCACAAAAAACCTGGTGTGGGCATGTGCCCTGCTAGAGGGATAGCGGGAATGTGGCTGGCGCATGCATCGTTGGACCGGGAAGCAAGGTAAGTGTATGGGGCGTCCTGTGGGGTTTCACACAGCGGGGCATCCCAATTTTGGATGCAGCAGGTGGAGGGAATCGATCTGCCCGGGATTCTTATAGATTCCTGGGCCGATCTCGCTGGGTTTTGGTCCACTATAAAGAGAAACATCGGTGGACATCCGAGTTCCACTCCACCTTGGGGCAAATCCCAAATTGGGATGCAACGCTGTGTGAAACCCGCCTGGTCGCCGGTTTCAATCACCTTTTCCTAAAGCCTTCGCCGCATCTGTGCGCTCCGGTCGCATCCCTGCTGGCCGTGCCCGCACCTGGCCTTTCTGAATGGGTGGGGCGACCTGGGAGTTTCGCACAGCGCGGCATCCCGATCCCGGATGCCCCGGGGGGGGAGGGAATTGATCTGGCCGAGATTCTTATAGATTCCTGGGCCGATCGCGCTGGGTTTTGGTCCACTATAAAGAGAAACATCGGTGGACATCAGAGTTCCACTCCTTGGGGCAAATCCTGATTTGGGATGCCCTGCTGTGTGAACCGCCCTCCCCCCGATTGCCAGTTTCACTCACCTTCTCCTGGAGCCCGCGTCTGCGCTCCGGATGCATTCCCACTCACCCCTAGCCGTGCCTGAACCTGGCCTTTCTGAAGGGGTGGCGTGGGCACGCCAGGGCTGCAGGGGATGCGGATGGCTGCTTGGCTCCCTTTGGTGCCGTCCAGGGGGTTCAGCCATCAGCTACGCCGAAAGAAGCCGAGTGACAGCGAGCTCGCTGATTGGCTGATCAGCCAAGCGGCGCACTCGTCCAAGTCTGCGCCCATGGGAGTGGAAGGAAGGTGAGCGAAACGGGGCAACCTGGGGGGATGCCGCCGCACAGCGGAGCACCACACGGGAAAGTGAAATTCCTGTGTGGTGTTCCTCCTTTAAGCACTTTTCGTCCGCGTCACTTCCTGTCTTGGTTGGCAGCAATTGTCATCCAGACTTGGAGAGACGCAGACCAGAAGTGGATTCCACCCAAGCAGAGGAGGTGCGGTGCCCGGCTGGCAAAGGCGTCGCGCACATGGGACCAGAGGCGGATGTTGGCATTTCCTATCTCGTGTGTGTATGGGGCTACACCCAGATAGCTGACCCCACCCCTGTGCACGCAGACACCCCCTGCAGCATCCACAGTCCTTACATAAACCTTATTCCTTATGCAGCAGGCCCATGTGACCACCGCCGACCAATTGCAGGGCGAAGTTCAGGTAAGAATTGCGAGACTGACACAATGCGGGCCCTCACCCATTATGTTTGAATTTGACGTGGGACCGCTTTAAAGTGATTTAAAAGATTTGTGTAAAATCCCATTAATTGCCATAGAAAAAAAAAATGTAATCCCACGGCACATGTGGGAGTCACCAGCCAATCAGTGCTCACATGCTATTTATAACTTACTTTGCCAACCTGACGTCACATAGTGTTATTAAAATGCCTCGAATGCTTTTTATTTTTTCCTGTCCAACTCTGTGAGATCGGTCATTATGTAGGTGCGGCGATGACATCATTGCCACACACAACAGTGGCAATGAATGGAGGAGGCGGAGCTTTACAGCTAAAAGAGGCGCCATTATCTGGGATAAGAGTGGAGCAGTAAAAATTGTCAAGGTGCTCTTCATAGGGGAAGCAATTCAGGGGATGCTAGTTAAAAATGTAGGTTTTGGTCCGCTTTAAAGGTTCACTAAAAGAAAAATGACTTTGGACCGGTTGCCCAAAGACAGACTTAAGGGCCACCTGATTCCCTTTCCCTGGAACATCCTGAGTTGGGATGCTCTGCTGTGTAAACCGCTGCTAGGGATGCACCTGCTTTTGCTCCTGGCATAAACGGCAGTTTCCGAACATTACCTATACATGGCTCTGATTGGACGGGAACTTGTGGATGGACCTGGGAAAGGGGAATTTTTCTGGGCGATCTGGGGGTTTTCACACAGTGGGGCATCCCGAATCCCGTGGCAGGGAACAAAACCTGAGATAGTCAAAGTCCCTGGTTTTGTTCCGCTTTAAATGTATGTAACATTTCATGATTCACTGACGCCTCTCCATCCGCACTTAAACTGGACCTTCAGCATCATTTAATGAAAAGCCCAAACCTTTAAAAAAAACTATTCTCCGGCATCTAAATTAAATTAATATATTTTAAGTTTTTAGTCGCTTACTTTTTATTCTTTCCCCAACTGGGCTGCAACTCTGTTCAGGACTCTAGGATACGGGCGCCACCATCTTGCCTCAGAAGCATCACATAATGAGGAGAGGGGGGAAAGTGCAGGGGGCGGGGTTATAGCTGTGCTTTGCACAGACAGAGCAGAGCTGGGGTCAGGGAAAGGACAGCAATCCCAGAATGCAGAGCGGCATAGTCAGAAGACACTTCCTGTTAGCAAGCAGCCTGAGACTCCATGTGCCACCATCTTGGATGTTCAAAGGCTCATAAAATGCAGTAGCTGCAGGTAGGATGATTTTTAATGTGAGCAATCTGTATGTACAGGGTGTGGGAAACATATAAGATAGGCTCTTATTCAGGGTGAGGGTCCGGATTAATGTGGGAAACCTGTATGTACAGGGTGGGGGAAGCATATAAGATAGGCTCTTATTCAGGGTGAAGGTCCGGATTAATGCGGACAATCTGTATGTACAGGGTGGGGGAAACATATAAGAGAGGCTCTTATTCAGGGTGAAGGTCCGGATTAATGTGAGCAATCTGTATGTACAGGGTGGGGGAAGCATATAAGATAGGCTCTTATTCAGGGTGAAGGTCCGGATTAATGTGGGAAATCTGTATGTACAGGGTGGGGGAAACATAAGATAGGCTCTTATTCAGGGTGAAGGTCCAGATTAATGTGAGCAATCTGTATGTACAGGGGGAAACATATAAGATAGGCTCTTATTCAGGGTGAGGGTCCGGATTAATGTGGGAAACCTGTATGTACAGGGTGGGGGAAGCATATAAGATAGGCTCTTATTCAGGGTGAAGGTCCGGATTAATGCGGACAATCTGTATGTACAGGGTGGGGGAAACATATAAGAGAGGCTCTTATTCAGGATGAAGGTCTGGATTAATGTGAGCAATCTGTATGTACGGGGAGGGAACATATGATAGGCTCTTATTCAGGGTGAAGGTCCGGATTAATGTGGACAATCTGTATGTACAGGGTGTGGGAAACATATAAGATAGGCTCTTATTCAGGGTGAAGGTCCGCTTTAACGCTACTATGCTTAAAGTACTGTGTATATATTTATATATAATATTTCCAGAACTTGGCAAGAAATGTAAGTTTAAATTTCGATTTAATTTTGGCAGGGCGTCAGTCTCTGGCTGTCATAAACCCGAGAAACCGAGTGAATATTCCAGGTAAGTACTTACCAGAATATATTTAGTGCCCTGTGTATCCCATGCTGCTCTCTGTGTGGCCCATTCTCTTCCCTTTCCTTCTTATGACCTCACTACCTGGACCCATAGGAGGGGCGGCAGCCGCTCGGACCAATTTATAACTAACCTGGGAGGTGCACGTGAGCAGGGCAATTAGAATACACCACATACTACCTGGACCCGTACCCCAACATTAAGAGGGGCCCCTCCACTAATGGCTGAGCTGTACACAATAGTGAGGCCTCCTCTTGCTTCCAGGTTCTCTGTGCAGCTCACTGTGTCAGATGCCAACCTTGGAGACCAGTTTACAGGATGGTGGGGGTGTGGTTTAGGGGTGGGGCTTATTCACAGGTTTTTGAGGACCAAATGGCAATTTGCAGGTATTTAAGGGTTTAAAATCCATAATGCTTACATACTAATTCTGTCCTTATCTCCACTATTACAGTAACTGACACAAGCAAACCCAAAGGGAAAGACCACTTATGGTTGTAATTTTGCATGTTGGGGTTCATTTTATGTTTTTATGCCCAGTTATTTCTGAAGTTTATCAGTGGGGGATGCCCAGCCACACATCCTGCAGATGGAAGCCTAAGAATGGGCAGAAGCACTTACCTTTTCCTTTACTTACTGCTATTGAGGTTTGCAGGACATGCTACCACTGTGCTGTGCTTCCTTTGGTCTTGGAAACCCTGCTGATCACTGGTGGTTACATGGGGGAGGAGAATAGGACAAGGGAAGTCGGACATAGAAAAGTATTTGCAGCGTCGTTGGACCGGGAAGCACGGAAAGTGTATAAGGCGACCTGGGGGGTTTCTCCAGGGGGAGGGAATCGATCGGTCTGGGAATCCTTATAGATTGGGGTGAGTGAAGTGAGGACGCCCACATCTTGGCACTTTTCTCTAGTAGTCGCCAAGGTTTTCTCCACCCCGCAGCAGAAAGTAGATTCACCCTGAGGTACGGGACCTGGCATCCCAGAGCTCTTTTATAACTGTGTTTTTTTTTTTTTTAATCTTAATTATTTTATAATGCAAAGTATCATAACAATATGTAATTTCCATATTTCGGAATAGTCTAATGTTCGGATCTCTGTTTTATTTATTCTGCAAAGTATTATAACAATATGTAATTTCCATATTTCAGAATAGTCCCCCTAACATTCGGATCTTGGTTTTATTTATAATGGAAAGTATCATAACAATATGTGATTTCCATATTTCGGAATAGTCCCTCTAACATTCGGAGCTTGGTTTTATTTATAATGCAAAGTAACATAACAATATGTAATTTCCATATTTCGGAATAGTCCCCCTAACATTCGGAGCTTGGTTTTATTTATAATGCAAAGTATCGTAAAAATATGTGATTTCCATATTTCGGAATAGTCCCTCTAACATTCGGATCTTGGTTTTATTATGTAAAGTATCGTAACAATACGTAATTTCCATATTACGAAATAGTCTAAAGCTCGGATCTTGGTTTTATTTTGTTACAGCTGTACCTGCAAAACCCAAGCCAAGCGCACCAGGTGAGTCTAAGAAGAATACTTCCATGACTATGTGTGTTGAGCTTGGAAGGTTCTTGCTGGCGCGTCTCCATTAGCGTTGGGCGCCACTTGCTGTAGATGCCACCAAGCCTTAAGCACCTGACTGTGTGGAGGGAAGACAAACAGGATTTTATACAGAATGAATAATAAATGATGTCCACATTACTAATTAGAAAAGTCTATTACACAAGAGATTATTGCAGATCAGCCCTGGGGAGACCCACCCACATCTTCACCCCAGAACATTAAAATGGACCTCCAGCCAAGAAAATAAAATTTTGCAATTTGTTCCGCTAAAGCCCCTCTTTGACAACCATTGGCATATGCTGTTTTAGAGGGCTTAACTCCATGCAGATTTGAAATGGCTGCGCTCCTAGAATTACATGGAAGCCACCATCTTGGATCACATATGAGAGCACTGATGAGTGGGGGGATAAGGGCGTGCCTTTGCTAGCACACGGGCACACTGCAGATGAGCTGGGAGCTTCCTTCTGATCATCCCAGCCTGAGCTTTATCTGTCTCCACACAGAATGTTAGGAGATAATGCTGGCTGCGGTATGTCTATGTGATATTGTTTCTCCACATGGGACAGGTGGCTTGGGATTTTGTTATATAAGCAGCTCACACCAGACACTTGCCTCAGAAAATCTGCATCTCTCTCATGTTACACACATGCTGCATCACCAGCTGCTGGAGGGGATAAATGTAACATGTAATGTACAATGATTTAAAGCAGACCAAAACCCTGCTGTGTGAAACCCCCAGGTCCCCCATACACTTACCTTGTTTCCCAGGCCAACGGTGCATGCGTGAGCCGCGGCCGCATCCCCGCTGTCAGTCTAGCAGGGCGCGTGCCTGTGCCAGGCATTTTTGAATGGCCGGCACGGGCATGCTCCCTGTTAGAGAAAAGCGGGGGATGCGTCCGCCAGCGCGCTCGGAGCCGCTGGCCTTAGACGAAAGGCTTAGACGCCGTGACGTCAGCAGCCCTGAGCACGCTGATTGGACGAGCGCATGCGCCGTAGGACCGGGAAGAGCTGAGTTGGCATCGGCAATCTGGGGGGTTTCCACACAGCGGGGTACCCCGGGGGAAAGGACCAAAACCCAGGATTTTGACTATTTTGACACAGAATGTTAGCAGGAGATAATGCGGGCATTGAAAATCATCATGGCTGCAATATGTCTGTAATATTGGTTCTCCACACGGGGCAGGCTGCCTGGGGCTTGGGATTTTGTTAAGCGTCCCACGCCAAACATATTTTCACCATATCCAGTCGAGGTCGTCCCACAGTAATTTCATGTGGGTATTCCGCCACCAGGTGGCGCCGTCTACTGCAAGATCCAAAGCTGTGGCTCCTCCCGGCCCCCTATAAAATGAGGTGTCTCACTAGAATCTCCAGAGTTCATCTTGCAGTGCTGCTGCTAAAGGATCGTCTGGATACTCTCTCCTGGATACAGCCTCGGCTGATCGGGACGGTGAAGGTAGGGTGAACGCCGGGGTCAGGCGTTGACAGAGCTAGGCTCTGGGCCGCAGACCCTCCTTAAAGGGTAGCCGGCCATAGGCTGATGGTGAGCCTATGGGGGGGGGGGGGGAGGAACCACTTTGCCCAATATCCCACAAGCTTTATTTTGTGTGTGCGCGCACTTTTTTTGTTACTGGCACTTGTGCTTTACTGCGCTCATACTTGCCTTCCTCGTTCCCTCCGGTGTGTCTTCCTCTCCCTTCCATCTTGGCCCGCGCTGTGAGGGGGGACGGGGGTGTGCCATCGGCCTAGGATCCAGCGGCCACGAGAGCTGGCAGTGGCTCTGTCCTGGCACAGTGGGCGGGCACGCGCGCCGCGCTCCGTGCGGGGGCCCCGCCGCGGGCTGCCTGGCTTTGTCTTCCTGTGGAGGTCTCCTCCATTCTGTGGTCCTCCGATGAGACTGGAGGCGGGCGTTGGATTCGTGCCGTCGGGGGGGTCGGGGGGGTCGGGGCTGCACTATGACGCTTTTTGCATCACTGCGAGTGCGGCCCGCCCCTCGAACGTGTGCTGCGGGCGCCATCTTGCCTTCCCCGTCTTGCTGCTGCTGGGACCCCTCGGTGATTCATTTTTTACTGTAATGCTTCTTGCACATGTGCTGTGGGATGCTTATGGCCCCTTATGCCTGTGTCTTTCAGGTCAGCCCTGATAGCTGTGGGTTGTGGTTCCTCCTGGTCTCGCCTCGCCCCCACCTCCTCCCTCTCCCACAACTAAGAGGGATCATGCAGAAAGAGGGATTAAATAGGAGGGACTTAGCGGTTTGGGCTGTTAGTGCCTTGTAACCTGCATAAGATTGTCTGCTAATCACCATAATGGAGACTTCTGGGGATAGTGAGTTTGGGACCACTTCTGGGCAGGTGAAGCTCTGCCCCATGTGCAGTACCAGCCCTTTGGGCGGGCTCAGCGCAGTTTGTGTCACTTGCACCAGGAGCGTATTTTTGGAGCATGATAGGGCGGGCGTATCTGCCCCTAGCCCTTTATTGCCTGCGGCCTCGCCAGCACCCCCACTACTACATTCAGCCCTCAGTGAGGGGGAAGCCAGCAAGGGGTCCCAAGTTGATTTGGCATACTGAGTGGCCATCCTTGAGAGACGGTTATCTCGCACGGCTCCTGAGAAGGCCACGAGTAAGAAGCTGCACGTCGAGCCCGGTTACTCGGATTTTTCTGATGATTATGATTTTTTTGGAGGTCTGGGCTCCATGGAGGAAGGCGAGTTGTTTAAAGTGGACCAACACCCAGGATTTTGACTATCCTGGGGTTTGGTCCACTTCGGTGGGGCACTCCGATCGGGGGTTCCCCGCTGTTTGAAACCACCCAGAAAGCCCCAAAAACTCACCTGTCCACGCTCCCACGTGACCGCTGCAGCCAATACCCGCCGACGGACCAGCGAAGTCCGTCGCTGGACAAGCGAGCCCGCCCGCCGCTTCCCGCGCGTCACTCTTACAGGGAGCGCGCCCGTGCCGGCCATTCACAAACGGCCGGCGCGGGTGTGCGCCCTGCTAAAGGGATGCGCGTGCAGCGGCTCGCGCATGCGCTGCTGGATCGAGGAGCAGGTAGGGATTCCGGGGCTTTCTGGGGGGTTTCATACAGCGGGTCACCCCCGATCGGGGTGCCCCGCAGGCCCGATGCTGATCGGCCCGGGAATCTTATAGATTCCCGGGCCGATCAGCATCGGGTGTTGGTCCACTTTAAGGATTCCTTTTTCTCAGGGGATCATGCGGTTGGCTATGACAGCGAGCCTGGCTCTTTCTCGGGCGAGGATATGTGGCTCCCTGACGATACGGAGAAGTTGCTGACTTCAGTGTTTGAGACTTTGCATATTGTCCCTCCTAAAGTGGCTAAGAGGAATCGGGGTGATTTATTTCGGCCTGAGAGACAGAGGCTTGTCTTCCCTGAGCAGGCCCATTTTTCCAGTATGGTTTTGAAGGAATGGGAAAGGCCTAATAAACTACCTTTGGTGCCTAAGGGCCTGGACAGGCGGTATCCCTTCCCGGAGGAGCCGATCCGCCTCTGGTCCCGTCCTCCCGATGTGGATTTCCCCGTTTCGGGGTTATCCAACACTACGATTATGCTGTCACCCAATACTGCTTCCTTGTGCGATCCTGCTGACAGGCGTATGGATCAACTGGCTTGTCATGCATTCAACTTTGCTGGTGCTTGGTTTCGCCCTGTGTGCGCCGCGGCTATTGTCTCTTTAGCCATCAGAAAGAAGGTGAGACGTCTTGTAGACATTGCTAAGTCTCGCAAGCGAGCGGAGGAGTATAAATACCTCAAAGCTTGCGTGGATTTTATTGCCTTTGTCTCTGCTATGGACGATGGTGTCCGGCTCAGCGCCAGGGTTTTCGGCCCTGCTTGTTGTGCTCCGTTGCTCTCTCTGGCTGCGACAATAGTCGGCTGATGCCGCGGCCAAGAAGTCGCTCACTAGCATCCCTTTCGTGGGAAACGGGATATTTGGGGAGTGTCTGGACCTCCGGCTTAAGGATGGGAAACTCCCACAGCGACGGAAGCCTGTGTGGCCCCTTTCGGGGTTCCTCTGCCTATCGCTCCTTTCGTGGAGAAAGAGGCACTTCCTTTTCAGGTGGCCGCAGAGATTCCTGGGGACGAGGTAGGTCCCGCGGCCGACCCAATCCCTCTTGGGGATCCAAGTCCAGGCCCCCCGCCAAGGCTCCTCGGGCATGAGGAGGCGCCCTCACCCATCCGGGTGGGGGGACAGCTTCTGCTATTTGCTCACGTCTGAAGACAGAGTGTCTCGAATCGGTGGATTCAGGAGGTGGTGTCCTCCGGTTACAAAATAGAGCTGGCAGTCAGGCCGCCCCGAATATTTCAGTCTCGCATGTCCCAGAATCCTGTGATGGCACAGGGTCTGAGAATGGCCGTACAGCACCTCCTGCGGCTAGGTGTGATTTGCCCTGTACCTCCTCAGGAGCAGGGTCAGGGGTTTTACTCCAATGTTTTCACGGTTCCCAAGAAGGATGGAACGTTAAGACCTATCTTGGACCTGAAGGGTCTCAACAGGTTCGTAAAGTCTGGCATTTCCGCATGGAAACCTTACGGTTAGCGGTGAGTTATCTTCGGCCCGGCGACTTCATGACCACGGTGGACATCAGGGATGCCTATTTTCACATCCTGACTTTCCAGGGGGGACCAGAGGTTCCTGAGATTTGCTCTGGAGGAGCAGCATTACTAGTTTGTGGCGCTGCCGTTCGGGATATCCTCAGCCCCCCGGGTTTTCACCAAGGTGCTGGCAGGCATCATGGCTATTCTGAGGAATCGGGGTGTTCGGGTGCTGCCTTATCTGGCCGATTTACTGATTGCGGCTCAGTCCCTTCAGCAGGCCGAGAGTGACACGCGGACAGTGTTATTCACTCTCGAGGGGTTCGGTTGGGTAATCAACTACCCCAAGTCTTCGATCACTCCCTCAACTGTGAAGTCTTTTCTGGGCATGACGCTAGTCACCTCTCAGGTCAAGGTGTTCCTACCACAGCAGAAGGCGGTGGGTCTTCAGTCACAGGTGCAAGCCTTGCTGTCAACGACCCTCGATCCCTCTGGGGACGAAGCTAGTAGACTTGATGGTGTCCTGCTTCGAAGCAGTGCCCTTCACTCAGTTCCACACGAGACCTCTTCAATTGAACCTGCTGACCGGCTGGGATCGGATGCCAGAGTCGCTGGAACAAGAATTTTCTCTGTCCCCCCTGGCTAGATGGTATCTCTTGTGGTGGCTGGAGCCCAGGAACCTATTGGTGGTAGTCTTTTCTGACTCCCCAGTGGGAGTTACCACGGATGCCAGTCTGACCGGCTGGGGAGGCGTCTGGCAGACGCAGAAGTTCCAGGGTCAGTGGGGTCCGCAGGAGAACCACTTGCCCATAAATCTTCTGGAGCTGAAAGCGAATCCGGTTGGTGCTCCTTCAATTGACTCCGCAGCTAAGGGGCCGTGCGGTGTATGAAGCCTCCTTATTTTGAGCTTCATAAGGATAAGGTGGTTTTTCGTTTTAAACCTGATTTTTTTTTTTTTTTTTTTTTTTTTTTTTTTTTACCTAAGGTCGTTTTCTCCCTTTCACCTTAATGAGGAAGTTGTCTTACCTTTTTTGTGTCCAGCTCCGGCTAATTTCAAGGAACGGACCCTCAATGCTTTGGATGTGGTCAGGGCTATTAAGTATTACCTGTCTGCGACTGAATCCTTCTGGAAATCGGATTTGCTCTTTGTCCTAACGAAGGGTCCTAGGAAAGGATTGCCACCAGCCAAGTCCACTCTCAGTAAGTGGAACAGACAGGCGGTGGGGCAAGCCTACACTGCCAAGGGGAAGGGACCCCCTTTTCGGGTCACAGCTCATTCTACCAGAGCTGTTGGTGCCTCTTGGGCTTTTCAGCACCAGTCATCAAACAACAAGTTTGTAAGGCCGCAACTTGGTCTTCTGTTCATACTTTTACAAAGTTTTACAATGTGGATGTCGGCCTCGGCTGACACCGTTTTTGGCCAAAAGGTGCTTCAGACGGTAGTGAAATGAACTGCATGCTGTTCCGCACTGGGGATCCCGCCCATATGGACGCTGCTTTTGGATGTCCCAATCGTGAGATATTGGGACCGCCTGGACTGGATGTAGGGAAAAATACAATTCTGTGAAACTCGCCTGTAGAATTGTTTTTTGTATACATCCAGTCCAGGCCGTCCCACCCCGCCCTTGTGTTCATTATGTCCTGTTTGCCTGTTATGGTCATCAACCATTTTTGTTCATAGGACACTGTTTTTTTTTCTAGTTGTTTACTTAGAGAGTACAAACTGAAACCATGTGAGGTAACATGGTTTCTTAGGCCTCCCGGCCTGCCCTCTTTTTGTTGCATACTGCTTTTAAACCACTGGGGAATGATAGAGGGACAGCTGCCTTTATAGGGGGCCGGGAGGAGCTACATCTTATTTGCGATGCCCCCGGGGAACAGAACAAAATCCTGACTTTTGTTCGCTTTTTAGCTACAACCTTTTTTATAATCTATTAAAATAAGCTCATTAAACAATAACATCCTCTCTGTATATACTATGCACCACAATGTGTTTATGTATTTTCATCACTATCCAGCCCCTGCTCCGCCTGTTGCTGCGGCCGGAAAGAAGCGCGCCGCATGGGACCTGAAGGGCCAGGTTACTGATATGAAGGATAAAGTGAGCAGCTACAAGGGAAAGGTGCAGTCTCTGTCCGGGGAGAACGCTCGCCTCGCCTCCACCAAGGAGCAGCTCCAGAGGCAGGTGGAGTCCCTAACCATCGATAATGCGGATCTCGGCCAGCGGCTAAGGTAAGTACATCTGGCACATTCTTTTACTCCAGAAAGCTCTGCTATAATTCTGCCTTCCGCTCTCAGGCCGAATACCTACAGTACTACACACAGATTGTCCCTGTAAGCAATCGTCCTGGCTTCCAGTGTTTTTAGATTTACATTTTTTAGTTCAATATCTTATTAGGTTTACATCATGTAAGGAAACGGTACAGGGCAATGATACAGAAGCACAAAAGATCAAGGACATGTCGCTTTCTACGTCCACGGGTGCACATATATTGACATACCAAATTCAGTAAACGCGCTTAAATAATACAAAAAAAAATTCATAATTAAATAATAAAAAAAATCATAATTAAAAAAAAATTCATAATTAAATAATAATTTTTATTTTTATCTCTAGAACTGTGGAGTCCAAGCTGCAGTCTGAGCAGCAGCAACTGTCGGCCTCGGAGAGAGAAGTGCGGAGACTGACCGAGCTTTGCCAGAAGCAGGAAACCGAGCTGACCAATGAAAGGCGGGGTGCCGAGGAGTTACGGGACACTAACCAGAGTCTGTCCCAACTGTTAAAGGATAAGGAGGTGAAATGACGCAGCTTAATATACAGCTTTCAAAACAATGTCCAACTATGCATCTGAACTTTGTTATAAGTGGAAGTTTAATTTTGTAATGCCTCACCCTTCCCTTCCTCCACCTTGTGCTGAGCCTGATTTGGGCAAAACTCTAACAACTTGCTGGGATCTTGAGGCCCTATTTTGCTTGTGATCACTATTTGCTATTGGGCAATTGCAAGTGTGGACACTCGCAAAACCCTTAGTGGGGTGATCACTTCACAATCGCCACCATGAATGTCCCCAAACCTACCATGGTCGGTGTTTCCAAGGCGATTTCCTCGGGGTGAACGGGCTTGGTGAGTTGGGCTTAGCAGAGGGAGTAACTGGAAGGTTACAAAGAGGTTGGGCTTCCTCCTTTAAAGCGGACCAAAACCCACATTAACTAGCCTCCCTGTATTGCTTCCCCCATGAATAGTAACTTTTGCCTATCTTTACTTCTCTTGCTTCACCCTAATCCCAGATAATGGCGCCTGTGTTCTTAGTATACAGTACGTCCTGCACCAGATAGATTACTTACACTTGGGTTATCCTCCGCCAGATGGCGCTGCACTGCAAAGACATGCAAAAACAGGCTCCTCCCGGCCCCTCAAATACCCGGGGACCTCCCACAAATCCCCAGATTTCTCTGCAGTGCTGACTGCGAAGACATGAAATTATCGCCCTGTTGGACTATTCCCACCCGTCCTCTTGTGATGTGCCTTCCAGCCTGGGCTGCGCTGGTCGGGTGAAGGTAGGCAGCACCATGTGTGCTTAAGGAGCGTTGCTCCACCGCAGTCCCCCACCAAAGGGTAGGCGGTATAGGCTGATGGTGAGCCTTATGGGATGCCCCTCCCACATTATTGTCCCATGCCCCGGTAGCGGTGGGCCCTGCACAAAGGGCCGCCATCCTCATTCTCCCAGTAGCCCTCGGGAGGAAGAGAAGGGGGGGGGGGGTTGTGTGGATGTCTGTGTACTGTGTTTACAGGCTTATAGCTCTCTTGTAATGTCTGCTTGGACTGGTATATGTGGTGTCAACCGCTGCGCTGACCTGTCTTTTTTACACTATAAATGGCGCCGCCGGAACATCGTTTGGATGTTCCGTGCCGGGCGGCGGCGTTGCCTCAGATGCTTCTGCGTCCTCATTGGCTGCTTGTCTGTTGGACTTCGCGCTCTTCAGGGGGGCGGGACCTGGCATGTTGCGCCCCGCGTCACGGCTCGCTCTGGCCCGCCCTTCGAGGTACTCTGCGCCATTTTGTCTGGTCGTGCGCACGTGTGACGTTCTTGCTTACCGTGGTCCGTAAGTGCCCTCGCGGGCGATTTTATAACTCACTGTAGTGCGTTTCGGTTCTGACACCCCTCCTTCTCATTGTGTCTTTCAGATGGGTAAATCCAGTGGCTTCTCCCGGCCCGGTGTAATTGTACCTAGACAGTTGGGCCTAGTATAATTGCTCCCACTTCCCTAGCGGTCATTGGGGCATCCAGGGTTGCTTCATAGCGTCAATCCCTACTTGCATATTGTGCCTAATAATCACCATATGGAGGCTTCCCAGGATGAGCGTGTGGGCAACCTCATGCTGATGCTGACATGGCATGGGTCTGTGTACCCTGTGCTGAGCAAGTGCTGGTTTTGCGATCTGGCCTGCCAGCGGCTGTACCTCGCTTCACTTCACCTTCTCCCCCAAGCTTAAATCTCACTTCTGCTGAGTCGCATACAAGTGGGGATTCTCAGCCTGTTGTGTCTTCTAGACTACCTACTGCTGAAATGATTATTGCGAGGTCCTTAGCACTTAAGGGCCCTGGTAAGAAGCGGCACCTTACGCCTTATGATGCTGTTTTCCTAATGGGAGCTCAGGAGTTTATGAATCTGTGTGGCTATATTCCTTCTGATGGAGAGCTCTTTCCTGACTCAGGCTCATCTGATGTAAGACCAGGGGGTCATGACGATTCTGGCTCTGACCCCTGGGCCCCGGATGACACTGACAGATTATTGACCCAGATCTTTGAGGTTCTGTCTCTCTCTCCCTGGTGAGGCTCCCAGGCAAGGAGGGGGGCGATCCCATACCGTATCATCACGTTTGGAATTCCTAGAGCAGGCTCACTTCCATTCCCTGGTGCTCAAAGAATGGGAGTGCCCTAGTAAACTTCCCCGGGCCCCAAGGGACTGGGATAGGAAGTATCCCTTTCCGCCTGAGGTGGTTAAATGTTGGTCATCCCCATTCCCCCCCCCCCCCAGGCGGATGTCCCGATAATTGGGCTACCTAACGCCCCGGTCATACATCCCCCTGATTCTACTACCCTGCGGGATGCTGATGACCGGCGCATTGACCTGCTGGCCTCCCACGCCTTTGCATGTGCGGGGACGGTGCTAGTTCTAGTGTTCTAGTAGTATTGGATGACACCATCAGAATGTGTGCAAGAACTTCTGCCCTCGTGGTGGCTATACGTCGCTTAGTCTGGCTGCGACAGTGGGGTGCTGACAACACTGCGAAGAAGGCCCTTGCTGGGCTCCCCTTTAAGGGGTTACGTCTGTTTGGGGCCCGCCCTGACCTGTTTGGTAGGAGAGGTAAGTTACCCCAGCGCAGACGGCTGTCTCAGGGCCACCCCCTCCATGGTGTTAAACAGGAACCAGGGGTGTCCTTCGCGGGGGCTCGCGCATCTCCCTGTACCAGGAGCAGAAGACAACACCCTGGCTCCTCTGGGGGGGGCTATGCCCAAATCCTCTCCCAAGTCCCCTCAAGCATGATGGGGCACCCTCACCCACCCGGGTGAGGGGACGGCTGCTGCACCTTGTTTAAGTCTGGAGGCATCACGCCTCAGACCGGTGGATTTAGGAGGTAGTGTCCTCCGGCTACAAGATGGTGTTTGCTGTGCGGCCTTCCCTAAAATTATCTGGTCCCTCGTACTCCTGGTCCCTCTTTCTACTCAGGTGCTGGCGCAGGCCCTGCTAGGCCTGCTGGGTCTGGGGGTCATTTGCAGATTTCCCTTAACAGACCGAGGCAAGGGACCCTACACTAAACCTTTCACAGCTCCCAAAACAGAGGGGTCAGTCTGGTCCATTCTGGATTTACAGATCTTCAGCAATTTGTCAAGTACAGGCGCCTTCCTCATGGAAACTCTGCGCTCGGCCATTTGCTCCTTGCGAACCGTGGGCTTCATGCCATTTGTGGATATCAAAGATGCTTACTTTCTCATCCTTGTGTTTTCAGGACACCTAGATTCCTTAGATCCGCGTTGGGAGGATCAACACTGCCAAATTGTGGCCTTGCCATCTGGCCTCCCAGAGTGCCCACCAAGGTGCTGGCGGGGGTGATGTCTCTGATGAGGCCAAGGGGCGTCCGCGTGCTGCACTACCTGGACGTCATCACTTCCCAGCCGCTACGTCGGGCATAGTTGGATATTCAGTTGGTGGTGCCCATCCTGGAGTCATCTGGATGGGTGATCTGCCACCACCAAGTTCTCGCTGTCCCCTTCTTTGGTAATTTCATTCCTAGGAATGAATCTGGACACTGTTCAGGCAAGGATATTCCTTCCGCAGCAGAAGGTGGACATCTGCTTGCACAACTTCAGTTTCTCCTAGCTGTCCCCGTTCCTTCACCAAGGCAGGGGATACAGCTGATGGGCCTGAGGGTGGCGTGCGTCGCAGCGGCCCTTTGTGCTCAGTCCCTCTTGGGGCTTTTGCAACTTCCCCTATTGTCTGTACGGGACAAGGACCCAGCGTCCCTGGACAGGGTCTGGGTGTCTTTACCCCCCCCCCCCCCCCCCCCGTCTGGTGAGGAGGTCCCTCTTGTAGTGGGAGGACTCAAGGAACCTATTAGGGGGCGGAACCTTCTTGCTCCTTCCTGGGAGACGGTCACCACGGATGCCGCTCTATCAGGTTGGGGGGGGGGGGTTCTCCTAGCATTGCGGTTCCAGGGGAGGTGGGGTCCTTAGGAGGCCTATTCACCTATCAACGTCTTGCAGCTGTGAGAGATCAGGTTAGTCCTGATTCGTTTGACTGCTCATTTCAGGGCCTGCCTGCTCGGGTGCGCATGGTCACTCTGATGGCAGTTGCCTACATCAATCATCAGGGAGGGACCCGGTCCAAGAGGGCCCTCCAGGAAGTGTCTCTGATTCTGATATGGTGGAGGCCAATGTTCCTTGCCTTTCAGCGGTATAGATTCCGAGGGGGGTCCCTCTGCAACAGGGTGTTCCGATCTCTGTATCACCGTTGGGGCCAACTTATGTGGATCTGTTGCTTTCCGTCACAATCACAAACTCCCGGCCTTTGTCTCCCTGTACCAGGATCCTCTGGCCGTGCCCATGGATGCCTTAGTACTGTCATGGCGGGACATTTAGTTTCTGTATGTCTTCTACATTCCCCCTGCTTGGCAGGGTTATGCGCAAGATTGCTCTGAAAGGGGTGCTAGTTGTTGGCCAGGAAGAGTGTGGTTCGCAGACGTGGTGCAGATGGCAGTAGTTCCGTGCTTTCTGCCTGGATTGCCAGATCTGCTCACTTAGGACCACTTACACCATCCTATTTACATACACCATCCTATTTACTAACTCTGGCTTTGACGGCCTGACTGCTGAAACCTCCATCTTGATGGAGAGTGGTCGTCTACCTCGTTGATTGAGTCCATGGTGAAGACTAGGAAGATGATTTCTTCTTCTATCTGTTATATGGTATGGCGTATCTTCCTTGACTGGTTGAGTCTTGGTCTCTTCCCTGTTGGGTGTTCTCAGTTCCCAGGAATCTGGAGTTTTACTGCATGGGTTAGAGTCGGTCTCTAACTCAGTACCTTGAAGGGTCAGGTTTCTACCCTGTCTGCCTTCTTTCAAAAGTCTTCTGTTCTGCATTCCTTGATTAAGACTGCCTTTTAGGGGGTTGCTCTTGTGCGTTCCCCACTACAACCTATGGTCCCTGTCAAGGTGGTGTTTTGTTCAATCCAGAATTCTGTCTAAGGGTAGTGTCTGCCTTTCACTCAATCAGGATGATGTTCTTCCTTCTTTGTGCCCTAACCCTAGCGTTAAGGAGAGAGTTTTGCACTCTTTGGATGTGGTTAGGTGTCTGAAGTACTATCTGGTGGCTACTGCACCTTTCAAGAATACTGATGCTCTTCTTGTAGTCCCTTCTGGTCCTAGGAAGGGGTTTTGGCTTCTGCCAAGTCTATCGGCATGTGGATTCGTCAGGCTGTGTTTCAGGCCTGCTCTGCTAAGAGGAAGAATCCTCCCTTCGCTTTATTGTCCGTCTTCTTGTGCTGTTGGTGCCCCTTTGGGCCTTCCAGCACCAGGCTTCTATTGCACCAGTGTGCAAGGCCACTACTTGGTCTTTTATTTCATACCTTTTCAAAGTTTTACAAGGTTGGTGTTAAGACCTCAGCTGATGCTGTTTTTGGACGTAAGGTTTTGCAGGCGGCAGTGGTTTAAACGGTCTGCTGTTACCTTTTTACTGGGGGATCCCACCCTACCTTACGGACACTGCTATTGGATGTCCCAAGTGTAAGTAATCTATCTGGAGCAGGACGTACTGTATACTAAGAATAATACAATTCTGTGATTACTCACCTGTAGAATTGGTATTATAAGTATACAGTACGTCCTGCTCCACCCCACCCTATTGTTGCATTATTCTGGATCCCATGTATGGTGGTTATCATTGTTATGGTTACCAGTTTTTGGTTGGTTAAATTTTCCCGGGTTCTTTTTCACTGCTTTTCAATGCTGGGGATTTGTGGGAGGTCCCCGGGTATTTGAGGGGCCGGGAGGAGCCTGTTTTTGCATGTCTCTGCAGCAGCGCCATCTGGCGGAAGATAACCCAAGTGTAAGTAATCTATCTGGAGCAGGACGTACTGTATACTTATAATACCAATTCTACAGGTGAGTATTTCTCCTCCATCCATTGCTATGTGTGTAGCAGTGATGTAATCGCCACACTTGCAATGACTAATCATCTGCAAAAAAGTCAAAAGTGTTCCAGGGCGGTTTTATGAGCAAATATATCCATTTCTAGTTCTACACCCTAAGAAGAGAGTATCGGCAGGGTTTTGGTCAAGATTATTTCGCAAGTTTGGTGGGTTTTGGTCCGCTTTAACTCCTGGGAAAAATATAAACCTGTCATTGCTGTCCCCCACCCCTCGATGTGAGCCACTGACTAGATACAATTACAAAATGCAGGCTGCGCTTGCACACCGGAAAACGAGGAAGGGGAAATCAAAACTCGAAAATAGGGGGATGTACTAGAAAGGGGTTCTACATATAGCCAGGTGTGGCTGCTCACTACAAATAAATTATAACATGACACACAAAAAGGGATATATATATATATATATATATATATATATATATAATTACCCAAACACAGGCTATGCTAAGTTGACACTTTTAATTACAGACCTAAAATGATAAAGCAATCAGAGTAGCTGACAAAACAAGTGTGTGTAATGTGTAAAGTATACAAATCCTGCGCCACCCTTATAGCAATCAGGTGCAGTGTGCCAGTGAAAGGTTATCCGACAATATACAAATACAAACGGTAAAGGAAACCCCAGGCACCAATGCCCCAACAAATCACTCATCTGACATTAAAGGAGCACTATCGCGAAATTGTGTAATATTAAAAATCTATATAAACACTTTAGCTAATAAGGGGAGGGGTCACTTATACAACCAAACTGAATAAAACTCCCATCAAGCTTGTGGTTTTCTTCCCCCTGGTAGGAATAAAATCCAGGGGTGACAGGTTTAGTCTATGAGGGGTGACAGAGTCCGTCACCCAAGATGTCCTCTTCCTTCCATAAAATAAAAAAAAAATAAAGTCTGGCTGGATATTCCTTGATGCTGGGTGTATAATCGACCCCCTCCTCCCACCATCCAGCATATTTATATGGATTTTTATCATTGGGACATTTTTTCGCGATAGTGCTCCTTTAAATTAATGTATTTATTGCTTTAAAAATACACTAACAACAAATAATTAAAATCTCATAATCCACAATGGGGATTTACCAATCAAGAAAGTACAGATAGAGTTCATCATGAGCTAATAAAAAAGTACTAAAAGTTCTAACTAGCTAGCTAATAATACAAAGTGTCAGTTCCCTCAAAGGGCTAAGTGCAAAATATCCCATCCACTATAGAGAAAAGGAAAACAAACATTTAAACGTGCTCAATAAGCAACAGCATGAAAGAATATCACCATTAGAAAGGCTGGAAGCAATCCCCACTGCGGCCTGGTGTCCTCTGTTCCCCACGCATTCCGTGGGAAACCCCCCACTTTTTCAAGGTTCCAGGTGTATATAGTATATGAAGTAGGTAAGTAATGAACACTAGGATATGACCCACTGGCAAATGGGCACTGTGTAAAAATAGATTCAGGCTAACAAAGAGGCTTCTGGCTGTGCATAAGTGGTGGACCACAAAGTGAGAATGGCAGGATGGTAAACACAGTGACCAAATGCACTAAAGGTAGACCTATACAAGCATATACAGTTCAGAAACAGATAATGGCAAATTAGAAGTTCATATCAAGGCAGTACACCTAAGAAGTGGATGGCACCTGAAACCCTCAGCGTTTCGGTAAAGCGCCTTCGTCAGGAGGGAGAATAGCTTGTGTTTGGGTGTTTGATTATATAGCCCTTTTTGTGTGTCATAGGCCACAAACTAGGAGCAGGTGGGCAGTCTAGCCTTTAGTTTTTAGTTTAGACTTTAGTTTGCTCATGATTTCTCCGCAGGGTAAACTCGCTTGTCTGGAGGGAGAGAACTCGAGGTTGAAGACGCTTGTGAGAGATCAGAGCGAGGAAATCTCCTCCCTGAAATGTTGTGTGGAAGATCGGGAGGTGCAGATACACACGCTAGAGACTGAGCGCCGCAGGTTGCACAACACTGTGCAGGAGCTTAAGGTAAGTGCAGACACTATGTATGGAACCTGGCCTGCCCTGACTATTAAGCAGCTAATATTTTTTTTTTTTTTTTTTTTTTTTTGTGACAGGGGAACATCCGTGTGTTTTGCAGAGTGAGGCCCACCTTACAGGCCGAGAGAGCTTTTCCAGCCGGACATATTGTCTTCCCTCCTAATGAAGAAAAGGCCATTGTGCTGACAAAGATGGAAGAGGTAAACCCAAAACCAGCTTACCAACCATTATAAACTCGAATGACTTAAAGAAAAAAAAAAGTTTCACGACCTATATTTAAACCGGACCTTCAGCATGATTTAATGAAAATCCCAAACCCTTAAACTATTCCCCAGCATCTAAAATTAGTTTTAGTTTAAAGCGGACCTTCACATTGAATAAGAGCCTATCTTATGTTTCCCCCCTGTACATACAGATTGCCCACATTAATCCGGACCTTCACTCTGAATAAGAGCCTATTTTGTATGTTTCCCCCACCCTGTACATACAGATTGCCCACATTAATCCGGACCTTCACTCTGAATAAGAGCCTATCTTGTATGTGTATGTTTCCCACACCCTGTACATACAGATTTCTCACATTAAAAATCATCTTGCCTGCACCTACTACATGTTGTTAGCCTTTAAACATCCAAGATGGCGGCTCATGGAACATCAGGCAGCCTGTAAACAGGAAAAGCCTTCTCACTGTGCTGCTCTGCATTCTGGGACTGCTGACCTTTTCCTGACCCCAGCTCTGTCTGAGCAAAGCACAGCTATAACCCCGCCCCCCTGTACTTTATCCCGCTCTCCCCTCCTCAGTATGTGATGCTTCTGAGTCAAGATGGCAGCGCCTGTATCCTAAAGTCCTTAACAGAGTTGCAGCCCAGTGGGGGAAAGAATAAGTGATTAAAAACTTAGAAAACTATTCCCCAGCATAAAAATAAATATATTTTAAGGGTTTGGGCTTTTCAATAAATCATGGTGAAGGTCCGGTTTAAGTTTTTATTCACTTATTTCCCCTACCGGCTGCAACTCTGTTCAGGACTCTAGGATACGGGCACCGCCATCTTGACTCACAAGCATCACATACTGAGGAGAGTGGGATAAAGTACAGGGGGGCGGGTTATAGCTGTGCTTTGTATAGAGAAAGCAGAGCTGGGCTCAGGGAAAGGACAGCAATCCCAAAATGCAGAGGGTGAGGGTCCGGATTAATGTGGGCAATCTGTATGTACAGGGTGTGGGAAACATAAAAGATAGGCTCTTATTCAGGCTGAAGGACCGGATTAATGTGGTCATTCTGTATGTACAGGGTGTGGGAAACATAAAAGATAGGCTCTTATTCAGGGTGAAGGACCGGATTAATGTGGTCATTCTGTATGTACAGGGTGTGGGAAACATAAAAGATAGGCTCTTATTCAGGGTGAAGGACCGGATTAATGTGGTCATTCTGTATGTACAGGGTGTGGGAAACATAAAAGATAGGCTCTTATTCAGGGTGAAGGACCGGATTAATGTGGTCATTCTGTATGTACAGGGTGTGGGAAACATAAAAGATAGGCTCTTATTCAGGGTGAAGGACCGGATTAATGTGGGCAATCTGTATGTACAGGGTGTGGGAAACATAAAAGATAGGCTCTTATTCAGGCTGAAGGACCGGATTAATGTGGTCATTCTGTATGTACAGGGTGTGGGAAACATAAAAGATAGGCTCTTATTCAGGGTGAAGGACCGGATTAATGTGGTCATTCTGTATGTACAGGGTGTGGGAAACATAAAAGATAGGCTCTTATTCAGGGTGAAGGACCGGATTAATGTGGGCAATCTGTATGTACAGGGTGTGGGAAACATATAAGATAGGCTCTTATTCAGGGTGAAGGTCCGGATTAATGTGGTCAATCTGTATGTACAGGGTGTGGGAAACATATAAGATAGGCTTTTATTTAGGGTGAAGGTCCTCTTTAAAGTGGACCAAACCCAGTTTAAGCCAGCCAATGCTCTTTGCCAGGCGCATCCCAATTTGGGATTCTCCCCTTCAACGGTTTGTTCTACTAACAGATTGGTGATCTTTATGCGCATATATGGGCCGTGTCTGCATCCCCAGCCTCGCTCCAGCTAATAAACCCTCCCGCACACAGCTCATCTGAATGGCGGGAAGTGGGCAAGTAAATTCCGAGGGTGTAGCTGAAGCATTGCCGGCTGCTCTCCAAGCTCGGCTCTATGGACAAATGAGTTCAATGCCGGTCATAGGCAGCCTGTGCATGCACCGCGGGGTTGCCAGTGAGGGGAGTATCCCAGCATTCCCAGGGGTAATCCAAAATTGGGATTCTCTGGGAACATGAGCCAAAATCCAGGATGGTGAAAATTCTGAGTTGATTAACTTTAAATAGTTTGCTTGCCAGATTCGTCGTGGTCTCTGATCAAACTGTGTGGACAGATGTGTTTTTTTTTTTTAATTTTAAATCTGCTTTTGTTGGCCATCTAAATTAATTGCAAGTCCCTTGATCATACAGATTACACCATCCTCTCTTCTAACAGGTTTGGATCTCTGCTCAAAATAAAGCTTGGTCATTGTGCTGCCAGCTTTTCCTGCCCCTTTTCCCAAAGAGGTTTTTTCTATCACTTTGGAGATGCAGGCTTACTATTATTATTATTGTTTATTTTACTTATAGTATATTGGACATATAGTATAGGCTTATAGTATATTAGACACTGGATTAAAACCTCCCCCACTCAGCCATCATGTTTCAGAATGGATCATACTGCTTTCCAACCCTTGATGAGGTCCTGCACTTTAAAGTGGACCAACACCCAGGATTTTGACTATCCTGGGTTTTGGTCCACTTCGGTGGGGTGCCCCGCTGTCTGAAACCCCCCCGAAAGCCCAGAAACACTCACCTCACCACGCTCCCACGTGACCGCTCCAGCCAATCACAGCGCTCAGAGCCGCTGTGGTATGCGCGTCCAAGGCCGCTTGGACACGCATAGCAGCTCAGCGTCTCTGAGCGCTGGAGGCCGCGTCTCGCGCTTCCCTCTAACAGCGCGCCTGCGCCGGCCACTCACAAACGGCCGGCGCGGGTGCGCGTCGATGGAACGGGGCTGAGGTAAGGTTTGTGGGCCTCCTGGGGGGTTCCAGGGATGTCCCGCGGGCAGGGATCTGATCAGTCTGGTAATCTTATAGATTCCCGGGCCGATTCCCCCCTGGGTGTTGGTCCACTTTAAGGCTATAAAGGGTCACTGAACCCAGAATAAAAAACGGGCACTTACCTTCTCTCCGTCACCGCATGTCCCACTGCTCAGAAACCTTCTGGTTTCTGAGAATGGGGCTTCCGGTGCCTTGCAATCTGTCCCACCCCTTAAGTCATCTGTGCACAGCACTGTCCACTAATTAAATTAAATGGCAGGGCTGTGTTTTGCTTGGTATAAGTATATTTGTAGCCCTTAAATGTATAAGGCAATTTAAAAAGCTCACATATATGTATATCTCTAAAATTACACCACGTTGTCTAATAAGTGTTTATTCTAAGTATGTCACACACCCCACTTCATTTACTCATTATTATTACACTTGGGTAATCTCACCGCTAGGTGGCGCACTTGCAGAGATCTCCAAAAATTCAGCAAGCCCCTCCCGGTCTATAGACACCTGGTACCTCCCATCAATTCCCCAGTGTTGGTCTCTGCAAGGTGGCGACAAGACAGAAGAAAGAAGTCTCCTGCTTGCAGGTAGCCGGGGTATCACACAAAACAGGATCGGGCAGCAATAGACCATGGGGGGGGGCCCCATGGTCTATTGCTGCCCGATCCTGTTTTGTGTGTTCCCCTGTTAACAGGCAGCCTCCCAGCCTTGGCTGTAGGTTGGGCAAAGGTAGCTGGCACCCTAGGTGCCCAGGAGATTAGCTCCTCCGCTCGACCCTTCATTGCGGGGCATAGCGGGTTCCCGGAGTGGTGATCCGGATGTGGGATGCCCCTGGTCTTTAGTGGTAGTCAGGGAATGTTAGTGAGCGCATCTTTTGGCGTCTTTGGACAGGCGCCCGCGGTCGTTGGATCGGTCCTTCCGGATGTCCCCTCGAGTTCGGCAGTCTCTTCGGTGGTGGTTTGTCCCGGACAATCTTTTAAAGGGCAGGTCGTTTTTGACTCCGCTTTGGGAAACTGTCACCACGGATGCCAGCTTGTCA
This sequence comes from Gastrophryne carolinensis, assembly GCA_027917425.1. NCBI lineage: Eukaryota > Metazoa > Chordata > Amphibia > Anura > Microhylidae > Gastrophryne > Gastrophryne carolinensis. The sequence continues at coordinate 21,479,166 of CM051235.1, read as the reverse complement.
GGATGGGGAGGTTTCTGGAAGGATCTTCAGTTTCAGGGGCAGTAGGACCCTCAGGAGGCCCACTTGCCCATCAATGTTCTGGAGTTGCGAGCCATCAGATTGGTTCTGTCTCACTTGACGCATCATTTACAGGGCCTGCCGGTTCAAGTTCGAGCGGACATTCAGACGGCGGTTGCTTACATCAATCACCAAGGAGGGGCTCGCAGTCTGGGTGCCCTCAGAGAAGTGTCTCTGATTCTGGTTTGGGCGGAGACGTATGTCCCTTGCATTTCGGCAGTGTACATTCCAGGAGTGGAGAACACGGAGGCGGACTTCCTGAGTCGGTGCTCGTCCCGCCGGGGGGAATGGTCTCTCCATCCCCATGTGTTTCGGTCCATGTGTCTTCGGTGGGGGACGCCGGAGGTGGATCTGTTTGCCTCTCGTCACATTCACAAGCTTCCGACATTCGTGTCGCTGTCTCGGGACCCTCTGGCTCTGGCGGCGGATGCCATGACCTTGAGCTGGAAGGATCTGGGGTTCCTGTATCTGTTCCCTCCGATTCCCATGCCAGGCAGGGTGCTGCGAAAGCTAGTTCAGGAAGAAGTTCCCGCCATTCTCGTGGCTCCAAGGTGGCCAGGGCGGGTGTGGTTCGCAGACATCGTTCGTCTGGCAGTGGATCAGTTCGATCTGCCTCTTCGGCCAGATCTGCTCACTCAGGGTCAACTGGGTTACCCCAGTTTACCAACGCTGGCTTTAGCGGCTTGGCTGCTGAAACCTCCATCTTGAAGGAGGAGGGTCTTTCGGATTCGGTCATTCAGACTCTCGTTAGTGCTAGGAAGAGGTCTTCCTCTTCCATCTATTATAGGGTCTGGAGATCTTATATTGATTGGTGTGAGGCTAGATCTTTGCCATGCCGGGTCTTTTCTATTTCTCGGATTTTGGATTTCCTTCAATCAGGGCTGGATTCTGGTCTCCAGCTGTGTACCTTGAAGGGGCAGGTGTCTGCCTTGTCTGTTTTTTTCCAGAGGTCTTTTGCTAGCCATTTTTTGGTCAAGACTTTCTTCCAGGGGGTTTCGCATCTGCGGCTTCCTAGGAAGCCCTGCTCCCAGTTTGGGATTTGAATTTGGTGCTCTCTGATTTACAGGCTCCTCCTTTTGAGCCGTTGCAGGATTTTGCTTTGTCCACTTTGACTCAGAAGGTTGTCTTTTTGGTGGCCATCACTTCGGTTCGGCGTGTTTCGGAGTGGCAGCCTTGTCGATTCAGGCTCCCTACTTTGAGAAGCATCAGGACGAAGTGGTCTTTCGTTTCAAGTCAGATTTTCTTCCTAAGGTGGTATCTGCTTTTCATCTTAATCAGGACATTGTTTTTCCTTCTTGGTGTCCTAAGTCTAGGAATGACAAGGGGTGTGCGTTGCACTGCTTGGACGTTGTGCGTTGTGTTAGGTACTTTTTGCGTGCTACGTCTTCCTTTCGTAAGACTGATGCCCTTTTCGTAGTGCCCTGTGGGCCTAGGAAGGGCTTGGCTCCGGCTAAGTCTTCCATTAAGCAAATGGATTCGTCAGGCGATTGTTGGAGCCTATTCTGCCAAGGGGAAGGATCCCCCCTTTGCGCGTTTCTGCTCATTCTTCTTGTGCGGTTGGTGCGTCCTGTGCCTTTCAGCACCAGGCTTCGGTTGAACAAGTTTGTAAGGCCGCTACCTGGTCTTCGGTTCACACCTTTTCCAAGTTTTTACAAGGTTGATGTGCGGGCCTCAGCGGATGCTGTGTTGGGCCGTGAGGTTCTGCAGGCTGCAGTGGTTTGAGTTTTATCTGCGTTATTGCCTGGTTTGGATACCCGCCCTATTTTGGACACTGCTGTTGGATGTCCCAAGTGTAATAATAATGAGTAAATGAAGTGGGGTGTGTGACATACTTAGAATAATACCATTTTGTGATTACTCGCCTGTAAAATGGGTATTATAAGTATGTCACACACCCCACTTCACCCGCCCTCTTTTGGTATCCTGGTTCCTTATATGGTGAAGTTTTGTTTTTTACAGTTGAGGGTTACATTTGTTTATTCCTGGTACCTTGTCTTACTGCTGTTTTAACACTGGGGAATTGATGGGAGGTACCAGGTGTCTATAGACCGGGAGGGGCTTGCTGAATTTTTGGAGATTTCTGCAAGTGCACCACCTAGCGGTGAGATTACCCAAGTGTAATAATAATGAGTAAATGAAGTGGGGTGTGTGACATACTTATAATACCCATTTTACAGGTGAGTAATCACAAAATGGTATTATTTGTCAGTAACTCCAAGGAAAAGCTAAATAATGCACTTTAGGGAGTTATTTTTATACCTTGCCCACAAAAGTACAAATACAAAAATACTACACGCACTGTTACAACATAGAAAGCCTAACAGGGCAAAAGCGTATACTAAAATAGATTACTCATCTGATTAATCTGGTCCAGGCAGATATCAGCAAGCCTCATCCAAACTCCAAACAAGATGGCTGCTGTTTTCAAGTTAACAAAGCAGGTCTCTCTATCCCAAAGCACATCTCATCATTGTCCGTCTCCATTCAAAACACGACTGTGTGCGTCCTTCAGCTGCCCGAGCGAATCTGTCTCTCACCAGCCAGCTCTCTCAGGCTGACCCCTTTGTTTCATTTGAGGTAGCACAGGGGATCTCTGATTGGCCCAGACGGAAAAAAAAACTAGCCCAGATGATGGCTCAGATAAATTTATCACAGGTGATTCTCTGCTGGCCAACTTGGGTTGCATCTAAATGCACACATGAAACTAAACTCGGGCAGAAAGCTACCAAGCCCAGTCTTCAGAACAAAGGAAGGACTCTCACCATGCTGCATATTAAGGAACCAACCTTGCTGGCTAAACAAAAGCGCGTCATTCTATATACAGTGTAATTTGTTGATTGTATAAAATTTTTACAAATTTCTGTGAGCAAAATATATACAAATATCATAGCGTTACACGCTGTGCACAGTGACTGGTGGGAGCGGCAAAGAAGTGTGGTACACCCTCGGTGCACCCCTATTTTTCGGAAACCAGAATAGCGGACCAACTGGAAACTGTACGGGGGAGAGAAGGTAAATGGCTTTTTTATTTTATTTTTCTTAGTGATCCTTTTAACAGAAGAAATGTTCAGTTACAAGACCTCACAGAAAATGAGGGGCCTCAATTTACACTCCTACTTCTCCATCAGTTTGCATTTTTGTAAATGATTTGGAGGAAATAAAATTTATTTGTATCACGTCCCCCTACATCAGATATCGCCACACCTTCCTTCTATGGCGGGGGGGCGTGCTGAGGCCTTGCTGTGAATGGAGCCAGTATGTTTTATTTTTTTTGCCTGCACATGGACATTAAACTTTATTCCTCCTTTTCCCAGTCTCACATTGGCCGAGAGAAGAGTCAGTCTGTAAAATACGACTTCAACTTTGACTGCATCTTCCCACCAAGCACCAGTCAGGCGGCCGTGTTTGAGGAGATCTCGTTGCTGGTTCAGGTAAATGTTTGACGCCATCGCTGTCTGTCGTTTTTATTTTCCTGCTCCTGTTGCTGACTCTGTGACTCCTCCTTCTTTCCAGTCAGCTCTTGATGGATATCCTGTGTGCATATTTGCATACGGGCAAACCGGCAGCGGGAAGACCTATACCATGGAGGGCCCAGATAATGTCTCAACAGACACCATGGGAATGATCCCCCGAGCTATCCGGCAGATATTCAGCAGTGCCGAGGAGCTGAGGAAGAAAGGCTGGGAGGTGAGAACATGCTTATTTATAATGGGGAAATGGGAGCGAATTTCTGAAATGTGAATAGTGATGGACAGATGAGACGCATTTTGTGATGGTAAGGTAGTCACCCTTAAAGTGATTCAGCAGGCTAATCAAACAAGAGTACTTGCCCTTTGTCCTGCACCACTGATCAGGAACTCACCTGATCGCAGGATATGTACTGAAGCCGTACCGTCCAGAGACTGACCTTGGCCTGGTTTGTTGGTGGGATCGTGGTTTGATGGTGGGTTGGAATGGCCATCAGTCACATCCACATTTCCATGCCCTCTCCATTCATCTCTGTGGTGGTAGTAGGCTGAGGCTTGACACACCCCCTCTCTATTGTAGTGATGGGGAGGGTGTGGCCACACCCCCTGTGACTGGTGGTGGTGGTATGGCCACACCCACTGTGACTGATGGTGGGGGCATGTTCCAGCGCGGAAGTACTGAGGAATTTGAGGCTCCAGGCGGCACGGGTTGTGGCAGGCTCTGATAAACGATCAGGCAAGTGCCTGATCACGGGACCAAAGGTAAGTACGCTTTTAATTAGCCTGTTTAATTACTTTAAAGCAGACCTATACTCTCCCTTGCCAGTGATAAGCTCATGGTGTGTCCTGGTTCTCTGGGACATTACCAAACCCAACCTACCCCCAATAATACTGACTCTTACCTAGTAGAGCTGCTTCTGTTGGGGAACTGTTAAACTAGGTCAACACCCATTTAACACAGCGGGATATCCCGAATTGGAGTGCCCTGCGGACAAGGAAACAGGTGGCTCTGAAGTCTTTCAGAACTGCCAATGTCTGGTTTTGGTTCACTTTAAATCTGTATAGAGAACTCCAGACACCACAAAGGCTTTCACCTAAAACATTGCAGGATGTTTGTGGTTTCTGTGGCAATGTGCGGAGACACAAGATGGGTCCTATCCCTACACCCAATAAACTGCTGTGAATGTTGTGAACAGAGGTCACATGATATACTTTACAGATTATACATCTGATTTTTTAGGAGTCCCGAGAGGCATATGGAATTTGAATTCGAGCAATAACTAAGAATACGAGGTGTAATAATGCGAATCACTATTGCTGCACTCTGCCTTTGCCAGGTCTCCACATCGTCCTGTCTCCCTCTGTGCAATGTGAATAAAGCACAAGGCGACACTTGTGCGTTAAAAAAAAAATACGCATGAGGCAATTTCAAAGATGATTTGAAGAGGGAGGCCTCAATGGTCGGGCATGAATGCAATAATGCGACTTCTGTACCGGCCATGTACATTTTCTTTGACTATCCTGGGTTTTGTTCTGTGCCCCAGAAGCATCCCGAATTGTCAGGTCATGATGCTCATTGATTAAGGCGGGGGACATGGCCGGACCAACTACACTAAGGGGTTTATTCATCAAGGGATAGCAGCAGGTAGTGCCTTGTAAGCGGCAGGTAGCGTCTGGTGAACTCCGGGTGCTGTACTCAAAACCATTTATGAAGCTGATTCTGGTGAGCGACTGCAACAACGCCATGTAGCGTCCGATTCATCATTACTCAAGGCTCAGCGGATCCCGGTGGTGGTCTGGTTTTCAGAGCGCCTGGTATTACCTGTCGCTCTCCCATACATTTCAATGGACGTTCCTTTTCTTCTGTTTAAACAGGGTCCTGGGTGAGGGTAGCATAGGCTGTGTGTTGCTCTTGGGTGGCCGGGGCAGTCTTTGAGCAAGTCGGCCCATCCTTTACCATTTGTGCTTAGTTTTTTTTTTTTTTTCATCCCTTTTTAGTACAAGTTCACAGCGAGTTTCCTTGAAATCTATAACGAGACAATCCGAGACTTGCTGGTGCACCGACCGGACAAGAAACATGAATACGAGATCCGCAAAGTCAACACAACCAGCAACGATGTCTATGTAACCAATCTACGCTATGTGGAGGTCTCCAATGAGGATGAGGTAAGATTGCCACAGTCAACATTTTTAAGGGGCAAAACTATACGTTTATAAAAGTTACTCTCTGATGTTATGCCGGATTTTGGGGGGGAATTGTGCAAGATACGTTTGATTTAAACTAATTTTACCTTTTGGAGGTTAGCACAAAATTGTATGCTATCCTAACTTAGTGCAGCATCAATATGAAACCCACGAAGGCAGAATTCTAGGCCAGGGGTTCCCCTCTCATCAGATACCACTTTCTAATTTTCTTATAGACCGTCTGGATAATATGTATAGAATGTTGGTCATCTAAAACCATGTTAAAAAGGCACAAAACAAAGCCATACTATTAAAATGGAGGTACTTTAGACCCCCAACAATAACCTTCTGGATTAAACACCAGCCCCTTTGTAAATTTAAGAACTTGTCCCCTCCTATTAGCGATAAAGCCTGTGTTTATAAAGGATATTAAAATAAAAAAACTCATATTCATCCGGAGGTGAAGTCAGTAATGCCGCAGCGATTGCCTATTGCCATTTTCTTGACGGCCGGCGGCCAGTGCCAGTGTGCAACTTGGATTTCTAGAAAATGGCAGTGGGGGATCGTTTTGTGTGGGTTTTTTTTTTTTTTTAATTCATTACATGGGCTTTATTGCTAATAGAAGTGGGCGGGGTATGTTATTTATTTACAAAGTGCTGGAGTGGCCCCTAAGCTAGTGAATGATGCCCCCCTTCCCATACAAGTCCACCTATAAAATAAGTTAGCCACATGAAGTTTTGATAAGGTGTAGGGTAATTGGATCAGCTGGAATGCTACAGTCTATGTGGACACTCCATCTACAATGTAACTGGTTTTGTGTTTCTGGATGAAAATGAAGCCATCACCTGTGTGTACACCAGTAATATCAAACTTAATGCTATCATGTGGTAGAAAAAAACGTTCCCTAGGTACCGGCACGAGCACTTTCTTTATGCCTTTTCTTTTTCCACAGGCTGTTGCTAGTGCTATGTATTTAGAAAACACAAAAAAGAGTAAAGTAAACCATTTTAGTTCAATATCTTTATATTAAAGTTTTTCATTGAACAATAGAATAGTACAAAGCATTAAGACAGAAAAGGTATAGTAAAAACATGTACATGTCATGATCCCCATCCATGGCCGTATACATATTGACCACATGACTAGATCCATCATCACATCTCGCCCAAACGCAAAGCCCTCTATTGAGCCTCAACCTGTAGGTGGTTATCCCTATAGTCCATCCAGCCAGCCCATGTCATCATGTACCTCTCCTGTGTGCCCTCGGATTCTGAGATCAGCTCCTCCATGCGGCGAATGGTCTCAACCTCCTGCGCCCATTCAGCAAGTGAAGACGGGGCTGCAGATCTCCATCACCTTGGAATAACCGCTCTTAGCGCCGTCAGGGGATGTCTCAGGGCTCCTGTCTTACCATGGTAGAGAGGACCTGGGAGAAGAGCCAACTGCGGAGAGTTCTGCTCTGTCTCTCCTGTGATGTTGTTATAGATCGATAACATTTTCCCCCACAGGACCTTAATTGGCAGACAGCTCCACCAAATTTCCCATACCCCTCTAGGCATCTCCAAAGTAAACCATTCAAACCTTCAAAAGGATTCAAACCCTTTCGGTTCAGCTGTTAGCCTTCCCACCAGGGCATCCTATAGCTGGATGCCCCTATGTGGGGAATGCCCGGGATAAACGTACCTTTTCGGCAGCTCCCATGCCACTGCAGTCACTGGCTGAAGCATCCCCGGCTTCCCTGTTACCATCTGCGTATCCAGCCTATCTTAATGGCTGGGTGCGGGAGTGCACATGCTCAAATCGAAGGCTGGGGATGTGGCATCTGGCTGATCTCAAAATTGCCAATAGGCGAACTCAAAATTGCAGAGTGGTTGTAGCCAGCAGCATAGTCTGAGGTACTTAGATGGGGGGGGGGGGGGGTGGGTGTTACACTTTAAGTTGCATGAAATGCACAATCACCCTTTAGAGCAGTTTTGTACATATTAAGTCAGTTTTTGGAGGGGCAGGTGCTCAAGTATAGATGGTGTCTGTTCTGGTAGGTACATGTGAGTCTGTAGGCTTGTCACATACCACTGGTTGGAAACCCGTGCTCTAGGCCATTGCCATATTGTTAGCTCAATGAAGGCCTGGCACCTTATGAAACAATTCTGGGGGAAGCCATTTCTATGTTTGTGTCTTTTTATTTGGGAATAGAACAGTGTTCCGTTCTGTCTGCAGGTGCAGGATGTTCTGCACACAGCCAAAACCAATCGCTCTGTAGCCAAAACTGCTCTTAATGACCGGTCATCTCGCAGCCACAGTGTCTTCCAGCTGAAAATCGAGGGGGAGAACAAGCTAAGAGATGTCCATACATCATGTAAGTTGAGGTGAAGGCTTCATATATTGTGCGCAAACGGTTTTAAACATTTGCTGCTTCCTGACATTGTGCCGTTGGCTGGAATGTAGCAGATTAAATAGAACTTTTTCGCTTGTATCCCCCCCCCCCCCCCCCCCCCCCTTAGCTGTTCTAAGCCTGATCGATCTCGCTGGGAGCGAGAGGCTGGACCGCTCACTGTCAACTGGTGATCGATTAAAAGAGACGCAGAGCATCAACACATCGCTGTCCACACTGGGGATGGTCATCACCTCTCTTTGTAATAAGGTAAGTGTAAGATGACTGTAGCTTGCATGAAAATGTGATTCCCGTGCTAAATGGCTCAGACACATGGCTAAAAGTTTCTACCAAAAAATCCCAGTCTTGGCCCTAAAATGAAACAAAACCCAGGAATATGAGTTTCCCAGGTTTTGTCCCATGCCCCGGGGCCTCCCGAACTAGGATGTCTTGCTGTGACCCCCCCCTCACCTTTCCTCTGTCCAGCGGTGCAAGCTCTTGTACAAGGAGAGCCTTTTGCCCTGACTAACATTCAGCACACTGCTCTCATTGACTTCTATGCTGAGCTTAAGCGGGCGCACCCCCAGAAGCCTGCACATCCCAAGGATGCAGGGGATGCGCCAGCTTGTGGACAGTATAGGGAATGTCCGCTCACCACCTAATCCCGAGTGTGCACGTCCGTGGGTAGTCTCAAACCCACTAAATAGCATGAAAGGCAAAGCAAAGGGTCCGCACTCCTCTTCTCATAAAACTTTTAATTATGCATTTAAAATAATCTCCATAGTGTATCAAAAGCCAATAAAATCAGTAGTGGTCAAAGATCATAGTCATAGTGACTATGATTAAGGGCTGGAGATAGGAGTCCGAAATGTGTAAGTCGCCTACGTTGTATATATGACTTTCCAGGACTTTGATCACTACTGATTTTATTTGCTATATACACTATGGAGATGATTTTAAACGCATAATTAAAAGTGAAGTTTTAGAAGAAGAGGAGTGCGGACCATTTGCTTTGCCTTTGATGCGCCAGCTTGTGCTTCCCATTTAGAATGAGTCATTTACTTAATTACATATGCACGGCAAATGGCTCTTATTGGACAGGAACCCATGTATGCGCAGCTGGACTGGGAAAGGTGAGTGGATACTGGCCCCTGGGGGGTTCACACAGCTGCTTATCCCAATTAAGGATGTCCCGGGGGTGGGTGGGGGGGTATGGGTGGAAGGCCATCCGCTGGCACTGGAATCTCCCAGAAGAGCATTAACATGGCCAATAACGGTGGTCTCTTGGGTGGGAGCCGTGTACCTAAGTAATTATCAAGAGATTTCACAGGTAGTATACTGAAATCCTCTTCTCATTCAGTTAGGTACACATCTCTTCATTGTACACATAGCGATGTCCCAAATCCGACCACTTTTTTGATTGAAAATTATCCTTTATATAGTTGCACATATAAATACATTAGACAGTACATTCTCACCACGTATTGCGTCACAGCGCACAAGTCACTACAATACAGATACACTTCAATACGTACAATAAATTACATTCATGTTTAGCGGCAGGATGACTGATGTGCGGTGCCTGGCTAAGGGCCCTGAACCTCATATCCTGCGTGCCACCGCCTCTACTTGTATACAAAGTGGTCCATGCCTAATGTGCAGTCTTGGACTACGGGTCCCCGACCTCGCATCATTCATGAGTCCACCACATACATTCCGCAACTATCAGAATATTTTTACATTGTGGGCAATGCCTGGTGTCGCCCTGGACAAAGGTCCCTGGCAGCACATCATTCATGGGTCCACCGTACAATATACAGAATACTTATCGCAAAAACACGACGGTTTGTATATACAGTGTGGGCCATGCCTGATGTGCCGTCCTGGACAAGGGTCCCTGACTGCACATCATTCATGAGTTCACCAATTCAAAATTACATGAATAAAGCGACAGTCTGTGAGGGGAGGGAGAGGAGGGTAAGGCAGGGGGAATCACAGGCTCGAGGCTTTAATTTAAGACATGGAACATGAAGGGGAAAACGCTCAGTTTTTTGAGATTTCAAGAAATTTCTCCACAATTCCATAATGATCTAAAGATCCTGTCAGAGGCTACGACGAGACTCAAACCCTCAATCTTCTGATCCGAAGTCAGATGCCTTATCCATTAGGCGAATTAGATATGCACTCTTCCAACTGAGTAACTGAATTTAGGTGTTAGATTATAGTGATCCTATATCCAGAAAGTTTATGTGGTCACCTTCCATCCCCAGCCCAATGGCCCAAAACAGCCTGTGTTTCTTTTTTACTAAAGCCTTGGCCCAATATTTATAAAAAGACTAAAAGGCAGTAGCATTATGGTGAATGTTAGTCATATGCAAATTAACTTACAACTAAACTGTCACATAATGGCAGTTAGATTAAAGTGCTCTCCATTGCTGAGCTGTGTACTGTAACTGAATTTATCATCGCTGGGAAGCATTGGGGGTGGGGCTGCTCGGCCAGGGAGCAATATGGGCAACTGCATCCAGTTTGTGTTTTGAATATTGGCTTTAGTAGAAAGGGGGAAAAAAAGCGTAGGCAGTTTTGGGGCACTTGGCTGTGGATAGGCGATGACATAAACTTCCATTTTGGGCATAGGATCACTTTAAGTTCTGTCTGGTCACACAGTGACTTTCCCTTGTGGCCACTGCTCTCATGCCCAGTCACCACAGAGCCAGTTTAATTGAACACTCTTTGGGTAGGTGAGCTCTCTATCTGCAGAAATGGGCATTTCCGTGGTGCTCTCCAGGCGGCTGTCGATAGACCTCCTAGCATCCTTACTATTAATTTAAAACTCTTGAGCCTCCCTGAATCTCCCATCCTCCTTCTCTACGGATCAAGTTTAATGTGCGATTTAAATTACCTACCTATAATTTTTTAATCTCCCCTCCAGGATGCTCATATACCTTACAGGAACAGCAAGCTGACTTATCTCTTGCAAAACAGCTTGGGAGGAAACTCAAAAGTGTAAGTTGTGTTGTGTGTTTTATTTTATTTTGTTTTTTTTTATTTATTTAATATATATTTTATGCCCTAACGGTGTTTGACTTTGACTTTTTGACCGTTTCCTTTTCAGATTAATGTTCGTGAATATTTCTCCGTTGGAGGAAAACTTTGCAGAATCTCTAAATTCTTTACGTTTTGCCAGCAAGGTAAGCGTGTCTTGGTTTTGAAAATCACCATTTTTTTAGTCTAGCTACAAAAGTGTCCAAGAGGAGAGCAGATTGTTTAACCCTGTCAGGGATCATGCGGGTCATGTAATCCAACTAACAATCGAGCAACTACGATCACACAGCCCACTTTCCCAACGCACTGTCCGTTCGTCTGTCTAGCGGGGCTACCAGGCCCAGCAATGCCCCAGACACAGATTCTTGGCTAAGGCAAAAAGATTGCTCAAGTTAAATAAAGGTTTTAATGCAATGGCTCACTAGGAAGGGATAACAAACCACTGGCTATGATGGAATGAATACAAATGTCGTTTTGTGAAGTGGGTTACAGGGAGTTACAGAGATACAACAGTTAAAATGCCGATGTAGATTAGTGTTGATGAGCTCCCACGAGGAGGTATGTCAAAAGCTTATAGATGGTTCGGGCACATCCAGCACGCATGCAACGTGACCTTCCTCCAGAGAGTGACAATCCCTGGCCCAGGGTCATCCCCTTTATGCCTCGGGACCCTTTCACCCCCTCCCATCTGGGGTGGGGACTCTTCCCTCATCCCATTGCGGAACCTGCTTTAGAACCTATAACTGGGCAGGCGGTCATATTGCTTTGGTTATGGCACCAAATGGATGCCGGGCATCCGATAAGCCCAAAGATGGAGTCCCTAGATGGGTGAGAACCCGAGATCTCCATTTCTTTAGGTTGCCGTGGTCATATGGCCCTTTTTTGGTTTTGTGGGCCCGTTCTGGTTCAGTATCTGGCTTGGTGCTGGGACCCACAATGGCCGATTTCTGTTGGTGCCGGATGTCTGAGGCACTGATGTTTGATACGAGGGAGCACTCTCCAGGGCTTACCTCTGCTTCAGCCTCAATAGGGCCTTCCCAGTGCAGAGGTGTGAGAGAATCGGTAGGGAGCCTGTGATCTTAGATTGGCTCAACCAACAGATGCTAATTTGCCTTCCTGGAGAGATTGGGTCTGGTGCGTGTTTATGGCTAGAAAGCCTTAATGCTGCAGGGGGAAATAAAGGAGAATCGAAATAAAAGCTGTCTTAGATTGATGTCCTCCAAATAGCTACAACAAGGCAGCATTCTTAGAAGCAGCTCTCCATACCAGATTGGTATTCAAGGTTCCAAAGTCCTGCAGGCTCAGACGGCTGTCTTAAAGTGATTCAACACTCAAAAATGACATTGGGTGGCTCTGTTGCATACCGATTAGTGATGCCTCTCCCCCAAAATTGATTCTTAAAGTGAAGTTAAGCTTATAATCAGCTGGATAACCACCCCTGGAGCATGCTGGTTTGAGATGACCTGCTGTGCGAAACCTCACCAGCCGCACGCTTTTATAACCTATTCAACAAGCCCACGACGCATGCACCGCCGGTCATCTCTTCACATCTATTCTAAGTATGTCACACACCCCGCTTCAAGAATCCATAACATGTGGGTAATATCGTCCTGAAGAGGCGTTCCTGCAGAGATGATAGTAAAAAGAAAGCCCCTCCCTGATCCATAAATACCTGGGACCTCCCACTCATCACCCAGTCTTCCATCTCTGCAAGACGGCGAGCAAGTCAGAAGATGATGTCTCCTCCTTGCACAGGGGGATGTCAGGTAGCCGGGGTAACTCCCGGCCTGTTATCTGGTTATTTCCGTTCGGGCTTTCTCTTTCCTATCAGATTGACAATTGTGCCTCCTCAGTCTTGGCTGCGGGCCCGAGCGAGGGTATGCTGGCACCTTGGTGCCTTGCAGCAGACGTTTCCCTGTGAGACCCTAAATAAGAGGGTAGGCGGGACGCCGGGTTGGTGACCCCGGTTTGGGATGCCCCGTCCCTTGGTGCTGGGCCCCGGGGGGGGTCCCCCTTTAATTCCCATGTCCCATTCAGTGGGGTCTGGGGGGGGGGGGGTCTCTCCCTATTTGAAGTTGTCTGGTAGCCTTTATTCATTATGTGTGCGTGTGTGTTTTTCACTTTACTGTTTGACACCGCGGCCGCCATTGCGGCCGGGGTGTTCACTTCTGTGGTTGTGAGGGGAGCATTCCCCTCACGCGCTTCTGTGGGCGGGGCCGGGCCGCGGCGGCTGCCGCGGCCGGCTCTCCGCTGTTGCTCTTGGGGGCTCTGGACGGGTGTTCCGCCGGTGCCGGCGGTCACACCCGCCCGCTCGTTCATTCTATCTCCGGCGCCGCGGTAGACGGCGGCGCCGGTCTCGGTGTCCCGGCCGGGGTCTCTCTTCCTGGACGCGTCGGGAGGGGAGGGCGGGGCCGGGGCCTTCGCGCGCACCCCGCGGCTCCGCCCCTCCCCCGCTGCCTGGCTGTCTCTGGAGGCTCCGTTGCGGAGCTTGGGGTGCTTCTGCTGAGGGCGGCGTTGGGCGGTCCTCCATCTTCGCGCGGTCCGCGCTGCCACGCCTCCTTCTTCCTTCCCTCTGCGTCTCGTGCTGTGCGACGCCATTGCTCCTCGCTTCTGGACACGTGAGTGGCCTTTGGGCCTTATCTGGTTATTTGACATATGTTTGTGTTTTTTTCCCTTGTCAGTCATTTATTGGGGTCCCTTTTCCTTCTCTTTTAGAGCGGTGGTGTTTCCAGGAGGACCCTTCATTTGTAATTAGGGGGTTTCTCCCGGTCCTAGATCCCTGGGTTTAGTCTTGGCAAAAATCCTCCCACTCGGGACTTTAAAGGGGCATCCCGGGTCGCTTACTAGCGTAATTCCCTGGGTCTTAGAGACTATTCAAAGTTCACCTATGGAGGCATCCCCGGATACTGGGGCAGGGATCCCTGCGGGGCATTCCAAAAGATGCATGCTGTGTGCTGCATCCATTTCTGGGGACGATGTATTGCTTTGTATACCGTGTGCACAGCAAACTATTGCGCGGCAGTCCGGACCCCTGGCGTCTGGGTCAGCACCGCCGGCCGAGTCATCTCAACCTCCCACCCTGACACGCGCTCCTTGTGACGTTGTCATGGGTAGGGATCTGCAATCCGAGATGTGCGCCAGATTGGCCAACCTGGAGAGAATTGTTTCCAGTTCGGTCGCCCGTAAGGCTCCGGCTAAGAGGAAGCATTTGTCTCCGGCTGCGCCGGTTGATGTTCTGGATGAGTTTAATAATCTGGATTATTCTGATTATTCTGGGCTAGAGGAAGGTGAAGTTTCTGAGGGTTCAGAGGTCTCGGACGATGAGCAGTCTGCTGGCGCTGATGCGGAGTTTAGTGAGTTGGGGAGATCCTCGGATTCTTCCCACGCCCTGGCGCTGATGTTGGAGGTTCTGAATATCTCCCCCCCCCCCCCGAGGTGGCGTCACAACAGGAGGGTGAGTTGTTTGAGGAGTCCAGGCCGCGCTTGGAGTTTCCTACGCAACGGCACTTTGACAAAATCATTGACAAGGAATGGGACAGGCCGGCTAGGCTCCCTGGTATCCCTCAAGGTTGGGATAGGAAATATCCTTTCCCTTCGGAGGCGGTTAAGCGCTGGGCTTCCCCACCCGAGGTCGATGCTCCGGTTTTGGGATTGTCTAATTCCTCGGTTTTAAATAGACCGGATTGTTCCACCCTTAAGGATGGGGAGGATAAACGTATTGATCAAATGGCTTGTCATGGCTTTTCTAGCATTGGGTCAGCCATACGGCCTGTGTGCGCCTCAGAGCTTATGGTTTTGGCTGCCAGGTCTGTGGTCAGGGACTTGTTGACCTCTTCCGGGCTTCGCCCTGGTAGTGCTGAGTTCCTTAGTCTCAAACGGTGTGAGTTATTTTTATCCTTTGTATTAACAGCCTTGGATGACGCCTTGATGATGTGTGGTAGGACGTCGGCTTTGTTGGTGACTATTCGGCGGTCGGTTTGGCTGCGCCAGTGGGCGGCCGATTTTATGTCAAAAAAGTCTGACGGCTTTACCTTTTGTTGGCTTGAGGCATTTTGGTGAAACTTTGGACTCCGTCACCAAGGGTGGTAGGTTGCCTCAACGCAAGAAGCAGCGCCGTCCCTTTCGGGGGGCGCCTGCCTTTTCAACTTCCTTTCGTGGAGCCAGATCTGGCAGAGGCTCTGCATTTCCCTCTTCCAGAGGAGATTCCGGAAACAGGGGCAGAGGGCGTGCCCGTTCTGGATACAGTTGGGGCTCTAAGCCCAAGCCGGCTGTTAAGCCAGTTCAGCAATGAGGGGGCGCCCTCACCCTTGCGGGTGGGGGGACGGCTGAGACACTTCTCCCAGATCTGGGATCGAGAAGTCTCGGACAGATGGATCCGGGAAGTGGTGTCTTCCGGTTACAAGCTAGAGTTCGAGCTCCGCCCCCCCTCCAGGTTCTTCAGGTCTCGGATGCCTTCGGAGCCTCTGGTGGCGCAGGGGCTCCTGGTGTCAGTGCAGAATCTTCTGGACATGGCTGTCATTTGCCCAGTGCCCCCCTCGGAACAGGGCAGGGGCTTCTATTCCAATTTGTTCACGGTTCCCAAGAAGGACGGGTCGGTCCGTCCTATCTTGGATCTGAAGTTTCTCAACAGGTTTATTCGGCCGCGCAAATTCCGCATGGAGACGTTGCGCTCGGCCATTCACTCTCTTCGTCAGGGAGACTTTCTGACGTCCATAGACATCAAGGATGCTTATCTACACGTTCCGGTTTTTCCAGCACATCAGAGGTTTCTCAGGTTTGTGGTGGAGGATCGGCACTTTCAGTTTGTGGCACTTCCTTTCGGTCTCACCTCGGCCCCTCGGGTTTTCACCAAGGTGCTAGCGGGGGTGATGGCACTACTCAGAGTTCAGGGTATACGCATTGTGCCCTATCTGGACGATCTACTGATCATGGCCTCTTCTTTCAACCAAGCAGAGTTGGACACCGGAGTGGTGGTGTCCACTCTGGAGAGGTTCGGTTGGGTGATCAATCACCCCAAGTCTTCTCTTTGTCCGTCCAGAGTTGTGACTTTTCTGGGGATGTCTCTGAACACCTCGCAGGCCAGGGTGTTTCTGCCCCAGGCCAAGATTCTTTTGATTCAGGAGTTAGTTCAGCTTCTCTTGTTGGCTCCTCATCCGACCATCCGGCTAGGGATGAGGCTGGTGGGGCTCATGGTGGCCTCATTCGAGGCAGTTCCCTTTGCGCAGTTCCATACGAGGACTTTTCAGCTGCATCTGTTGACGGTTTGGGACAGGTCGCAGTCGTCATTGGACCGGTCCTTCCGGTTGACTCCCCGAGTTCGTCGTTCCCTTCAATGGTGGCTGGGGTCTGTCAATCTGTCGATAGGCAGATCCTTCCTGGCTCCATGTTGGGAAACGGTGACCACGGATGCCAGTCTGTCAGGTTGGGGGGGTGTTTGGAAGGACCTCCATTTTCAGGGTCTGTGGAGTCCTCAGGAGGCTCACGAGCCCATCAATATTCTGGAGTTGAGAGCCATCAGGTTGGTTCTGTTTCGCTTGACTCCTCAGTTGAGAGGTCTGCCAGTTCAGGTCCGATCGGACAACAGGACGGCGGTTGCTTACATCAATCACCAAGGGGGGACTCGCAGCAGGGGTGCCCTCAGGGAAGTGTCTTTGATTCTGGACTGGGCGGAGACCCACGTCCCGTGTATCTCAGCAGTCTACATTCCGGGAGTGGAGAACACGGAGGCGGACTTGCTGAGCAGGGCCTCCTCTCGTCAGGGGGAGTGGTCTCTCAGTCCCAGGGTGTTTCGTTTGATATGTCGCAGGTGGGGGGTCCCAGCGGTGGACCTCTTTGCCTCTCGTCACAATCACAAGCTTCCAGTCTTTGTGTCTCTCTCGCAGGACCCTCTGGCTCTGGCGGTGGATGCCATGTCTCTGTCCTGGAGGGATCTGGGATTCCTTTATCTGTTCCCTCCGTTTCCGATGCTAGCCAGAGTAGTGCGCAAACTGGCCTTGGAAGGCGCGGCGGCGATTCTCGTGGCCCCGAGGTGGCCACGGCGCGTTTGGTTCGCAGATCTTGTAAGGCTGGCAGAGGATCAGTTCGCTCTGCCTCTGCTGCCGGACCTGCTCACCCAGGGTCGGCTACGCTATCCCAATTTACCATCGCTGGCTTTGACGGCGTGGCTGCTGAAACCGCCATCTTAAAAGACGAAGGTCTTTCTGACGCGGTGATTCAAACTCTTATCAGTGCCAGGAAGCGGTCTTCTTCTTCTGTTTACTATAGGACCTGGAGGTCCTATATTGATTGGTGTGAAGGTAGGTCTTTCTCTTGTCGTGAGTTCTCCATTCCTAGGATTCTGGAGTTTCTTCAACATGGTTTGGATCTGGGGCTCCAAATTAGTACCTTGAAAGGGCAGGTTTCTGCCTTGGCGGTGTTTTTCCAACGGTCCTTTGCACTTCATCCTTTAGTCAGGACCTTTTTCCAAGGAGTCACGCATGTTCGTCCGCCTAGGAAGCCCTTGGTTCCAGTTTGGGATTTGAATCTTGTTCTCTCTGCTCTTCAGGGTCCTCCGTTTGAGCCCTTGAATGAGGTTGCCTTGTCTTCGCTTACTCAAAAGGTGGCCTTTTTGGTGGCTATCACTTCGGCTAGGCGTGTTTCTGAGTTGGCAGCTTTATCCATTAAAGCTCCATACTTTGAGAAGCATCAGGACAAGGTTGTCTTTCGTTTCAAGCCGGATTTTCTTCCGAAGGTGGTCTCGGCTTTTCATTTGAATCAGGACATAGTTCTGCCTTCTCTATGCCCTAATCCTAGCAACGACAAGGAAAGGGCGCTGCATTCTCTGGATGTGGTTCGTGTTGTGGAACATTATCTTGAGGTTACGTCTTCCTTTCGTAAGACGGACGCCTTTTTTGTGGTGCCCTCCGGGCCTAGGAAAGGTTTGGCTCCTGCCAAATCTTCCATTAGTACATGGATTCGTCAGGCCATCATTGGGGCCTATTCTGCCAAGGGGAGGAGTCCCCCTTTTCGTGTTACAGCTCATTCTACTCGTGCGGTTGGAGCTTCTTGGGCTTTTCAGCACCAGGCTTCTGTTGAGCAAGTTTGTAAGGCCGCTACCTGGTCGTCTGTTCACACTTTTTCCAAGTTTTACAAGGTTGATGTTTGGGCGTCCGCGGATGCTGTTTTTGGACGCAAAGTTTTGCAAGCTGCAGTGGTTTAAAGTTGTGCATTGTTGCCTAGTTTTGGATTCCCGCCCTTGTTATGGACACTGCTATTGGATGTCCCACATGTTATGGATTCTTGAAGCGGGGTGTGTGACATACTTAGAATAATACCATTTTGTGAATACTCACCTTGTAAAATGGGTATTATAAGTATGTCACACACCCCGCTTCACCCGCCCTTTTCTGTTTTCAGGATACTCCATTTTGTGAACTTTGCGTGGTTGCGTTTTATATTTGCCTCTTCCTGGTCCCTTATCTTACTGCTTCTGTATACTGGGTGATGAGTGGGAGGTCCCAGGTATTTATGGATCAGGGAGGGGCTTTCTTTTTACTATCATCTCTGCAGGAACGCCTCTTCAGGACGATATTACCCACATGTTATGGATTCTTGAAGCGGGGTGTGTGACATACTTATAATACCCATTTTACAAGGTGAGTATTCACAAAATGGTATTTTCTCGTGCTCTGTGCAGCTACTGTAACTTATTGGCTAGTGTGGCTACGCACCGCCGAGGGATGCAGGTGGTGCTATGCGCCGGTAGAGTGTGGCTAGGATTCAATTCAGCTTCTTCAGCTGCACATTTATTATCTGCGGATGGAGAAGTGGACTGAAGGAGAGGTGCTGTAGACTCTTCGGAAGGGTAAGAAAAGCGGGCGGCTGACGGGGATTTCACTTAGCAAAGCATCCGGATTTGGGATGTCCCCAGGTGGGGCGGTACAAAACCCAGAATAGTGAAAACCCCGGATTATGGGCCACTTTAACTTAAACCGAGCTTGTAAATAGCGGGACCAACAGGTCCCTAACGGGTGTTTGTCCCGCTAGTCACAGAATGCTGGAGCCCCCTCACAGATAACCTCCCAGAACGTCCGTAATGCTCTCCATTACCAGAGCCAGAATAGCTGTCAGCCGGACCAATGCCTATTAAAACAAAAACAGGTGTTGGTCCGGTGTATATTCTTGTATGGATCTCTTCTCTGGAGCTTACCCTGTAACTTTCTTCTTAGTCTAAGTGATGTACATTCCTTTATGAATTCCTAATATGTCATGTTTAGTTAGTTCTGGAAGAGCCACTACCCCACTTAAAAGTAGAGCAATCACTGGGATTTCGACTATCCTGGTAATTGATTCTTGCTCTGGGGGCAACCTGGCAACCTGAAGTAGAATGCCCCCCCTGTGTGAAATCCCCCAGATCACCCACTTTCACTCACCTTACCCCGTTCCCACGGTGCATGCGTTGGCCCTAGTCCACACATTTGCGAGATGCATACCCAGCTTCCCTGTGGAGTGCGTGTCCCCCCGGTCTATCTAAATGGCTGGGCACGGGGAGCACGCACAGCTGCAGAGAAACCGGGTATACGACCGCCAATGAAAACAGTCGGTGGGGAACAGATAAAATTACCAGCGCCCTGGGTGCATTCACAAATCGGGTCATCAGGATGCCCCAGGGCGAAGGCTGGTGTCTGGTTCTGGAATCTAATAGCCATTCAGAAAGGCTAGACGCGGGGATGCGTCGCTGGACCAACCAGGAGCAGGTGAAGTCACCGGCACCCCACGGGGTTTCACAGAGTGGGGCATCTGGTGTAGGATGCCCTGGGGGGGTGGCTAGTGGCCGGGCCTGGAATCTTTTAAATTCCAGAGCCCCGAGTTGTGGGTTTTGATTCGCTTTAAAGAGTAACATTAAAACCTCTCCCAAACCTCATCTGCTCCCCCCTCCCTTCCGGTTTTACCTTTGGAAAGTATTTACTCGCCAAGGTGCCATCTTGCATCCCATAAGGCACTGCTTGCTGTCCCCGATCTCGCTCCTGCACAGTGATCATGAATGGGATGAAATGGGGTCGCCCCAAATCCCGCGAGACTTCGGCGTGGGGCTTTGATGTTCCTCTTTAATCTCTTCTTTCATTGCAGGTGAATGAATGTGTGATCGGCACAGCGCGGGCCAACCGGAAGTGAGCTCCCTTCATCTCGAATGAAAATGTGAAAGAAAAAAAAAATGTGTTTTTATATATTTTACTTGTCGCTGGCCTAGAAAAGCAAAATGTATTTGTATTTGTTAAAAAGACTGTCTGGTATTCTTGTAACCCTTCCTGTATTGTACCTGCACCTTCCTTGCAGCGGCTACCACTCGTCTTAGCCTTCAGTGTTCTTCAGTTGGGAAACTGCACAACAAAGCACAGCATCCTGTTACATGAATTTTTTTTTCTGATCTTAAAGTGAAACTCTGGAGGAACGACATTATTGTCCGATTTAAAAAAACAAAAAAAAATATTTATACACACATATACAACACAATACTGCTTCCATAAACATTGTTTTCTAATATAAGAGAAAAAAAAATTAAATCGACTGCACCTCGAGGACGTCATTTTGGCACACACAAATATTCACGTTCAAAAATTCCATTGAAAGTGGATGTTCCCTTTTTAATCTTTTTAATGTGTATTGTGGCTGTGATAATATTGGACATCGGTTTTGTAGTGTTCTCATTTTAAGAATTTGTGTACATATGTAAATATGCATGCTGCATTGGTGTAAATAAATTTGCCATGGTTTGTACATATGTGGCTTTTTAGTTGTGCGTGTGACCGTGCTATCATGCTGTCTGATCCTCTTAGACCACCGTATGTATGTATGTGTTTGTTTTTTTTGTGTTTTTTTACTTTTGTTTCCTGTATGAATACTACAGAAGATGACACTCCCCTCGGTTGTGTATCATGGTGAGAACTGTGCAGTTGTCAGTCCTTTGTATACACTGCTGCAGGGGGCAGGTTAGCCTGTGTGTGTAGTGAGATTTAATCCTGTTTCAAGTAATATTTTATTGTATTTTAAATAAATCCTATTTTTTTCTTTGGTGAAAGGTTTGTCTTGATGGTAATGGGTATACACGCCTGGATAAGTGATAAAGAACCGTGGGCAGACCCCTCTGCACGGTTCAGAGATTTTTCTGGTGTCGTTCGTTCTTCCAAAATCTAAGGGAGTGAAATATACGCGTAACGAAGGACACAGACAGGCAGCTACACAGGGAAACTTTATTTTATATCGAAGGAAAAAAACACAGCACAAGTCATCTATTGGACATCATCATATAAGGAAAAACTGAATTACTGACTCAATAATTGGTCATCACAGCCACAGATCATATTCTTAGGAATGTTAGGGATGCATGGGGGCAGACATAATAAGGTGTTGTCCAGCTCCCCAGCGCCATCTTGTTCACTGTAATGCGAATAGCAGCATGCTTCATTAACTTTATTTCTCTAATTTCAGTACAAGCAAATGGAAAGAATCAGCACAGAGATAAGTGGCTTACTGAGGGTTTTTCACCTTTATTAGCCACTAAAGTCCCACAGCCTCCTCCCAAAAATCCCCAACAAAAGTGTTACCACTAATATATATATATATATATATATATATTTATATTATTGTAAAGCAAAGCCAAAAATACATAAACACATCACATTTAAAAAAAAAAAAAACATATGACACCAGGGGCGCGCTGCTGAATGACCCCCTGATATATTCGATAATAAAAATGAAGGGGCACAATGGACTGACCTATAAAAGATATTATTCTGTGCAAAAAACAATGACCTATACTATATTTGTGCAAAAATATATAAGTGTTATGTGCTAAATATTAAAGATATGAGGACGATATGAAGATTCGCCCTGAAGTGAGGGCGGGGGGGTCTGCTTACAGCGTTGTGCCATCTCTCTATGGACATGTGAGAATACTATTGGGCTATTGATTTGACTGTACCTTCTATATCTTCACCCGGTTTGTCCTCATATCTTCAATATTTAGCACATAGCACTATATATATATATATATATATATATATATATATATATATATATATATATATATATATATATATATATTAATTATAATCTAGTATGTCACACACCCCGCATCAAGGCATTCATTACATGTGGGTATACTGACCTGTAGATGGCGATCTTGCAGAGATGATGTCAAAAAAAGGTAGGACCCTCCCGGCCCATAAATACCTGGGACCTCCCACTCATTCCCCAGTCTTTTATCTCTGCAGTGGCGAGCAAGTCAGAAGATGTCTCCTCCTTGCAGGTAGCCGGGATGACTCCCGGCCACTTTTTATTCTTCTATTTCTGCCCGGATCCCTTTTCTTTAAGTTACTTGCCTCCCAGCCTAGGCTGCTGGTCCGGGCAAAGGTAGTTGGCACCCCTGGTGCTTAGGAGCCATGAGACCCCATAACAAGGTGTAGGCAGCTATCCGGGTTGGTGATCCCGGTTTGGGATGCCCCGTTGGCCCTACCCTGGCATGGATTCCCCCTCTCCCGGATACCCTTAGAGGGGAGGGGCGGGTCCCTTAGGGATTTATTCTTTAATTGGTGTATGTGTGCGAGTGCTTGGTGCATAACTTTGTGTGTTTTAGACTGTGCTGGGGCCGCGGCGCCCACCTCCGGCGTGTGGTAACAGCGCCTGTGGGCGCCCATGAGGCACTTCTCCTCCTTGGGGCGGGACCGGGCGCTAGCGCGCGTGCCTACGGCCCGCCCCCCGTGCTGCGGGCGCTGTCATTACGTCCTGGCTTCTGGCCGGGAGATACGGGGGAGGGGCGGGGCTGTGTGCGACGCGCGAACCGCGCCGGCCCTCCCTCCTCCTCTGCTCTCCTCAGTGGGGCGAAGGTCGGGTGAGTGGCCTGTGGCCATCAGATTTTCTATTTTAACCCCTTATGGGGACATTGCAGCATAGTCTGAATGTGTGTTTTGGGTTTTTTTTTTTGTTTTATGTGTTCCAGGTGGACCATTGAAATTATTAAAGGGTCCTAGGGTCCCTGGTTACATTTAGTTGGCTTAAAATTCCTCCCACTCGGTACTTAAAGGGGCATCCCGGGTTGCATTACTGTGTAATTCCCTTGGAGCATTGTACACATAAATATATATATTTTAAAATATCACTGTATGGAGGCATCCCCGGATACTGGGCTTGTGCCCCCCTCGGGGCAATCCAGGCTGCGTTTGGGGTGTGGGGTATCCCTTTTGGGGGATGATGTATTCCTTTGTGTACCCTGTGCGCAGCGGTCTATTTTGCGGCAGACCGGATCTCAGGCGTCTGGTTCTGCTCCGCCAGTCTCCTGTCTCCGCCTCACTTGACACGTGCCCCTTGTGACGTGGTCCTGGGCGGGGAGTTGCAATCTGAGGTGTGCGCCAGATTGGCCAATCTTGAAAAATTGTTTTCCAGTGCCGTTGCTAAAAAGGCCACGGCAAAGCGAAAACATTTGTATACGGCTGCGCAGGCCTTTGATAGGGAGGATTTTGGCTCTGATTGTTGGTCTGATTGTTCCCCGCGAGAGGAAGGGGAGCTGTATGAGGAGTCTGATGACTCTGATGATCAGCAGTTTGTGGGTGCTGATACCTAGCAGGGCCCAGGGGATTCCTTGGATACCTCTAGGGTCCTGGCTCATATGTTTGAGGTCCTGGCTATTTCTCCCCCCGAGGTGGCTCCTCCGCTGAAGGGGGAGTTGTTTGAAGTGACTAAGCCGCGCTTGGAATTTCCTTATCAAAAGCATTTTTATGGTATCATTCTCCGGAGTGCACTACCCTCAAGGATGGTGAGGATAAACGCATTGACCAGATGGCTTGTCATGGTTTTGCCAGTGTTGGATCGGCCTTGCGGCCGGTTTGTGCTTCTGCGCTTGTATTGGTAGCTGCCAGGTCGGTTATTAGAGGATTGTTGACCTCTTTCGGGCTTGATCCGGCTAGTGAGGATTTTGCCGACCTTAAGCGCTGTGATTTGTTTCTGTCCTTTGTGCTGTCCACCCTGGACGACACTTTGGTGATGTGTAGCAGAGCTGCGGCCCTGCTTGTGGCTATCCGCCGGTCGGTTTGGTTACGCCAGTGGGCGGCTGATTTTGTGGCCAAAACGTCGCTCACGGCCCTTCCCTTTTTGGGATTGCGGCTCTTTGGAGAAAAATTGGATTCGGTGGCAAAGGGAGGTAAGTTACCTCAGCGTAAGAAGCAGCGTCGCCCCTTTCGGGGGGCGGCTTCCTTTTCTGTCCTTTTCGTGGGGCTAGAGTTGGCAGGGGTTCAGCCTTCCCTTCGTCCAGAGGTGATTCCTGGCCTAGGGGCAGGGGTCGGGCCCCGTCCAGGACACAGCTGGGGCTCCAAGCCTAGAGCTGCTGCCAAGCCGGCTCAGCAATGAGGGGGCGCCCTCACCCTTGCGGCTGGGGGGGGCGGTTGCAACTCTTCTCCCAGGTCTGGGTCCAAGAGATCTCGGACAGGTGGATTCAGGAAGTGGTGTCTTCCGGTTACAAGCTGGAGTTCGAGTTCTGGCCCCCTCCCAGATTCTTCAGGTCTCGGGTGCCGTCAGATCCTCTGGCCGCCCAGGGGCTTCGGGCGGCAGTAGCAAGTCTTGTGGACATGGCTGTCATCTGTCCGGTGCCCCTCTCAGACCGGGGCCTGGGCTTCTATTCCAATTTGTTCACGGTGCCCAAGAAGGACGGTCCCGTCCATCCCATTCTGGATCCGAAGTTGCTCAACAGGTTCGTCCGTCCCCGGAAGTTCCGTATGGAAATTCTGCGCTCAGCCATCCATCCACTTCGTCAGGGGGACTTCATGACGTCCATAGACATCAAGGATGCTTACCTGCATATTCCAATATTTCTGCCACACCAGAGATTCCTCAGGTTTGTCGTGGACAATCGGCATTTTCAGTTTGTGGCTTTTCCGTTTGGCCTTACCTCGGCTCCAAGGGTGTTTACCAAGGTGTTGGCAGGAGTGATGGCCATACTCAGAGCCAGGGGTATCGGCATCGTGCCCTATCTGGACGATCTTCTCATCATGGCGTCTTCCCTCAGTCAGGCGCAGCTGGATACCAGGACTGTGGTGTCCACTCTGGAGAGTTTCGGTTGGGTGATCAACTATCCCAAGTCCTGCCTCACTCCCTCCAGGGTGGTGGAGTTCCTGGGAATGTCTCTGGATATTTCTCAGGCCAGGGTGTTTCTCCCCCGAGCCAAGGTTCTTCTGATTCAGGAATTGACTCAGCGTCTCCTATCCATCCCCCGCCTGTCCATCCGGCTAGGGATGCGACTGGTGGGATTGATGGTTACATCGTTCGAGGCGGTTCCCTTTGCCCAGTTTCACACGAGGATGCTCCAGCTCCATCTCTTGGCGGCCTGGGACGGGTCCCCACTGTCATTGGATCAGTCCTTTCTGATGTCCCCCCGGGTGCGGCGTTCCCTGCGGTGGTAGCTGAAACCGAGCAATTTGACGAGGGGCAGGTCCTTTGTGACCCCTTGTTGGGAGATGGTCACCACAGATGCCAGCCTGTCCGGTTGGGGGGGATTTTGGAAGGATCTTCAATGTCGGGGACTGTGGGGGCCTCAGGAGGCTCACGATCCCATCAATGTTCTGGAGCTGAGAGCCATCAGGTTAGTTCTGGCTCATTTGACTCATCCGTTACGTGGACTTCAGGTTCGGTTGGACAATCGGACGGCGGTCGCCTACATGAATCACCAGGGAGAGACTCGAAGCAGGCGGGCCCTCAGGGAAGTGTCTTTGATACTGGATTGGGCAGAGGGCAATGTCCCATGCATCTCGGCAGTGTACATTCCAGGAGTGGAGACTCCCTGAGCAGGGGGTCATCTCGCTGGGTGGAATGGTCGCTCAGCCCCAAGGTGTTTCGGTCGCTTTGCCACTGGTGGGGAACTCCGGAGGTGGACCTCTTTGCCTCCCGTCACAATCACAAGCTTCCGGCATTTGTGTCTCTCTCGCGGGATCTGCTGGCTCTGGCAGTGGATGCCATGTCTCGGAACTGGAGGGATCTGGGGTTTCTGTACCTGTTCCCTCCATTTCCCATGGTGGGCAAAGTGGTGCGCAAGCTGGCCCTAGAGGGCGTGTCAGCAATTCTGGTGGCTCCAAGGTGGCCAAGACGGGTTTGGTTCGCAGACGTGGTAAGGTTGGCAGAGGATCAGTTAGACCTGCCCCTTCTGCCGGATCTGCTCACTCAGGGTCCACTGCTCTACCCCAATTTACCAACGCTGGCTTTGACGGCGTGGTTGCTGAAACCTCCATCTTGAGGGAGGAAGGTCTTTCTGATGCTGTCATTCAGACTCTGGTTAGGGTTAGAAAGAAGTCTTCCTCTGCCATCTATTATAGGACTTGGAGGTCTTACATTGATTGGTGTGAGGTCAGGACCTTGCCTTGCAGGGCGCTTTCTATCCCTAGGGTCTTGGAATTTCTGCAACATGATCTGGACCAAGGTTTGCAGCTTAGTACGCTGGCGGTTTTCTTTCAAAGGTCTTTTGCCCTTGATCCTCTGGTTAAGACCTTTTTCCAGGGGGTTATGCATGGCATCAGGACAAGGTTGTTTTCCGCTTCAAGCCAGATTTCCTTCCTAAGGTGGTCTCTGCTTTTCATCTGAATCAGGATATTGTTCTTCTCTCCTTGCGTCCTAAGCCTAGCAATGACAAGGAGAGGGTTTTGCATTCTTTGGATGTGGTTCGCTGTGTGAAGTACTATTTGGAGGCTACTTCTCCTTTTCGTAGGACTGACGCCCTTTTTGTGGTGCTCTCTGGGCCTAGGAAGGGTTTGGCTCCTGCCAAGGCTTCCATTAGTAAATGGATTCGTCAGGCCATTGTTGGAGCCTATTCTGCCAAGGGGAAGGTTCCCCCTTTTCGTGTTACTGCTCATTCTACTCGTGCTGTTGGGGCGTCCTGGGCCTTCCAGCACCAGGCTTCTGTTGAGCAGGTTTGTAAGGCTGCTACTTGGTCTTCGGTTCACACTTTTTCCAAGTTTTACAAGGTTGATGTTCGGGCCTCAGCGGATGCTGCTTTTGGCCGCAAAGTTCTGCAAGCTGCAGTGGTTTAAGTTTGTGCCTTGTTTTTGGATCCCCGCCCTTTATGGACACTGCTATTGGATGTTCCACATGTAATGAATGTCTTGAAGCGGGGTGTGTGACATACTTATAATACCCATTTTCCGCCCCCAGGGGGTGCTCGACTGCAAGATCAAAGATGTAGCTCCTCCTGCCCCCCTATAAAGGCAGGTGTCTATCTCTCATTCTCCAGTTGTTCATCTTGCAGTCTTGGCTGCAGAAGATCGTTTGACACTCTCTCAGTTAATGGCAGCAGAGCGGGGCCACCTAGCCTGTCGGGTGCTGCGGGCCCCATTTCCATGGATCCCTTCTGACCCACTCCTGCCTTCCAGCCTCGGGCTGCTATGGGATCCGGAACGGTAGGGTGAACGCCCGGGTCTGTTGGCATTCGGCAGAGCTAGGCTCTGGGCCGCAGACCCTATGCTAAAGGGTAGCCAGCCACAGGCTTATGGTGAGCCTGGGGGGGAACCACCTGTTTGGCCATTAGTGTATTGTACCTTCCCTGCCCACAAGCTTTATTAGATGTTGTGTGTGTTATTCTTAGTATAAAGTACGTCCTGCTCCAGATATAGTACTTACTATCGGGTATTACTCCGCCAGATGGCGCTGGACTGCAGAGACATTGAAAATAGGCTCCTCCCGGCCCTGTAGGACTATTCCCACCTGCTCTATTAGTTATATGCCTCCCAGCCTTGGCTGTGCTGGTCGGGTGAAGGTAGGCAGCACCACTGTTAGGTGCTTAGGAGCGCTGCTCCACCGCAATCCCCCACCAAAGGGTAGGCGATTAAGGCTTATTGTGAGCCTCTATGGGATGCCCCTCCCGCACTATTGCCCCTTGCCCCTACCTATCGGTGGGCCCTATTTAAGTGGCCGCTGTCCTCCCTCATCCTCCTTGTAGCCTTCGGGGGGAAAAAGGGGGGGGTGTCGGTATGTATGCTATGCATTTACGTGTTTTAGACTTATACTTTATTTCATTTGCCTTGTGTCAGCCGCCGCGCTGTCTTGACTGTATTTAAAAATGACTGTATTTAAAAATTGCCGCCGCGCGCCTTTTTTCTGTCACTATGTTCCGCGCTTGGCGGTGGCGTTACCTCAGGCGTCGGCGCGCCGTCATTGGCTGCTTGTCATGTGCTGGCTTCGCACTCTTTGGGGGGGGCGGGGCCCGCCTATGGTGCGTTCAGCGTCATTGGTGATACCGGCCTGCCCCTCGAGGTATACCGACGCCATCTTTGTCTGCTTGGTTGGCTTATGCACAACGGACCCCCACCTACCGCGGTTCATAAGTGCCCTCACGGGCGGCCTTATTATCTCATTGTTATTACTGTCTGCTTACGGGCCCCTTTTATTATGTCTTTCAGGCGGGCGAATCCATTGGCTTCTCCCGGCCCTCTATTAGTTGGCTAACTTGTTAGGCCTAGTGTAATTACTCCTCACTCCCTAGCGGGTTATTGGGTCATCCAGGGTCTCTTTATAGCGTTAATCCCTATCGGCCTGTAGCACCGCTATAATCACCATATGGAGGCATCTCAGGATAATGTCACCGGGGTTCCTTCGGGACAAGCCCGGCTGTGTTTAGCGTGTGGGGAGTCTCATGTTGACGCTGACAAGGCACGGGTCTGTGTGCCCTGTGCTGAGTAGGTGCTTGCACTGCAATCGGGCCTTTCAGTGGCTGGGCCTGCACCTCGTATCACTTCGCCTACCCCCCCCCCCCCCCCCCCCCCCCAAAGCTTAAATCTCACTCCTACTGAGTTGCATACATGCTTTTGCATGTGCGGGGACGGCGCTGCGCCCGGTCTGTGCTTCTGCCATTACCGCTGTGGCCACTAGAACCCTTATCAGAAATATTCTTGATAGTGCCCCTGATGACTTGCCTTGTGAGGTGTTCAATGCACTCTCTAGTTGTGATGTTTTTGTAAATTTTGTCCTCTCTGCCTTGGATGATACCATTAGAATGTGTGCCAGGACATCTGCCCTTGTGGTGGCTATACGCCGCTCGGTTTGGCTACAACAGTGGGCTGCTGACAACGCTGCCAAGAAGGCCCTCACTGGGTTTCCCTTCAAAGGACTATGCCTCTTTGGGGACCGCCTGGACCTTTTTGCTAAGGGAGGCAGGTTACCCCAGCACAGGCGGCAATCTTGGCCCTTTCAGGGTCAGGGTTCCTTCTCCTCCCCCTACCGTGGTGCTAGACAAGGGAGGGGGGTTTCCTTTACTGGGGCCCGGGGAGATTTATGGTGTAGGGGCAGAGGATGTGTGCGTCCTGGCTGCTCCTGGGGCCCCAAGGCAAAATCCTCTCCCAAGCCCCCTCAGGCATGATGGGGCGCCCTCACCCATCCGGGTGGGGGGACGGCTTCAGCACGTCGCTCACGTCTGGAGGCTTCATGTCTCAGACCGGTGGATTCAGGAGGTAGTGTCCTCCGGTTACAAGATAGAGTTTGCAGCCTGGCCGCCCCCAAGATTCATCAGATCACGGATTCCTCAGGACCCTTTGGTAGCCCAGGAGCCGGTTCAGGCAGTGCAAGGCCTCCTGGAGCTGGGGGTCATCTGCAAGGTCCCTTTAAGAGAAAGGGGCAAGGGTTTCTATTCCAACCTATCAGTTCCCAAAGAAAGATGGTTCAGTCAGGCCCATCCTGGACTTGAAGATCCTCAACAAATTTGTCAGGAGCAGGCGCTTTCTCATGGAAACTCTGCGCTCTGCCATCAGCTCCCTGCGCCAGGGGGATTTCATGACTTCTGAGGACATCAAGGATGCTTACCTTCATATTCCTGTATTTCCAGGTCATCAAAGGTTCCTCAGGTTCGCTCTGGAGGATCAACACTACCAGTTTGTGGCCTTGCCCTTTGGTCTCTCCTCAGCTCCCAGGGTGTTCACCAAGGTGCTGGCTGGCGTGATGTCTGCTCAGGTATCGGGGCGTCCGCGTGCTACCTTATCTGGATGACATTCTCATCACCTCCCAATCTCTACATCAGGCAGAATTGGATACTCAGCTGGTGGTGTCCACCCTGGAGTCATTTGGATGGGTGATCAACCACCCCAAGTCCTCACTGTCCCCCCTCCTTGGTGATTCCATTCCTAGAAATGAATCTGGATACAGTTCAGGCAAGGATTTTCCTTCCTCAACAGAAGGTGAGCGGTCTGATTGCACAGGTCCAGTTCCTGCTATCTTGTCCCCATCCCTCCATCAGACAGGGAATGCAGCTGGTGGGCCTGATGGTGGCGTACTTTGAGGCGGTCGCTTATGCTCAGTTCCACTTAAGGCCTCTGCAACTTCACCTATTGTCAGTATGGGACAAGGACCCAGCGTCCCTGGATAGGGTCTGTGTGCTCTCCCCCCTGGTCAGGAGGTCCCTCTCGTGGTGGATGGACTCAAGGAACCTGTTGGGGGGCAGATCCTTTCTTACCCCTTCCTGGGAGACGGTCACCACGGATGCCAGTCTGTCAGGTTGGGGGGTTTCTGGAAGTCCCTGCGGTTCCAGGGGAGGTGGGGCCCTCAGGAGGCCCACACACCTATCAATGTCTTGGAACTGCCTTTCATTTGAATCAGGACATTGTTCTCCCTTCATTCTACCCTAATCCTAGTAATGCTAAGGAGAGGGTTTTGCATTCTTTGGATGTGGTTAGGTGTCTGAAGTACTATCTGGTGGCTACTGCACCTTTCAGAAAAACTGATGCTCTTTTTGTAGTCCCTTCTGGTCCTAGGAAGGGTTTGGCTCCTGCCAAGTCTACTATCAGCAAATGGATCCATCAGGCTGTGATTCAGGCCTATTCTGCTAAAGGGAAGAATCCTCCCTTCCGCCTTACTGCTCATTCCACTTGTGCTATTGGTGCCTCTTGGGCTTTTCAGCACCAGGCTTCTGTTGAACAAGTTTGCAAGGCTGCTACTTGGTCTTCTGTTCATACCTTTTCAAAGTTTTACAAGGTTGATGTTAGGGCCTCAGCTGATGCTGCTTTTGGCCGAAAGGTTTTGCAGGCGGCAGTGGTCTAAACTGTCTGCTGTTAATTTTGGGGATCCCACCCTACTTTATGGACACTGCTATTGGATGTCCCGAATGTAAGTAATCTAATCTGGAGCAGGACGTACTGTATACTAAGAATAATACAATTCTGTGATTACTCATCTGTAGAATTGGTATTATGAGTATACAGTACATCCTGCTCCACCCCACCCTTGGTTTTGCATTATCTTGGATCCCCTGTATGGTGATTGTTATCATTGTTATGTTACTAGTTTGGGTTGTTTTAATTCTCCCGGCTTCTCGTTAACTGCTTTTCAATGCTGGGGATTTCTGGGAGGTCCCTGGGTATTTGAGGGGCCGGGAGGAGCCAATTTTCGATGTCTCTGCAGTCCAGCGCCATCTGGCGGAGTAATACCCGATAGTAAGTACTATATCTGGAGCAGGACATACTGTATACTCATAATATCAATTCTACAGGTGAGTAATCACAGAATTGTATTTTTACTGTGTCGGTGGTTTCTTCACTCAGCTTCTCGCTGGCCCAGCATGGCCATGTGGTGGACCTTTCTGCATACTCGCCTCCCTCGTTGTCGCTGGCTGAGGGGTCTCCATACCCCGCGGGCCTCTGCATTGCCGCTGGTGCGGTGGGCGGGGGGTCGCCGCTGTGCGGCGTTGTGATGCTAGGCGTGGGGAGCTGCTGTTTTTCCCCGCGGCCATTTCACTGCTCGAGCAGCTTGGAATGGGGGCGGGCGTGTCTCCTCACGCGCCGTTGCAGGGGGCGCCGGCCCCTCGAGGATCGTTCTGGAACTGGCCTGCGCACTCTGCTGCTGCCTGGGGCCCGCTGGATGCTGCGGAGCCTGGTCGTTTCCTCCTGCTGCGGGGGGATCTTGCTTCCCTCTTATTCTTGGTGTGCCACACACCCCGCTTCACCTTTTAATATTCTTCACGATTGGGTTACTCACCGCCAGGTGACGCTGTTGCAGAGAGGAAGTCTTGTAAAGAGCCCCCTTCCGGCCTATATATACCTGGTACCTCCCATTTATCACCAGTGTTTTTCTCTCTGCATGACGACAAGACAGAAGGTTGAAGTCTCCTGCTTGCAGGTAGCCGGGGTCTTGCCCCGGCACCCCCTTTGGTCTATTTCTGCCTGGTTTTGATTGTTTGTTACCTTTGTGGTTAAATGGAAGCCTCCCAGCCTAGGCTGCTCACTGGGCAATTGGTAGACGGCACTATAGGTGCCTAGGAGCTTATCTCCTCCGCTCGACCCCCTGTTTTGGGGGCAATGCAGCTGTCCGGCATGGTGATCCGGATTTGGGATGCCCCTGTCCCGAGGTTCCCCTTGGCCCCTTGCTCTCCCGTTACGGTCCCTTCTCCCTTCACTATGGGGGGGGGATGTGTATTGTATGTATGTTTTACTGTATGTTGATTTCATGTGTTTACTTTTTCAACATTTGTCAGGCTGCACCGCAAGCAAGGGTGCGTTTGGCCTGACTAAAATTCCTCCTTACATGGCAGTCTCTGTTATTTTATGCGGGCTGCTGCTGCTGGCCTGTAGGGCCAGAGTTTTGGGTCAGCTTTAGGGGTGGCCGGGGCGGGCTGCGCTGTGTCAGGCTTTCCTGAGGCTGCCTGCGCCTTTCCCAGGTTATACAGCTCCCCCTCCCCTTGTCTCCTTTTTTAAAACGGCCGCCGCTTGGCGGGCCGCGTGTCAGTATTTGGTGGGCAGCGCAGGCTGCCTAGGAACTCCTGTTTCCCCCTCCCCCCTTCTCCTTTTACTGAGGGCTTTGCTAGCCCTCTTGTTATCTTGGCACCGCCGTCCGGCGGGCCGCTCTGTTCAAATTCGGCGGGGGGGCGGGGCCCGGATGACGTCAGGGGTGGGGGCGTGGTTCTGGCGGCGGCGTCATCTTACCCGGCCCCGCCGCACTTCCTTCCTGTTTTCAGGAGGACGCGTGCGGGGCTCTCGCCCGCATGTGTGTGCTGCTGCTGCTACTGGCCGCTCCGCCTCTGCTTCTGGCGCTACTGCTGCCACTGCCGCCTTCGCAGCTTCTGCTGCTACTACATTGCTGACATTGCTGCCTGTCTTTCCACCACTTCTACTGGTCGGGTGCCTGGGCTTTTTTAGCCTTACTTGGGCAGGTAAGCGGCCTCACCTTGCGTGGGGCCGTCTATTTTTATTATGTCTGACTGTTTATTTAAAAAAAAAAAAAAAAAAAATAATATATATTTAAAGGAGAAATACTTTTATTTAATTAGAAAAGGAGGAAAATCAGAGGCCAGTTTTCTTTGCCTCTTCAAAGCACTCTGGTGCTGTGCATGAATGTTGTATTGCATGTTGCCATTTGTTTCTGGGGGTCTTACTGTTGGTTTTTCTCTTCCCCCACAGATCCTGGGATTCCCTCAATACAGTGGCCTCCTGGTTCTATTTTGCCTGGCTAGTCCTTTTGTTCTCCAAATTGGAACATATTTATATATATATATATATATATTAAAAAAAAAAAATCTTTTTTGAAATTGTAGATATACGATATAATGATTTATTAAGTTAATTATTTTTAATGGGGATCTTTATTATAAATTAAATCCTCCCTCCCGGGACTTTTACATAAAAGGGGCATCCCGGGTGGCTTATGCCTTAAACCCAGGATTTTGCGAATACCATAAATCACCATATGGAGGCTTCCGATAATACCGGAAATGGTTCTTCTGGGCCATCTAGGGTGTGTGGAGGCTGTGGGACTCCGCTCCCAGGCGATGATGTTATTGTTTGCATTCCTTGTGCAAGGTAGAATATTGCACGTCAGTCCGTCACTCCGGCTGCTGGCTCTTCGCAACTTCCATCATCCCCTACCTCTCCCTCCCTGTTCCGGACCCCGTGTGACATTGTCAAAGGTGGGGATTCGCAATCCGAGGTGTCTGCACGGTTAGCCAACCTCGAGAAGATAATTTCCGTTAAAGCAGGGTTGAAGCCCACTGCGAAACGGAAGCACCTTTCTCCTGTACCTCTGGCTTCACAGGATGAAGTATGTGAGCCTGTAGATTGGTCCGATTGCTCCCTGGACGAGGAGGGAGAATTCCTGGTGGAGTCAGATGAGCCTGCAGATCAGCTTGAGGTTGATGCTATTGGCGATTTGTCTGCGGGGGTTTCCCTTGACACCCCCTCCATTCTGGCTCAAATGTTTGAAATTTTGAATTTAGATCCGCCTGAGGCCGTCACCCTGCCAAAGGGTCAGTTGTTTAATGTGCCTCAGCCACGTTTGGTTTTTCCCAGACAACACCACTTTGAGAGGGTTGTGCTTAAGGAATGGGAACATCCCACGTGGTTAACTGGAATTCCTTCCAGTTGGGAGAAACGTTATCCCTTTCCGCCAGAATTGGTGAAGCTTTGGTCGGTTCCTCCTGACGTCGATACCCCTGTGCTAGGGCTCTCCAGCACGGCTATGGTGCAGTCTTCTGAGACCACTGCCCTTAAGGATGGTGAGGATCGTCGGATTGACCAGTACGCTCGCCATGGTTTTATTTATGCCGGGTCAACGATGCGCCCGGTGTGTGCTTCAGCGCTTCTTCTATTGGCGGTTAGATCTGTTATTCAGGATCTGTGTGTGGATCTTGATCCCACTTGTAAGGAGTTTACTGCTCTCAGGCAGTGTGAGTCTTTTGTTTCCTATGTTCTGTCCGCTCAGGACGATGCGCTGGCTATGAGTAGCAAGACAGCGGCAATGCTGGTGGCTATTCGTCGGGCAGTATGGCTGCGCCAGTGGTCGGCGGACATAGCTTCTAAAAAGGTGCTCACAGCTCTCCCCTTTTTGGGATTGCGACTGGTGATAAAATTGATTCAGTTGCAAAAGGTGGTAAAATGCCGCAACGTAAGAGGCCTCGTCGTCCCTTTCGGGGGGCAGGTTCTGGTAGGCCTTCCTTTCGGGGATTCTGAGCGGGTAGGGGGGCTTTCTTTCCCGCTACCAAAGGTGCAGGTTGGACTCGGGGGAAGGGCCGTGGCCGCCCCGCTCAGTCCTGGGGCACCAAGCCCAAGCCTGCCGGTAAGCCCGCTCAGCAATGAGGGGCTGCCCTCACCCGTGCGGGTGGGGGGACGATTGCGACACTTCTCCCAGGTTTGGGACCAGGAGATTCCGGACAGATGGATCCGGGAGGTAGTGTCGTCCGGTTACAAGCTGGAATTCGAGTCTCGCCCTCCTTCACGGTTCTTTCGGTCTCGGGTGCCCATCGATCCTTTGGCCGCACAGGGGCTCCTGGCGTTGGTAAAGAATCTGAAATGGCGGTCATCTGGCCGGTACCGCGCTTAGAGATGGGCCTCGGTTTCTACTCCAATCTTTTCGCAGTCCCCAAAAAGGACGGGTCGGTTCGTCCCATCCTGGACCTGAAATTACTCAACAAGTTCATCCGTTTTCGGAAGTTTCGCATGGAAACTTTGCGTATGGCCGTCGGTTCCCTTCGGCAGGGGGACTTCATGACGTCCATAGACATCAAGGATGCTTATCTTCATGTTCCCATCTGCCACGCTCATCAACGTTTTCTTCGATTCGTGATGAAAGATCGGCATTTTCAATTCGTGGCACTTCCGTTTGGCCTTACCTCGGCTCCAAGAGTGTTTACCAAGGTGCTGGCAGGGGTGATGGCCATTTTCAGATCTCGGGGCATTCGGGTCGTACCTTATTTGGACGACCTTCTCATCATGGCTCCGTCACTCAATCAATCGGAGACAGACACCAGGATGGTGGTCTCCACGCTGGAAAGCTTTGGTTGGGTGATCAACTTCCCCAAGTCCTCCCTCGCTCCGGCCAGGGTGGTGTCCTTTCTGGGGATGCAGTTGGACTCTCATCAACACAGAGTGTTTCTCCCCCAGTCCAAAATTCATCTGATTCAGGAGTTGGCTCGGGTCCTTCTTTCCAATCCTCGGCCGTCCATCCATCTGGGGATGAGGCTGGTAGGGTTGATAGTCGCCTCTTTCGAGGCAGTTCCTTTTGCTCAATTTCACACAAGGACGCTTCAGCTTTATCTGTTGGCGTCCTGGGACCGGCAGCCTCGGTCGCTGGATCAGCCCTTCCAGTTGTCCTTCCGGGTCCGGCAGTCCCTCCAGTGGTGGTTGGTCTCGGCCAATCTCGTGAGGGGCAGGTCTTTCCTGACCCCTCTTTGGGAAATTGTCACCACGGACGCCAGTCTTTCGGGATGGGGCGGATTCTGGAAGGAGCTTCAGTTCCTGGGGCAATGGGGACCTCAAGAGGCCCACTTACCCATCAATGTTCTGGAACTGAGAGCCATCCGTCGGGTGCTTGCTCTCCTGACTCATCACGTTCTGGGCCTTCCGGTCCAGGTGCGTTCAGACAATCGAACAGCGGTTGCTTACATCAATCATCAGGGAGGGACTCGCAGTCTGAGTGCTCTCAGAGAGGTGTCCCTGATCCTGACCTGGGCAGAGGCCCATGTTCCTTGTCTCTCGGCGGTATACATTCCAGGAGTGGAGAACCAGGAAGCGGACCGGTTGAGCAGGGGCTCTCCCCGTCTGGGAGAATGGGCTCTCCATCCTCAGGTTTTTCGCTCTCTGTGTCTCCGATGGGGGACACCGGAGGTGGACCTGTTTGCCTCTCGTCACAATCACAGGCTCCCGAACTTCGTGTCGCTCTCCCGGGATCCTCTGGCTCTGGCAGTGGACGCCATGTCCCTGAGCTGGGGGGATTTCTATACCTGTTTCCTCCGATACCCATGCTGGGCAGGGTGGTTCGGAAGTTGGCTATGGAAAGGGTGTCCGCCGTTCTCGTGGCCCCAAGGTGGCCAAGGCTAGTGTGGTTCGCAGACATCGTTCCGCTGGCAGTGGACCAGTTCGTTCTGCCTCTTCGGCCCGATCTGCTCACTCAGGGTCGGTTGTGTTACCCCAATTTACCAGCGCTGGGTTTGACGGCCTGGCTGCTGAAACCTCCATCTTGAAGGAGGAGGGTCTTTCTGACTCAGTCGTTAAGACTTTGATCAGTGCCCGGAAGAGGTCTTCTTCTATCATCTACTATAGGACTTGGAAAGCCTATATCGCTTGGTGTGAGATTAGATCCTTTCCTTGTAGGGTCTTCTCGGTCTCCAGGATTCTGGACTTTTTACAATCTGGGCTGGACTCTGGTCTTCAGCTAAGTACTTTGAAAGGGCAAGTTTCTGCCTTATCTACCTTTTTTCAGAAGCGTTTTGCGCTTCATCCTTTAGTTAAAACTTTTTTCCAGGGGGTTACGCATGTGCGGCCTCCCAGGAAACCATTACTCCCTGTTTGGGACTTGAATTTGGTTCTTTCTGCTCTTCAGGCTCCTCCTTTTGAGCCTCTGCAAGATATTGCTTTGTCTACCCTGACTCAGAAGATTGTCTTCTTGGTAGCTATCACTTCGGTCCGGCGTGTCTCGGAGTTGGCGGCCTTGTCTATCCAGGCGCCCTACTTTGAGAGGCACCAGGATAAGGTGGTCTTTCGGTTCAAGCCAGACTTTCTTCCTAAGGTTGTTTCTGCTTTTCATTTGAATCAGGATATTGTTCTTCCCTCCTTGTGTCCTAATCCTAAGAATGACAAAGAGAGGGTTTTGCATTGTTTGGATGTAGTACGCTGTGTTAAGTACTACTTGATTATCACGTCTCCTTTTCGTAAGACGGATGCCTTTTTTGTTGTGCCCTGTGGGCCTAAGAAGGGTTTGGCACCAGCCAAATCTGCCATTAGCAAATGGATATGTCAGGCCGTTACTGTGGCCTATTCTGCTAAGGGGAAAGTTCCCCCTTTTCGTATCACTGCTCATTCTACTCGCGCCGTTGGAGCGTCTTGGGCTTTTCAGCACCAAGCTTCTGTTGAACAAGTTTGTAAGGCCGCCACTTGGTCTTCTGTTCATACTTTTTCTAAGTTTTACAAAGTTGATGTGCGTGCCTCAGCGGATGCTGTTTTTGGCCGCAAAGTTCTGCAGACTGCAGTCATTTAAGTTATGCTTCACCTTGCCTTGGGATGCCCATCCCTTGTGGACACTGCTTTTGGATGTCCCAATCGTGAAGAATATTAAAGGTGAAGCGGGGTGTGTGGCACACCAAGAATAATACCATTTTGTGAGTACTCACCTGAAAAATGGATATTGTTGGTGTGCCACACACCCCGCTTCACTCCCACCCTTTTCGGTATTCCGAATCCTTTATATGGTGAAGCTTTTATTTATTTTGAGGTTACCGTTAAATTACTGGTACCTTGTCTTTCTGCTTTTTAATACACTGGTGATAAATGGGAGGTACCAGGTATATATAGGCCGGAAGGGGGCTCGTTACAAGACTTCCTCTCTGCAACAGCGTCACCTGGCGGTGAGTAACCCAATCGTGAAGAATATAAAAGGTGAAGCGGGGTGTGTGGCACACCAACAATATCCATTTTTCAGGTGAGTACTCACAAAATGGTATTTTTATAGCTGTGTATAGTGACCAATTGCATTATTATTCTGATCATGGGCATTTCTCCCCCTTCTTGTATGGGTCGTGGGCTTAAGATTGAGGGTTGTGGTTCCTCCTGGTCCCCCTTTTTAATAAGAGGGATCACTTATAGGTTTGGGCCATTAGTGTCTTGTAACCTTACTGATTGACTGATTTTTAATCACCATAATGGAGGCTTCAGGGGATAGTGAGCTGGGGGCCCCATTTGGGCAGGACAGGCTCTGCCCCTTGTGCTGTAGGAATCCTCTGGGTGGATTCAGCACTGTTTGTACCACTTGCGCCAGAGGCGTTATTTTGGATCATGAACAGGTGGGCATCCCTGCCCCTAGCCCTGCGCTGTCGGTGGCCTCTCCGGACCCTCCGCTACTGCACTTAGCCTTAGGTCTCATGCGGATTTGGCGCATAGGCTGGCCAATCTCGAGAGACAGATCTCGCGGATGGCTCCTAAGAAAGCCACAGGTAAGAGACTGCACCTCGAGCCTGTTTACTCGGATAATGACGATCTTTTTGATGATCTGGGCTCTGTGGAGGAAGGTGAGTTGCCAGATGATTCACGCTCCACTGTTGATTATTCGGCTGGCGATGACAATTTAGTTTGTCTGGTTATTCCCCGGACGAGGATGCGTGGCTCCCTGATGATACAGAGAAATTGCTTACCTCAGTGTTTGAGACTCTACACATTGTCCCTCCCAGAGCAGCTAAGAGGAAGCAGGGAGATTTGTTTAGGCCCTAAAGACAAAGGCTGGTCTTCCCAGAGCAGGTCCATTTTTCTAACATGATTTTCAAGGAATGGGAGAGGCCTAACAAGTTACCTTCGGTTCCTAAAGGCCTGGACAGGCAGTACCCCTTCCCTTATGAGCTGCTTTTGCTATGGTCTCGCCCTTCCGAAGTCGATCCCCCTGTGTCGGGGTTGTTATGTCGTACAAAACCGACCGACAAAAGGAAAACACTACCTTCGCCAGACCCACAGTACAGCGAAACTTCATTGGAGGAAAGTTTTTTAGCTATAGATACACAAATACCCCTCCAACCCCACCCCCTTTTTCAACCACCAAAAAGACAAATGAGAGCAACAACAAAGCCAACATGATATATCCTACAACACACAAACCCACGGACAATACTACAAGAGCCATTATTAATCTGACCGACATACCCCTCACACAAGAACAAGAATCAGTCCTAAACCTGGGCCTAAACTACTGCCCCGACACAAATACAGACAAATTTGAATTGACTAAAGATCTATACCTATTTGCCAGGAGAGTACTCCTCAGATACCAGTACACAGACAAAGAACCTCATAGAGACATGAGTAGCATCACACTTACACATGACGACCAACAAACCTTACAAATACTTAAGGAACTCAATAATGAACAGTCATACAAGGAAGACACACAGGAGTCATATTGAGACTCACCCATAACAAAGAAGAAGAAAAAAAACCTTTAGGAAACCATCTACATACTTTCCCCCACTAAACCTGAGCCACAGTGTAAAAACCTTTGTCAACATGGTGAGCTATGATATACAACATCTGAATACCAAAGAAAAACCACAAACCAACTTTACCCCAGCACAACTACAGGCCCTCAAACAACTTAGAGAGAATCATGAAATTATAATAAAACCAGTGGATAAGGGAGGAAATACATTCGTATTACACAGACAGCAATACAAAACCATATGCAAAAGAGTCCTAGAAAATAAAGAATGGTATAAAAAAAGTCCCAATGACCTCTCTACTGAAGGACAAAGAAGCATTTGAACAACTTGTAAGGGACGCACAATCACACGACATTATTGACAAAAAAACTGCGGATTTCTTAATCATACCCAAACCTTCTACACTTTTCCCAAAGTCCATAAATCACTTACTGATCCACCAGGAAGACCGATAGTATGAGGTATAGACTCCCTAACCAACAGGGCGAGCGAATATGTAGACGCCTACCTACAACCATTCGTACAGGCACTACCATCATATGTGAAGGACACCCCACATTTACTACAGATTCTACATGATCTAACCATACCAGATGACTCCATTCTAGTGACGTTCTTTTTGGATCAGTTACACATAAAGGAATACGAACACAGTTCATTCCTAATCAGGTTACTCAATTTCATTCTAACTCACAATCCCCTCGATTCAAAGAGCAAAAGTTAATTGATTTCGGATCGAGAATCGTAAGTTTGGGTGGGTGTTAGTCATTTTTTCCTGTTTTTTTGGCCATTTACGACTCGCACGAGCCTACGTACGAATGCGTATATGCTCTTACGATCATCGCAAGTTCGTTCCTAAATTTTAGGATCAAAACGTAAAACTTAGGATCAAATCCTAAAACTTAGGATCAAAACGTAAAACTTAGGATAATCGAATGGGTTTAGGTGTGATTCAGAGAACAGTTTTCAAACCTCTAAAGACGTTTTAAAAGAAAGCCACTGCCGACACCTTTTAGCAGTCGGATTGCTGTTCTTGAACAGGTTTTTTGGCTATGTGGAGGAGTCTGCGCGTCTTGAGCTCCAATGAACTGCATGTATCAGCATGGCCGAGGCCATAAATTGTATGGCAATGCATACCTGATTCATGTATGCCTTATAAAAGCATTTTAATGTGGACCTTAATTAGTCCTTTGCATGTAAACCTTTATTTTGCAATCTATTTGCGTTAATTAAAGAAACTTATGTCCTTTGGTATTTATTTTTAAATTGAGGTACTAGAATAATATTTTTAGATTGCATTTATTGGTGTAGTTGTTTACCTTTACTTTGTTTAATTATTTAAGCACATCTTTGGTCAGATGCATCACACATACTGAGGAGAGGAGAGCGGGATAAAGTGCAGGATGTGGGTTACTGCTGTATTTTGCACAGACACAGCAGAGCTGGGGGCACGGAAAGGTCAGAAATCAAAGAATCCAGAGCAACACAGTCACAAGGCCCTTTCTGTTTGCAGGCTGCCCGATAATACCTGAGCCGCCATCTTGGCTGTTTCTAGGCTCATAACATGCAGAAGTTGCTGGGTGTTTTTTAATAATTGAGAGCAATCTGTATGTAGAGGGTGTGGGTAACCACACACCAAATTTTAAGTTGTA
The DNA here is from genome assembly GCA_027917425.1 of Gastrophryne carolinensis. Lineage (NCBI taxonomy): Eukaryota > Metazoa > Chordata > Amphibia > Anura > Microhylidae > Gastrophryne > Gastrophryne carolinensis. Next base: position 21,437,493 of record CM051235.1, on the reverse strand, counting down.
CCATTTGAAGCCTAAATATTAAAAATAAATCCACAAGTAAAAAATGCAAGTTAACTAAAAATTAAACAAAGTAAGATTTACTTATGCAAATGCATTCATTAATGGTTGGTTACAACAAAATTAATGAAATAAAGAAAAATAAAAGACCAAATATTTAGAATGCACTTTAATGAGGTAAGTTTGTAGTGCGCAGCCGCAAGATCAGAAGGATTTACGTCCAGACAAAAAAGGAAAAAGGGCAAAACCAATGTTGCAACCTGAGAAATGAAACGGAAAATTCAGGATGGAAACTGACATAGGTCTGATTCCCGAACTGCCATACGAACGGACGTACATTTTAGGATAGAAACGTATTTGCTTATAGAATCACTCGCAAGTTCATACGAACGCACGAGCGGACGTGAAAAATAGGATGATCGGCACCCAAATCCAAGCTGTTACATGTTTCTTTGAATCGACCCTAATGTCTTCCTTTTTAACCAGGAGCTTTATCAGCAGACACAGGGCACAGCCATGGGCACGACTTGTGCTCCATCCTATGCTAATTTATACCTCGGCTGGTGGGAGCACAATCTGTGGCAAGACGAAAACCTCACAGACTACCACGATAGCGTCTTAGTATGATTGCGATACATAGACGATATCCTGATAGTCTGGGAAGGTACCGAAACACAACTTAAAACCTTTGTTAATATACTCAACCAGAATGACCTAAATCTCAAGTTCACCCTAGACCACCACAAAGAAAGAGTTTCCTTCCTGGACCTAATCATTTACTGGGACAGGGAGGGACAACTTCTTCCGCAAACCAACAGCAGCAAATAACATACTCTGAGCCAGCAGTGCACATCCAGCAGCTCTCAAAAAGAGCATCCCTTACGGGGAGTATCTAAGGGCAAGAAGAAACAGCACCACCCTAACAGATTTCAAAACAGCACCAGATGGCATCAGGGACCGCCTTTCAAAGAGGGGCTACAGTAAAAGAATACTGAAACCAGCCTACAATAAGGCAAAAAATAAGGACAGACACTCATTACTGTTTAGACACCAGACAACCATCACCGAAAAAGAACCTACCAAATTACCCTTCATACTCACATATACACAACAACACCAGGACATACGGAAAATCATTCAAAAACACTGGAGTATACTCACCCATGACCCAGACCTAGCCCCGATTGTTCCAAAAACACCTCAACTAACATTCAGACGCCCCGCTCAATTAAAGATACTCTTGTACACAGCCACTACAGCAAACCTGATCAACCCGTTTGCTGCAAAACACTAGGCATTTACAATTGCGGCGGCTGCAACATATGCGGATACCTCAAACAGGGCAAAGAAATCCGATTACCCAATGGCCAGACACACACGTTGAGACACTTCGTAAATTGCAACACGAGTCATGTGGTCTACCTGCTAACTTGCACATGCCTCTGCTTTTATGTGGGCAAGACGAACAGAAAATTGAAACAGAGAATCTATGAACATATAAGGGACATTAGAAATGAATCAATAACATCACCAATAGGGAGGCATTTCTCAAAGAAACACAACTCCGACCCAAGCACAAGTCGCTTTCCAAGTCCTAGACCGGATACACATCAGCCCTAGGGGAGGCGACATAGAGAAAATAACACTGCAAAAGGAAACAAGATGGATAAACAAACTGGCAGCCACAAGGCCCCCTGGACTCAATGAAACAAACAGCTTTGTTCCATTCCTATAACAGACCTAATTTATTTTCTTTAAACCAGACTAGCATGCTATACCTAGTCCCAACTACACGATTACACCAAGCACATATATCCATCTGTCACCAAAAAAAAAATCTACCTTCTCAGTTACCATAGAACTATACCATGCTCCTTGGGAGCTGCCGGGAAACACCTGGTTTTTCCCATGCTCCACTAAACAACTAACCAGCTGCCATCCCTCCAATAACTCTCTCCTTCCTTCCCAAACGCAGCAATAATATACAACACTGTTCTGGCTTACTACCTGACACGCATATACAAGGAACAGCCCATCAAGCCAAAGACCATAGACAGCTCCTGACACATATACCTGCCTCCACTCTCCATAGATAAATCACAAATGCTGACACATCCCGTTCACACTCTTTCCAAAACTAATATCTCCACTATTTACATGCTTTTATTTCATATGAAATAATCCAAGATAACAGTGACTGCATATACTTTCTGGTATACGCTGCCCGAGCGACGGACGCCTGCTGTCGGTAACGCTGTATCCTAACCAAGAAAATGGCGCCGCCGGGCGCCGCTGACATATTAACCACGCCAAAATGGCGACTGGTACAGCTCTACATGAGCTACAACAAAATGGAGGAATAATTTCCGCTGACCAGGCCTGGGCTACTCAAAACAGAAGTACGCAACCCGCGCACTTCCGGTTCACGCTCAGTGAACCAACGGAGGGCTGGGGAGCTCTGCTTACTCCGCCCACAACAAGAGCAGCCCTCCTACGCAGGCGCCTTATTCAGTCAACATCCCAACTAAACAGCAATACCATAAAAAGGTTAGCAGGCCGATGTACTGGGCACACATGTATGTAAGTAATACAACCCAATCTGGGAATTACCTCTATGTAACGTATGTGGCAAAAGCACTCACCTATCTCCCATGTACCCTCACCAGAACTGTTTGCACTGAAGAAGCTCTCCCGAGCGAAACGCGTATGCAACTTGCTACAAACGAGGGATTTTGAAAAAACCCAAAACGGACAACTTGCTACAAACAGGGGTATTAAGAGAAGGACTTTAGGGAAGGTAGGGCACATTTGTGCCCCCTCCTACACCCAGACCACCTATCTGTCCGACAGTCAGGACATTAAGGTGTTGGGCTACCTCTCTTTTTTAACCCTTTGATTGATTGATCACCTTAATTGTATGGCACCATGTATAGCACATCTTGAATTTTTTATGTATATAAAGATGTTATCAATAAATGATGGAAACCTGATAAGTACACATTTAACTTACTAAACAAACCAAATAAAGGAAAGTAATAGGCGCACCTTGGCCATCCTCCCAAAGCGGCCCCACAGGGCACACGAGCAAGACCCCTGGGACCGCCGGACCAAGCCCAACCCTTCTTGTTATGTCGTCACCTGATACTGCTTTCTTACGTGACCCGGCTGACAAGCGCATGGATCAGCTGGTCTGCCATGCGTTCACCTTTGCTGGTGCCCTTTTTCGCCCTGTGTGTGCCTTGGTGATTGTCTCTCCAGCCATCAGAAAGAAGGTGAGACACCTTGTGGATAGAGCTAAGGCTCGCAAGCGGGTGGAAGAGTATAAAGAACTCAAGGCCTGCTTGGATACATTAGCTTTGTTGATTCTGCCATGGACGATGGGGTCCGGCTCGGTGCCAGAATTTCGGCCCTGCTTGTTGCCCTCTGCCGCTTGTTCTGGCTGCGGCAATGGTTGGCTGATGCGGCTGCCAAGAAGTCGCTTACGAGTATTCCTTTTGTAGGGCACAGGCTGTTTGGGGAACACCTGGACCTTCTGGTCAAGGATGGTAGACTCCCTCAAAGACGGAAGCCTAAACCGGAATCCCTCTGCCTATCATTCCTTTCGAGGAGGAAGAGGCTCTTCATTTCCCGGTGCCCGCAGAGATACCTGGGGCAGAGGTAGGTCCCTCAGCCGACCCAATCCCTCCTGGAAAGATAGATCCAAGCGCCCTGCCAAGTCCGCTCAGGCATGAGGGGGCGCCCTCACCCATCCGGGTGGGGGGACGGCTTCTGCTGTTTGCTCAGATCTGGAGGCAGCACGTCTCGTATCGGTGGATTCAGGAGGTAGTGTCCTCTGGTTACAAGATAGAGTTGGCAGTCAGGCTGCCCACAAAATTTCTCCATTCACGGATATCCCGAAACCCACTAAAGGCCCAGGGCTTGAGAATGGCCGTGCAACACCTCCTGCGGTTAGGTGTGATTTGCCCTGTACCTCGGCAGGAAAAGGGTCTAGGTTTTTACTCCAACCTGTTCACGGTTCCCAAGAAGGAAGGAACGTTGAGACCAATGCTGGACCTGAAGGGTCTCAACAGGTTTGTAAGAGTCAGACATTTCCATATGGAAACCTTATGGTTGGCGGTGAGATCGCTTCGGCTCGGCGACTTCATGACCACGGTGGACATCAGGGATGCTTATCTGCACATCCCGATTTTCCAGGGACATCAGAAGTTCCTGAGGTTTGCTCTAGAGGATCAGCATTACCAATTTGTGGCACTTCCGTTCGGGATATCCTCAGCCCCCCTGTGTCTTCACTAAGGTGCTGGCGGGCATTATGGCCATTCTGAGGAACCGGGGCATTCGTTTTCTTCCTTATCTGGACGATTTGCTGTTTGCGGCCCAGTCCCTTCACCAGGCCGAGCGTGATACTAGGACTGTGTTGTCAACTCTGGAGGCTTTCGGCTGGGTAATCAGTTACCCAAAGTCATTTATCACTCCCTCAACGGTGAGATTCTTCCTGGGAATGACGATAGACACCACTCAGGTCAAGGTTTTTCTGCCACAGCAGAAGGTTTTGGGTCTCCAGACGCAGGTGCAGGCCTTGCTGTCTTGTCAGCAGCCGTCGGTACATCTAGGGATACGATTGGTGGGCCTTAATGGTGTCATGCTTCGAGGCAGTGCTCTTCGCCCAATTTCACATGCGACCTCTACAATTGAACCTGCTGGCCGTCTGGAATCGGATGCAGGAATCTCTGGAACAAGGCGAGGGCGTCAGATTGAGCACTGGTGTGGGGAGTGCGCTTGGTGTCGCGGGCGCCGCCGCGCATACTGACGCGTCTTCTCTCCCTAGCAGGGAGGGCTTGACCTCCCCTGCCTCCTCTTCTTGCGGTCTGGGCACCATTTTGACTGGGTGCCCGGAGTCCGCTCTTCCTCCCTCCCATTCTGCTGCATATGGGGGGGCAGGGCCGCGTGACGATGACGCGTTCCACATCATCGTTGCGCGGCCCGCCCCTCGAGGAGCTCCCTGTCTGCGCCATTTTGCAGAGCGCATGGTGCTGCTGCTCGTGCTGGTCCCCTCCTCTACGGTCGGCGGACATCACGCTGCAGGCTCGTTTTCTCCTGATCTGGCTGCTCCTAGACCTGCTTCATCGGCTGCGGTCCGTGAGTCTCTTGTGTGAACAGATTTTCCGTGTGCATGTGCTGTATTTTTCCCAGTTCCTCCCTGTCTCTGCTCCCCCCCCCCACCTTCCTGCCCTTTGTTAAAGGGTTCAGAGGGACCAAATTGGGGATTGTCCGGTTCTGGGCCGTTAGTGCCTTGTGACCCGATTTCTGCCGCTGTAATCACCATAATGGAGGCTTCTGGGGATAGCGAGCTTGGTGCCCCCTCGGGACTTGTTAAGCTATGTCTCAAGTGTGGTACATGCCCTCTGAGCGGTCGCAGCGCTATTTGTGTATCCTGTGCCCAAAGCGTCATTTCGGAACAGGATGGGGCGAGCTTGGCCAACCCCAGCCCCTGCAGTCCCTCTTGTGGTGGTTGGACTCCCGGAACCTGCTGGTGGGCAAGTCCTTTCTGACTCCCCATTGGCAGATAGTTACCACGAATGCCAATCTGACAGGCTGGGGACGCGTTTGGCAGGCTCAGAAGATCCAGGGGCAGTGGGGTCCGCAGGAGAACCGCTTACCCATAAATCTTCTGGAGCGGAGAGCAATACGTTTGGTGCTTCTTCGCCTGACTTCCCATTTAAGGGGTTGTGCGATCCAGGTTTGCTCAGGCAATCAGACGGCTGTCGCCTACATCAATCACCAGGGTGGGACTCGGAGCAAGAGATCCTTCAAGGAAGTGACACAGATTCTGACTTGGGCAGAGGAGATGTTCCCTGCATCTCGGCGGTTTACATTCCCGGGGTAGAAAACCTCAAAGTGGTCTTTTTGATAGCGATCACCTCGGTGCGTCATGTATCAGAGCTGGCCGCGCTTTGTATGAAACCTCCCTATTTTAAGAGGCATAGGGATAAGGTGATTTTTCGCTTTAAACCTGATTTTTTGCCTAAGGTAATTTCTCCCTTTAACCTTAATGAGGAGGTTGTCTTACCTTCCTTGTGTCCAGCACACACTACTTCCAAGGAAAGGACCCTTCATGCCTTGGATGTGGTCAAAGCCATAAAGTGTTACCTGGCTGCGACTGAATCCTTCAGTAAATCGGATTTGCTCTTTGTCTTAACAGAGGGTTCTAGGAAGGGTTTGCCACCAGCCAAGTCCACTCTCAGTAAGTGGACCAGACAGGCAGTGGTGCAAGCATATTCTGCCAAGGGGAAGGAACCCCCTTTTCGGATCACAGCTCATTCTACCAGAGCTAATGATGCCTCTTGGGCTTTTCAGCACCAGGCATTGGTTGAACAAGTTTGTAAGGCTGCTACTTGGTCTTCAGTTCATACTTTTACAAAGTTTTACAAGGTGGATGTTGGGGCCTCAGCTGATGCTGTTTTTTGGCCGAAAGGTGCTTCCGGCGGTAGTGATATGAACTACATGCTGTTCCGCACTGTCCCGCCCAAATGGACACTGCTTTTGGATGTCCCACATGTCATCACTGGGACAACCTGGACTGGATATAGGGAAAAATACAATTCTGTGAAACTCACCTGTAGAATTGTTTTTGATAATATCCAGTCCAGGTCGTCCCACCCTGCCCTTGTTGTTCATTGTCTCCTGTTTGCCTATTATGGTGATCACCATTTTTATTCTTGGACTTTTTCATAAGTCTTGTTAGAGAGAGTACAAGCTGAAGCTATGTGAAGTAACATGGTTTCTTGGACCTCCCAGCCTGTCCTCTTTTTGTCTACTGCTTTTTAACCACTAGAGAATGATAGAGGGACACCTGCCTTTATAGGGGGTCGGGAAGAGCTACATACTTGATCTTGCAGTCGAGCACCCCCTGGGGGCAGAATACCCACATGTCATCACTGGGACGACCTGGACTGGATATAATCTAAAACAATTCTACAGGTGAGTTTCACAGAATTGTATTATTGTATGATCAGGAATATCTTTTATAGGTCAGTCCATTGTGCCCCTTTACTTTTATTATCGAATATATCAGGTGGTCATACAGCAGCGCCCCCCAGTGTCTGTCATATGTTTTTCTTTTTAAATGTGATGTGTTTATGTATTTTAGGCTTTGCTTTACAATAAAATTTAGAATTGTACATATATATATATATATATATATATATATATAGTGATGCCACTTTTGTTGGGGATTTTTGGAGGAGGCTGTGGGACTCCTCATCTCCTTTGTTTGTTCATATAGTGAATAAACATCTTGCAGTCTGTACAGTTTTTCTATCTTCCTACCACAATCTCATGTGAGTGGTTTGGTTGAGTAGACCCGTCTGCAATATGGTGAGCCTAGTCAAAGGTACTGCAGAGTGAGGTTATGGGACCTCATGGGAGGTGCTGGCCTGACCACATGACTAATATTCGATTCCAGCGTTGGCTGCTGGGTTGCCCTTCTGTGTGAAATCCCAACCCTATCACCTTGAGAAAAAAAAAGCTTGAGAATTTCACTCTTACTGAATCGCCAGCTAGTAAAACAATAAAGTCAATGGCACTTTTTACTCTTAAAGTAGACCAACAGTCAAACAGCTGAAGGATGCGAGTGATGCCACATGCCAATCTTCTGTGCAGCTGGGATTCCATTCAGCTTCTCTAGCTGCAGGATTTCGACTACCCTGATGACTGGTCCCTGCCCCGGGGGCATCCTGATGTACGATGACCCCCTATGTGAAATTCCCCAGATCCAAGTTTCATTCAACTGTTACCCGTTCCCACGGAGCAGGCACTCGTCCAATCAGTGCCTTATGCAGTGCGTACTAATGCGTGGCATAAAGCCGCTGATTTGAACTGCACGCCAGTGGCCGCATCCTCTGCTCTCCTGTCGAGTGCGTGCTCCTGCCTGTCCGGCCTATCTGAATGGCTAGCCGAGGGGATCGCATATAGCTGCAAGAATGCAACCACCGGCGAACAGTGTCGAGGGGTTTCACACAGTGGGGCATCCAGTATAGGATAGATACAAAAGCCATAAAATTCCAATTTTATTGATCCATTATTAAAATTCAATCAAAGTACAGGCAATTCCAATAAAAAACAGGCTGGAGGATCCTCTGTCTACGCGTTTCAGATTCGGGGGTCCCTAATCATGACATGAGTAAGGACCTCCGAGTCTGAAACGCGTAGACAGAGGATCCCGACATGCCTGTAGTTTGATTGAATTTTAACGATGGATCAATAAAGATTTGAATTTTATGGCAAATGCTGGCTGGCTTTTGTATCTACTGCATGGAAATTGTGAGAGGAGCGCTTGCAGCCGCAGCCAGCCTGCTTCAAGGCTTGGACTCTGGCTTCTAATACTAAGGTAGAGCTGACAATCCTTTTTGTACATCCAGCATAGGATGCCCCGGATGAATGACGTGTGGGAGGAAGATGTTAGCCATTCACCTTTCAAATGTCAGCGCAGGCTGCTGACCTAAACCCCTCATCCAACCTCTCACCTAACTCCCCTCCCCAGCCACTCACTTAAACACCTCATTCAACCCTCCCTCCCCAACCACTGACCTGACCCCCTCACCTAACCCTGCCCCTCCAGCTGCTTACCCACAACCCTTACTTAGTCCCCCACCCTAGCCGATGATTCATCATCAGGTTAAATTGTTGTGTTGCCACTTTACGATAGATAGGTGGGTTTTGAATTGTAGTTTGGGCACTCTAAAAGGTCTGATGTGAGGGCAATTTCACAGGATGGGTCTAGAGGGGGTTTGGTAAAGGAAACTCCCTCTAGACCCCTCCTGTGATGTCATTAGTAATGTGGGGGAGATTCCATGGAAGCTCTGACCCCTGGTATAAAAGGCGGCTCCCCCGGCCCTCACATCAGACCCTCACTGGGTAGCAAGGATGGAGGACCCATTAGAACCAAATGGTGGCGGGAGGTGTTAGGAGTGATGCTTCCCGCCACAAGAAAATGGAGGAGGGGGTCAAAGAAGGTTCCCGAAGAGCAGTGGAGACAGTCAGGGGACCCCAGTGACGGAATGAAGAAAGAAGACAGGACCAGTTAGTAGAAAAATAAAGAAAAATAAAGTTTATTGTTTGGTCTCTTTTTTTATATTACACTTGTGATGACCTGGTAAGAGGTCCAGGGGATCCCTATACCAGTTCACCAGGGTCGGGAGCCGGCATGGCACCCCTATACCAGTTCACCAGGGTCGGGAGCTGGCATGGCACCCCTATACCAGTTCACCAGGGTCGGGAGCCGGCATGGCACCCCTATACCAGTTCACCAGGGTTGGGAGCCGGCATGGCAACTCTATACCAGTTCACCAGGGTCGGGAGCCGGCATGGCGCCCCTATACCAGTTCACCATGGTCAGGAGCTGGCATGGCACCGCTATACCAGTTCCCCAGGGTCGGGAGCCGGCATGGCACCCCTATACCAGTTCCCCAGGGTCGGGAGCTGGCATGGCGCCCCTATACCAGTTCACCAGGGTCGGGAGCCGGCATGGCGCCCCTATACCAGTCCACCAGGGTCGGGAGCCGGCATGGCACCCCTATACCAGTTCACCAGGGTCGGGAGCCGGCATGGCACCCCTATACCAGTTCACCAGGGTCAAGAGCCGGCATGGCACCCATATACCAGTTCCCCAGGGTCGGGAGCCGGCATGGCACCCCTATACCAGTTCACCAGGGTTGGGAGCTGGCATGGCACCCCTATACCAGTTCACCAGGGTCAAGAGCCGGCATGGCACCCTTATACCAGTTCCCCAGGGTCGGGAGCCGGCATGGCACCCCTATACCAGTTCACCAGGGTTGGGAGCCGGCATGGCACCCCTATACCAGTTCACCAGGGTCGGGAGCTGCATGGCACCCCTATACCAGTTCACCAGGGTCAAGAGTCGGCATGGCACCCCTATACCAGTTCACCAGGGTCGGGAGCCGGCATGGCACCCCTATACCAGTTCACCAGGGTCGGGAGCCGGCATAGCACCCCTATACCAGTTCACCAGGGTCGGGAGCTGGCATGGCACCCCTATACCAGTTCACCAGGGTCAAGAGCCGGCATGGCACCCATATACCAGTTCCCCAGGGTCGGGAGCCAGCATGGCACCCCTATACCAGTTCACCAGGGTTGGGAGCTGGCATGGCACCCCTATACCAGTTCACCAGGGTCAAGAGCCGGCATGACACCCTTATACCAGTTCCCCAGGGTCGGGAGCCGGCATGGCACCCCTATACCAGTTCACCAGGGTTGGGAGCCGGCATGGCACCCCTATACCAGTTCACCAGGGTCGGGAGCTGCATGGCACCCCTATACCAGTTCACCAGGGTCGGGAGCCGCATGGCACCCCTATACCAGTTCACCATGGTCGGGAGCCGGCATGGCACCCCGATACCAGTTCACCAGGGTCGGAAGCCGGCATGGCACCCCTATGCTTGTTCACCAGGGTCGGGAGCCGGCATGGCACCCCTATACCAGTTCACCAGGGTCGGGAGCCGCATGGCACCCCTATACCAGTTCACCATGGTCGGGAGCCGGCATGGCACCCCGATACCAGTTCACCAGGGTCGGAAGCTGGCATGGCACCCCTATATCAGTTCACCAGGGTCGGAAGCTGGCATGGCACCCCTATGCTAGTTCACCAGGGTCGGGAGCCGGCATGGCACCCCTATACCAGTTCACCATGGTCGGGAGCCGGCATGGCACCCCGATACCAGTTCACCAGGGTCGGAAGCTGGCATGGCACCCCTATGCTAGTTCACCAGGGTCGGGAGTCGGCATGGCACCCCTATACCAGTTCACCAGGGTCGGGAGCTGGCATGGCACCCCTATAGCAGTTCACCAGGGTCAGGAGCCGGCATGGCACCCATATACCAGTTCCCCAGGGTCGGGAGCCGGCATGGCACCCCTATACCAGTTCACCAGGGTTGGGAGCTGGCATGGCACCCCTATACCAGTTCACCAGGGTCAAGAGCCGGCATGGCACCCTTATACCAGTTCCCCAGGGTCGGGAGCCGGCATGGCACCCCTATACCAGTTCACCAGGGTTGGGAGCCGGCATGGCACCCCTATACCAGTTCACCAGGGTCGGGAGCTGCATGGCACCCCTATACCAGTTCACCAGGGTCAAGAGTCGGCATGGCACCCCTATACCAGTTCACCAGGGTCGGGAGCCGGCATGGCACCCCTATACCAGTTCACCAGGGTCGGGAGCCGGCATAGCACCCCTATACCAGTTCACCAGGGTCGGGAGCTGGCATGGCACCCCTATACCAGTTCACCAGGGTCAAGAGCCGGCATGGCACCCATATACCAGTTCCCCAGGGTCGGGAGCCAGCATGGCACCCCTATACCAGTTCACCAGGGTTGGGAGCTGGCATGGCACCCCTATACCAGTTCACCAGGGTCAAGAGCCGGCATGACACCCTTATACCAGTTCCCCAGGGTCGGGAGCCGGCATGGCACCCCTATACCAGTTCACCAGGGTTGGGAGCCGGCATGGCACCCCTATACCAGTTCACCAGGGTCGGGAGCTGCATGGCACCCCTATACCAGTTCACCAGGGTCGGGAGCCGCATGGCACCCCTATACCAGTTCACCATGGTCGGGAGCCGGCATGGCACCCCGATACCAGTTCACCAGGGTCGGAAGCCGGCATGGCACCCCTATGCTTGTTCACCAGGGTCGGGAGCCGGCATGGCACCCCTATACCAGTTCACCAGGGTCGGGAGCCGCATGGCACCCCTATACCAGTTCACCATGGTCGGGAGCCGGCATGGCACCCCGATACCAGTTCACCAGGGTCGGAAGCTGGCATGGCACCCCTATATCAGTTCACCAGGGTCGGAAGCTGGCATGGCACCCCTATGCTAGTTCACCAGGGTCGGGAGCCGGCATGGCACCCCTATACCAGTTCACCATGGTCGGGAGCCGGCATGGCACCCCGATACCAGTTCACCAGGGTCGGAAGCTGGCATGGCACCCCTATGCTAGTTCACCAGGGTCGGGAGTCGGCATGGCACCCCTATACCAGTTCACCAGGGTCGGGAGCTGGCATGGCACCCCTATAGCAGTTCACCAGGGTCAGGAGCCGGCATGGCACCCTATACCATTTCACCAGGGTCGGGAGCCGGGAGTCAAAAAATTTGGTCCACTTTAAAGTGGAACAAAACCCGGGATTTTAATGTGAAACCCCCCAGATCTTCATTAAAAACTCACCTTTCCCTAATCCTACAGTGCATGCACAGGCTCTTGTCCAATCACAGCCGTTTGCCGTGCACAGGGTCGGATTAAGTGCGGTGGAGGCCCCACATACAGTATTCTTTTCCATTAAAATAATAGTCCAGCCAAGTAACTGATTAGAGGTTGTGCGGGTGTGTGCTGCTTGGAAACTCCTGCTTTGCCATTCTGGGTGGGGGGTAGTGTAGTCGCCCGGCTGGTTCAGCAGAAAACAGTTCTCTGCATTGAGCTGCCAGCGGCTGTGCTTGGTGGCTTATGTGCAGTGACAGCTCTACACCCATCACTGTAGCGTTGCTGGCGGTGGCTTTGCTGCTCTAGACTATCCGTTCTGCCCTGTGGTGGCTTTGCTTTAGGTTTGCAAAAACAAAAAAGCCTTGCCCAGGTGCACCCCCACTGCCGCCGACAGCTTTGTTGCTGGCCCCACAGCTCATCAGACCAAAGACTGAAAAGCCTTCTGGACCAGACCATAACTCAAAGGTTGGTGATGGCCCCCTTTGCAGGGCAAGTGGTGGAGGCCCTGGGGCTCGCGTCCCTTGTGCCCCCTCATAATCTGGCCCTGGCCGTGCATATTAATGTTTGGCAAACAGCTCTGTGCCTGGCAATTGGGAACGAGTATGGTCGCATCCGCAGACTCTTCTGATTGGCTGTGGACGGGAGCGCACTCACTGCCCGTAGATGCAGAGTTGCGGCCAGTGGATGGTATAGGGGTGCAATGCCGGCTCCTGACACTGAGGAACTGGTATAGGGGTGCCATGCCGGCTCCTGACCCTGGGAACTGGTATAGGGGTTCCATGACGGCTCCCAACCCTGGGGAACTGGTATAGGGGTGCCATGCCGGCTCCCGACCCTGGTGAACTGGTATAGGGGTGCCATGCCGGCTCCCGACCCTGGGGAACTGGTATAGGGGTGCCATGCCGGCTCCCGACCCTGGTGAACTGGTAAAGGGGTGCCATGCCAGCCCCCGACCCTTGTGAACTGATATAGGTGTGCCATGCCAGCTCCCGACCCTGGTGAACTGGTAAAGAGGTGCCATGCCGGCTCCCAACCCTTGTGAACTGATATAGGTGTGCCATGCCAGCTCCCGACCCTGGTGAACTGGTAAAGGGGTGCCATGCCAGCTCCCAACCCTTGTGAACTGATATAGGGGTGCCATGCTGGCTCCCGACCCTGGTGAACTGGTATAGGGGTGCCATGCCGGCTCCCGACCATGGTAAACTGGTATAGGGGTGCCATGCCGGCTCCCGACCCTGGTGAACTTGTATGGGGTGCCATTCCGTCTCCCGACTCTGGTGAACTGGTATAGGGGTGCCATGCCGGCTCCCGACCCTGGTGAACTGGTATAGGGGGGCCATGCCGGCTCCCGACCCTGGTGAACTTGTATGGGGTGCCATTCCGTCTCCCGACTCTGGTGAACTGGTATAGGCGTGCCATGCCGGCTCCCGACCCTGGTGAACTGGTATAGGGGTTGCCATGCCGGCTCCCGACCCTGGTGAAGTGGTATTGGGGTGCCATGCCGGCTCCCGACCATGGTAAACTGGTATAGGGGTGCCATGCCGGCTCCCGACCCTGGTGAACTTGTATGGGGTGCCATTCCGTCTCGCGACTCTGGTGAACTGGTATAGGGGTGCCATGCCGGCTCCCGACCCTAGTGAACTGGTATAGGGGGGCCATGCCAGCTCCCGACCCTGGTGAACTGGTATAGGGGTGCCATGCCGGCTCCCGACCCTGGTGAACTGGTATAGGGGGGCCATGTTGGCTCCCGACCCTGGTGATATGGTATAGGGTTGCCATGCCGGCTCCCGACCCTGGTGAACTGGTATAGGGGTGCCATGCCGGCTCCCGACCCTGGTGAACTGGTATAGGGGGGCCATGCCGGCTCTTGACCCTGGTGAACTGATATAGGGGTGCCATGCCGGCTCCCGACCCTGGGGAACTGGTATAGGGGGGCCATGCCGGCTCTTGACCCTGGTGAACTGGTATAGGGTTGCCATGCCGGCTCCCGACCCTGGTGAACTGATATAGGGGTGCCATGCCGGCTCCCGACCCTGGTGAACTGGTATAGGGGTGCCATGCCGGCTCCCGACCCTGGTGAACTGGTATAGAGGTGCCATGCCAGCTCCCGACCCTGGTGAACTGGTATAGGGTTGCCATGCCAGCTCCCGACCCAGATGAACTGGTATAGGGGTGCCATGCCGGCTCCCGACCCTGGTGAACTGGTATAGGGGTGCCATGCTGGCTCCCGACGCTAGTGAACTGGTATAGGGGTGCCATGCTGGCTCCCGAGCCTGGTGAACTGGTATAGGGGTGCCATGCTGGCTCCCGACCCTGGTGAACTGGTATAGGGGTGCCATGCTGGCTCCCGACCCTGGTGAACTGGTATAGGGGTGCCATGCTGGCTCCCGAGCCTGGTGAACTGGTATAGGGGTGCCATGCCAGCTCCCGACCCAGATGAACTGGTATAGGGGTGCCATGCCAGCTCCCGACCCAGATGAACTGGTATAGGGGTGCCATGCCGGCTCCCGACCCTGGTGAACTGGTATAGGGGTGCCATGCCAGCTCCCGACCCAGATGAACTGGTATAGGGGTGCCATGCCGGCTCCCGACCCTGGTGAACTGGTATAGGGGTGCCATGCTGGCTCCCGAGCCTCGTGAACTGGTATAGGGGTGCCATGCTGGCTCCCGACCCTGGTGAACTGGTATAGGGGTGCCATGCCGGCTCCCGACCCTGGGGAACTGGTATAGGGGGGCCATGCCGGCTCTTGACCCTGGTGAACTGGTATAGGGTTGCCATGCCGGCTCCCGACCCTGATGACCTGATATAGGGGTGCCATGCCGGCTCCCGACCCTGGTGAACTGGTATAGGGGTGCCATGCCGGCTCCCGACCCTGGTGAACTGGTATAGGGGTGCCATGCCGGCTCCCGACCCTGGTGAACTG
The DNA here is from genome assembly GCA_027917425.1 of Gastrophryne carolinensis. NCBI lineage: Eukaryota > Metazoa > Chordata > Amphibia > Anura > Microhylidae > Gastrophryne > Gastrophryne carolinensis. Next base: position 21,422,302 of record CM051235.1, on the reverse strand, counting down.
GTATAGGGTTGCCATGCCAGCTCCCGACCCAGATGAACTGGTATAGGGGTGCCATGCCGGCTCCCGACCCTGGTGAACTGGTATAGGGGTGCCATGCTGGCTCCCGAGCCTGGTGAACTGGTATAGGGGTGCCATGCTGGCTCCCGACCCTGGTGAACTGGTATAGGGGTGCCATGCTGGCTCCCGACGCTAGTGAACTGGTATAGGGGTGCCATGCTGGCTCCCGAGCCTGGTGAACTGGTATAGGGGTGCCATGCTGGCTCCCGACCCTGGTGAACTGGTATAGGGGTGCCATGCCAGCTCCCGACCCAGATGAACTGGTATAGGGGTGCCATGCCGGCTCCCGACCCTGGTGAACTGGTATAGGGGTGCCATGCTGGCTCCCGAGCCTGGTGAACTGGTATAGGGGTGCCATGCTGGCTCCCGACCCTGGTGAACTGGTATAGGGGTGCCATGCCGGCTCCCGACCCTGGGGAACTGGTATAGGGGGGCCATGCCGGCTCTTGACCCTGGTGAACTGGTATAGGGTTGCCATGCCGGCTCCCGACCCTGATGACCTGATATAGGGGTGCCATGCCGGCTCCCGACCCTGGTGAACTGGTATAGGGGTGCCATGCCGGCTCCCGACCCTGGTGAACTGGTATAGGGGTGCCATGCCGGCTCCCGACCCTGGTGAACTGGTATAGGGTTGCCATGCCAGCTCCCGACCCAGATGAACTGGTATAGGGGTGCCATGCCGGCTCCCGACCCTGGTGAACTGGTATAGGGGTGCCATGCTGGCTCCCGAGCCTGGTGAACTGGTATAGGGGTGCCATGCTGGCTCCCGACCCTGGTGAACTGGTATAGGGGTGCCATGCTGGCTCCCGACGCTAGTGAACTGGTATAGGGGTGCCATGCTGGCTCCCGAGCCTGGTGAACTGGTATAGGGGTGCCATGCTGGCTCCCGACCCTGGTGAACTGGTATAGGGGTGCCATGCCGGCTCCCGACCCTGGTGAACTGGTATAGGGGTGCCATGCTGGCTCCCGAGCCTGGTGAACTGGTATAGGGGTGCCATGCTGGCTCCCGACCCTGGTGAACTGGTATAGGGGTGCCATGCCGGCTCCCGACCCTGGGGAACTGGTATAGGGGGGCCATGCCGGCTCTTGACCCTGGTGAACTGGTATAGGGTTGCCATGCCGGCTCCCGACCCTGATGACCTGATATAGGGGTGCCATGCCGGCTCCCGACCCTGGTGAACTGGTATAGGGGTGCCATGCCGGCTCCCGACCCTGGTGAACTGGTATAGGGGTGCCATGCCGGCTCCCGACCCTGGTGAACTGGTATAGGGTTGCCATGCCAGCTCCCGACCCAGATGAACTGGTATAGGGGTGCCATGCCGGCTCCCGACCCTGGTGAACTGGTATAGGGGTGCCATGCTGGCTCCCGAGCCTGGTGAACTGGTATAGGGGTGCCATGCTGGCTCCCGACCCTGGTGAACTGGTATAGGGGTGCCATGCTGGCTCCCGACGCTAGTGAACTGGTATAGGGGTGCCATGCTGGCTCCCGAGCCTGGTGAACTGGTATAGGGGTGCCATGCTGGCTCCCGACCCTGGTGAACTGGTATAGGGGTGCCATGCCAGCTCCCGACCCAGATGAACTGGTATAGGGGTGCCATGCCGGCTCCCGACCCTGGTGAACTGGTATAGGGGTGCCATGCTGGCTCCCGAGCCTGGTGAACTGGTATAGGGGTGCCATGCTGGCTCCCGACCCTGGTGAACTGGTATAGGGGTGCCATGCCGGCTCCCGACCCTGGGGAACTGGTATAGGGGGGCCATGCCGGCTCTTGACCCTGGTGAACTGGTATAGGGTTGCCATGCCGGCTCCCGACCCTGATGACCTGATATAGGGGTGCCATGCCGGCTCCCGACCCTGGTGAACTGGTATAGGGGTGCCATGCCGGCTCCCGACCCTGGTGAACTGGTATAGGGGTGCCATGCCGGCTCCCGACCCTGGTGAACTGGTATAGGGTTGCCATGCCAGCTCCCGACCCAGATGAACTGGTATAGGGGTGCCATGCCGGCTCCCGACCCTGGTGAACTGGTATAGGGGTGCCATGCTGGCTCCCGAGCCTGGTGAACTGGTATAGGGGTGCCATGCTGGCTCCCGACCCTGGTGAACTGGTATAGGGGTGCCATGCCGGCTCCCGACCCTAGTGAACTGGTATAGGGGGGCCATGCCGGCTCTTGACCCTGGTGAACTGATATAGGGTTGCCATGCCGGCTCCCGACCCTGGTGAAATGGTATAGGTGCGCCATGCCAGCTCCCGACCCTGGTGAAATGGTATAGGGTTGCCATGCCGGCTCCCGACCCTGGTGAACTGGTATAGGGGCGCCATGCCGGCTCCTGACTCTGGTGAACTGGTATAGGGTTGCCATGCAGGCTCCCTAACCCTGGTGAACTGGTATAGGGGGGCCATGCTGGCTCCCGATCTTGGTGAAATGGTATAGGGTTGCCATGCCGGCTCCCGACCCTGGTGAACTGGTATAGGGGCGCCATGCCGGCTCCTGACCCTGGTGAACTGATATAGGGGTGTCATGCCGGCTCCCGACCCTGGTGAACAGGTATAGGGGGGCCATGCCGGCTCTTGACCCTGGTGAACTGATATAGGGGTGTCATGCCGGCTCCCGACCCTGGTGAACTGGTATAGGGGGGCCATGCCGGCTCTTGACCCTGGTGAACTGATATAGGGGTGCCATGCCGGCTCCCGACCCTGGTGAACTGGTATAGGGGCGCCATGCCGGCTCCCGACCCTGGTGAAATTGTATAGGGTTGCCATGCCGGCTCCCGACCCTGGTGAACTGGTATAGGGTTGCCATGCCGGCTCCCAACCCTGGTGAACTGGTATAGGGGGGCCAATGCAGCTCTTGACCCTGGTGAACTGATATAGGGGTGCCATGCCGGCTCCCGACCCTGGTGAACTGGTATAGGGGTGCCATGCCGGCTCCCGACCCTGGTGAAATGGTATAGGGTTGCCATGCTGGCTCCCGACCCTGGTGAACTGGTATAGGGGCGCCATGCTGGCTCCTGACCCTGGTGAACTGGTATAGGGTTGCCATGCCGGCTCCCGACCCTGGTGAACTGGTATAGGGGCGCCATGCCGGCTCCCGACCCTGGTGAACTGGTATAGGGGTGCCATTCCAGATCCCGACTCTGGTGAACTGGTATAGCGGTGCCATGCCGGCTCCCAACCCTGGTGAACTGATATAGGGGTGTCGTGCCGGCTCCCTACCCTGGTGAACTGGTATAGGGGTGCCATGCCGGCTCCCAACCCTGGTGGTATAGGGGTGCTGGGTTTTGGTCCACTTTAAGGAGGATTAAAACCCTATAGTAAATGGGACACCAGAGTAAAGCAGACCAAAACCTAGGTAAGTGAAAAGGCTGGGGTTTGTTTTGCTTTAAAGCAGAACAAAACCCAGCACAGCCGCTGGCTTGCCTCCAGGCCATCCCATAATGGGATGCCCCGCTATGTGAGCCTCCTTCCCCCCAGAGTACGGCAAAACTTACCTGCTTCCTGGCTGGCTTGCCGATGTGAACATGGCGCGGCCGCATCTTTGGGTTTTGCACACACTCCAGCCCCCCATCATTCAGATAGGCCAGGGGGCGGGAGGGCGGGCACTGCTTGGGATGTGGACACTTTCACTTCCGATTGCCACAAACAGAGCTGTTTGCTGAACACTAAAGCGGAACAAAGCCTTGAGCAGCCAGCCCTGGAATCTAAAAGGTTCCAGGACCAGCCGCTAATCCTCCTCTGGGGCATCCCAAATTGGGATGCCTTGCTGTGTAAAACACCCCCCAGGGCGCTGTTAATCACTTAACTTTCCCTGATCCAACAGCGCATGTCGGGGCTCTGGTCCAATCAGAGCCATTTGCCTTCTGGTAAACAGTTCTGATTGTTTTCCATGGAGCTGTGCGCACGCTCCTGCCCCAGCCATTCAGATAGGTTGGGATGGGACAACACACGCCACTGGGGATGCGGCTGCTCTTGGTCCCTACTGACGTCAGCAAGAGCCCTTTGCCGAAGGCAATAAACACGGCAAAGGACTCTGATTGGACGAGAGCCCGAACATTCGCCATTGGACCGAGGAGAGGTGAGTTTTACTGGGTGAACTGGGTAGTTTCACACTAAATAGCCAATATAGGTAGGCGCACGCCAAAATATTTTTGTTGCAAAATAAGTCTTACATTTAATAAAGAATAACATCAATCACATATAAAGTTCAAAGAGACAAATATATACATCTATATACAAAATATGTATGTAATACAGGGGATGTAGTCAGAAAAAGGATACATTCATATCTGAGAATCCAAGTATGCTCTAGTGAGGAAGCTGTGTTGCACCCAAACACTGTAACTAATAACAGTTTTAGACAGTAACAGTATCCAGCATATATAATGGCTATATGGTAAAAAGTTACCTATTGATCTAGTCTGGTTTGGCGCTTTCACAGTGATCCTTAGGTTAATCACATACAAGGTTAACAGCTATATAACTGTACATAAGTCAAGGAGAACAAAAATAGATATGGATGACAATGTATCCAATGTATCCAAAATGATATGAAAGTCAATGTAAATCATTCCACTATTACAGGCATTGAAAGAATTCAAGCAGAATCAATGCTGACATCCCATCATAGAAACATAAACCTGGGGACATCGCAATCTGGGATGCCCTGGTGGCACCGAACAAAATCCAGGTCAAACTTCCCAGTTTTGTTTTGTTTTAAAGCGGAACAAAGCGCACCAACCCACCAGTGGCCGGCCTGGAATCGAAAATATTACAGGGACGACCGCTGGCTTTTCTCCGGGGTATCCCTAATTATGGAACAAAACCTACAAGCAGCCGGCCTGGAATCTTAAAGATGGCTTTAAGATTGTGCAGGCTCTCATCCAATGAAAGCTGCCTGCTGTGACTACGGCATTTGGTGGCTAGACTTTTTTTTTTGGGTTTTCTAAAGGAAGAATTTTTGGTTTTCTAAAGGAAGTGAACCATAGAAGGAAGTATAGAGTATAGAAGAAATTGAAGTTCCAAAGAATTGAAAAGAGTCAGTTTTCTTCCTAGAAATTTTTCTTCCTAGCCATTTTTGGTAGAATTTGGTGGGCTAGCCGGAAGGGAAATGTGACTACGTCATTTGGCAGACGGCTCTCATTGTTTTGAATGGGGAGGGCGCTATACTGCATCCCCGGAGCACGTGCGCACGCTCTTGTCCCAGCTGTTCCGATAGGCTGGAGCAAGAGCACTCCCTGGGGGATACTGGGGATGCGGCAGTGAGCGCTCCCCATTAAAGTGGACCAAAAGCAAGGATTTTGACTATCCTGGGTTTTGGTCCACTCCCACCAGAGAGCACGCATTAATCCAATCAGCGCACTTGGAGCCGCTGAGTTATGGACGTCTAACCCGTCATCTTAGCTCAGCGGCTCCGAGCGCGCTTGCGGCCCATCTTCACAAATGGCCGGCCCCGGGCACGTGCCCCGCTAAAAGGATAGCCCGCGACCCCCACATGCGCCGTTGGTCCGGGATTAAGGTAAGTGTAGCGGGCGACCTGGGGGGTTTCACACAGCGGGGCATCCCGATGTTGGATGCCCCACGGGGAGGGAACGGATCGGCCCAGAAATCTTATAGATTCCCATGTCGATCCAGCTGGGTTTTGGTCCACTTTAATGTCGATGAGAGCCATTTTCTGAAAGAGGTAAACACTGCAAACGGCTCTCATTGGCTGAGAACTCGCGCATGCTCTATTGGCACTATTGGTAGGCAGAAGAGGTGGGTTGTTTGGGGCTTTCACACAGCGGGGCATCCTCAGTTGGGATGCCCCAGGGCAATGGAACATAACCTGGGAAAGTGAAATTCCTGGGTTTTGTTCTGCTATAATGGGGAGCTCATGCTGCAGTATCCCGGGGGGGGGGGGGAGCATGACTCACTCCCTAATCAAAACAATAAAAGAACGACGAATTACACAGGGGGGCATCCCGAATCGGGGGGAAGCCAGCGGCCGGCCCTGAAACCTTTTAGATTCCAGGGCAGCTGCTGGTGGGTAATACCACCGTGCAGTGAATTTATAAAAGCTAGAGTTCAGCTCTAAACTGCACAGGTGTCTGCTTTATGTAACATCACGCCTCCCAACTGTCCCTGATTTGGAGGAACTGTCCCTCTTTTGAGTCCATGTCCCCCCTTGCTGTTCTCATTTGTACCTCTTTGAGGTGTAACATGCAGAACTGCAGCAATAAATGATTCATACTCCTATTCAAAGTTTTTATAATTGTTGTAACTGTTACAATGTATCTCCTATCTATCCCTCAATGAGGGGGCGTGGCTTCATGCATCCCTCAATGAAGGGGCGTGGCTTCATACATCCCTCAACGAGGGGCGTGGCTTCATGCACCTCTCAATGAGGGGGGCGTGGCTTCATGCACCCCTCAATGAGGGGGCGTGGCTCCATCCCTCAATGAAGGGGCATGGCTTCATCCATCCACTAATGAGGGGGCGTGGCTTCATTCATCCCTCAATGAGGGGGCGTGGCTTCATCCATCCACCAATGAGGGGACATGGCATCATTCACATATTGTCCCTCTTTGAGGTGTAACATGCAGATCTGCAGCAATAAATTATTCATTCTCCTATTCAGTGTTTATATTACTGTAACTGTTACAATGTATCTCCTATCCAGCCCTCAATGAGGAGGTGCGGCTTCATTCACAATGTATCTCCTATGCATCAATCAATGAGGGGGTGTGGCTTCATCCAACCCCCAATTAGGGGGCGTGAATTAACCAATCCCCCAATGAGAGGACATGGCATCATTCACATATTGTCCCTCTTTTGAGGTGTAACATGCAGATCTGCAGCTATAAATGATTAATTTGCCTATTCAAAGTGTTTCTATTGTTGTAACTGTTACAATGTATCTCCTATCCATCCCTCAATGAGGGGGCGTGGCTTCAACCATCACTCAATGAAGGGGCGTGGCTTCATCCAACAATTGTCCCTCTATCATATCCTAAAAAGTACATGAACATGCAGAATTCCCAGTGTAAGTCCCATGATTTTGCTCCCACCTCGGGTCTGAACTCCTCCCCTCTTCTCCTGACAAAGGGGGCCTCACCATTTATCAGCGAAGAGACAGCGGCGCGCTCCGCGCATGCGCAGTACGCGCACAGACTCAGCGGGAGCGCGCTCTCTGTCCCGCAGGTCCAGGGAACGCAGTCGTCACTCTAGAACGGCCCCGCCCCTGCTCTGTCGCTAAGCCACGCCTCCTGTATCCAGGCTGCCGGAAGCGGAAGCGAGGTTAGCGCGCGTCTGACACCGAGCTGCGCCGGAAGCTGAGCGGCAGAGAAAAGCGGTGAGCGGCGTTTTGTTTTTTTTTTTTTTTGTTTTGTTTTGTTTGTTTGTTTTTAGTTTTTTTCCTCTCAGGAACCGGCGCGGCCATTAGCCCGGACACCGGCTTCCTGTAACAGGTGAGCGCCGGCGCCTCCGCTTCACGGCGGTAAATCCCCGGGAAGCCGACATGGCGGCGGGTATGACAGGCGGCCGGGCTTTATTACTGTTATTAATTGCCGCCTTTACCGAACGCCTCATGCGTTACCTGTCCGTTATTTACCTGGTGTGCGCCGCTTCAGCCCTGAGTTCCCTTACCAGACGTGAGGGGCCCCCGGGGGCCACAGACTCGGCGAGCTGGGGGGAGGGGGGGGCTGCTCTGTGTCCTTACTGCCACTTTGTTATCCAGCTTTATTTGTTACGTCATAGAATCTGAATATTAGATGCTATTTTTTTTATTCTATATATTTTAATCCAATGAAAGCTGTTTTTGCACATTTTTTTCTTATATAAAACTTAATTGTATGATATGATTTATATATAATATTTTTAAATTGTTTTTATATAGTCAGACCTTTCTCACACACGTGTAGATTTGTTTTTTTTTTCCCCTTTTTTTTTCTATAAAGTGCCATCTTCTTTCATGGTGCTGTACAAGGTAGTTTTTTTTTATCTACAGTATAATATATAATAAAATATAAGAATAAAATAAAAATCAAGCCAAATATGATAAACGCTACCTTGCACAAAAAGCACAAATTAGCCAGATTTTTTGGGGGGGTTTCTTGTCACTTACATTTATAAAATTAAGTTTTGGATTCATATTTTTTTTTTCTTTTATGGGGATCATGTATTGTTCTGGTGCTGGTAGTTTTGGGTTTGGTTTAGTATTTATTTGGCTTTTTAACTTTGTCAAGTATAGTTCCCTATTGCACACTGCGTTCCCACCCATCTCTAGTTAACTACGCCCCGGAAAGTTGAGGCAGCAAGAGGGTTGGGGAAGGAGGGATCCAGTGATGGCAGGCGGCAGTGGCAGAAAGCACTCGGCGGTTATCTGAGTATTCGAGAGGGTCCTGACGGGAGGCGGCTGGAGGGTCTCTGTCTGAGGTGGTGGTGGCAAGTAGGGTCCTGACGAGAGGCGGAGGTGACAGGAGGGACCCAGTAGTCGGAGGCAGCAGTGGCAGAAGGCACTTGGCGGTCATCGAAGGTGGCAGGAGGGACGGAGGCAGTACAATGGTTCTGGCCTAGGAGGCAGTGGCAAAGGCACCCACCGGCCATCCAAAGGGCAGGAGGGTCCTGGTGGTTGAAGGCATCTGGTGGTCATTTGAAGTGTCAGGAGGCTCCTGGGTGGAGGTGGCAGGAGGGTTGCGATGCTTGGAGGCAGCAGTGGCTGCTTGTGTTACCAGGAAGCTCCCAGACACAGTTGACAGATTTATCCCAGCTTGAGGCCAAAGGAAAGTCTCGGTGGTCATCAGAGGTGGCAGGGCGCTACTTTTGTTGAGGACTCGAGGATTGAGGAGCGTGACAGTGGTGGGGACTAGCGGTGGTGAGCAGGACTTTGGCCCCTTTTACACGCATCTGTTTGTGTCGTGTTAAGAGCATATATACTCTACGTGTCACAAATGGCCAGGAGATGCAGCCTAATAAAATAAATGGGCCCTTTTCACATTAGTGCGCTGCAGTTTGCAAAACACTCCCCATAGAAGTCTGTGGGCACCGCAGGTAAAGCACATGTATTGTGTGCAAGGGCCATACTCCACCTCAGATGCTGGATACAGTAAACAAGCCCTGATTGATTATGGGCTTCTTGGATCACTATAAAGTGGAACAAAACCCAGGATTTTGACTACCCCGATTGGTGGTGCCCCGCTTTGTGAACCCCCCTAGGTCGCCGAAACGAACTCGTCTCTTCCCGATCCTACAGTACATACGCAGTTACTCGTCCAATCAGCGGGCTTAGATCCGCTGATGTTGCGTCGTCTAGGGCGAGTGGCTCCGAGCACGCTGATGGCCACATCCCTTACTACCCTTTAACAGTTAGCTGGCCCGTGTCTGCCATTCACAGATGGCGTGGGCACGTGCCCTGCTAGATGGGAGAGCGTGGATGCAGCCGTGCCTCGCGCATGTGCCGTTGGACTGAGAAAGAAGGTAAGTGTATTGTTGACCCGGGGGGGGGGGGTTCACACAGCGGGTCATGCAGATTTTTGGATGCCAGGGGGAGGGAATCGATCGGCCCGGGCATCGTATAGAAACCGGGCTAATCGCCGTGTGCTTTGGTCCACTTTAAGATACTACTATTACAGATACTACAGCTAGAATAAAGGGACATGCTATCCGAATGAAAGGTGCAGCTACTGCACCTACATTAGGGGGTCTCAGACGCAGAGAATAAAGATGGCTGCGCGCAGCTTTGGTATTGGACAGGGCATGAAAGCCAGCAGGGGACAGCACATAAATGCTGCAGGTGGGTTTTATCTTCTTTGGGGGGCCCTGGGCTTGGTTTCATATAGGCAAAAAGCTCAACCAGGTTTGACTGGAATTTGGTGTGCCTTCAGGAAAGCCTGGCGTGGCTATGCACATAGCTAGAGGTGAGCGGGAATGAAGCTGTGGCATGGCAAGGGCTCCGGGAGCAGGGATCGGGATTCACTTTAGTGGGCGGTTGGGAGTGTGTGCGGTGGCCGGGGATTTGGCTGTGTCATTCCTGCAAGTTGGCGGCGCCCAGGATGGCCCAAGGGGGTCAAGTAAGAAGTTTTATTCTTTGTAACCTTCCCCCCCCCCCCCAACTTGCCTTAGCTCCAGGGCGGACTGAAGTTCCGCTTTAACACTTGCTTTATGCATAAATATGCCTTAATTTTATCTCCAGAGGTTGCATTAAACTATTAACCCGCAAAGAACAACCCAAAAATATATTTACCTGGTTTTCAGCCACATCCTGTAGAGCGGCCCACACAGGGATCACGCTCTACATTTTTGTCACCCAATCACTGTAGTCGGCAGGCAAAATATTCCCACGCAGACCATTTCTGCTAGTCCAGAGCTGCAGATCTTACCTTAAAGTGTACCAAAACCCAGCTGGATCCATTCCCTCCCCACGGGGCATCCAAAATCGGGATGCTCCGCTGTGTGAACCCCCCCCCCCCCCAGGTCGCAGACTACACTAACCTTAATCCTGGTCCAATGGCACATGCTAGGGCCGCGGCCGCATCCCTGCTATCCCTCTTGCAGGGCGCGTGCCCGCGAAGGCCATTTGTGAATGGGGCGCACTCCCTGTTAGAGCGAAGCGCGAGATGCGACCGCCAGCGTGCTCGGAGCCGCTGAGCTAAGACGTCTTAGACGTGCATAGCTCAGCAGCTCCGAGCGCTGATTTGACAAGGGCAGCGGTGAGGTGAGTTTATCTGGGGGGTTTCACGTAGCGTGGCCCCCCCGATCGGGGTGCCCCAGGGGAGTGGACCAAAACTCAGGATGGTCAAAATCCTGGGTTTTGGTCCACTTTAACGCTGGATCCGTGTCCCTAGCCCCCGGCCCGATCATGCGTCTCTTTCATGTCTCCAATGTGGGAGATGCCATCAGTCACGGTGAGCTGTCCTACCCCCTCCATTCACTGCAATGGAAAGGCCGTGTTAGGTCTTCACATGCTTCTTTGCAGTCAGTGGAATATCTGCAGCCCCAGACTAGGAGCTGTGGTCTGTGTGGGAAACAAAGTGAGTATAGCGTGTTTTTTTTTTTTTTTTTTTTTTTTTTTTTTTTTTTTTTTGCTTGAAACTTGCCACTGAGGTTTTATTAGGATGCCTTTTTCTTTTCTACATATTTTGCCATCGTAGTATAGAAAGGGCAGCTCAGCCATGTCTTGTACTGCTATATGTTAGCAGTGACATCTGCATACACATCTGTTCCACTTTCCACTGTCCATATACTGTACACACGTGGCGAACAATTAGCCTATTGCGGTGTGTGTGTGTTTCCTCTCTAAGAAATGAAGGGATTAATGCAAGGCATTGAAATTATGTCTTTTTATAGAAGAAAAAAGTGCGAGCTAACAAGCTTCCAACCGTCATAAGTGCTCGTTAATGCACTCCCTAGGGAGGCCTCTGATACTTGTTTTTCGCCCAAAGCACCTGAGTGGGCTGTCAATCCCAGTATGGAGGAGCTGGGGCTTATTTACTGGCTGGCTGCTGATTTACCTGAGCAGTCAAAATGTTTACTTTTACAAAACGTTTTGCATCGTGTTGTAGCGACGTTATGGATCATGTTTTTTTTTTTTAACAAAATATCTAAATATTCACTTTAGGAATGTGTTCCGGAAATGGAGCCCCGCAATTGGCCGCCGGGCAGTCACGTGGGTGTGGTCGCATCCCCGGTTTTGGGCATCAGAGAGCCCAACCCATGACCTGTCCGCGGCCGAACGTGGGGCTCAATTTGCGGCCAGGGATCCAGAAACTGGTAAGAATTGCGGGCAAGCTGGGGGGTTATGTACGGGGGGGGGGAGAGATTTAAATCCACCTCCCATCAGCTGCTTGGGTGACAAATGAGTCACCAGTGATCCTCTGTGGTGCTGGACCTAGATCGTGAGTTCTCTGCTCCTGGACTTTTCTACCAAAGTGGGGTTGAGGGCATTGTTATTTGCACAATAATGTGACATGTGTTCTTACCTTACAGGCTTGGATTGGTCTGTGCATGCTGAGCCTGCCATGTTGACCCCAAACCATTTGAGTCCTTGAGATTTTTAAAGTGAAAAGATGGCCAGCGTCATTGATATTATTGTGCTAGACGATGATGATGATGAGGAAGGACCATCACTTCCTTCTGAAGCAATGAAAAGTCCAGTCAGGGTTTCTCCACCAACTGTAATAAAGAATAGCCCAGCAAGTGCTCCTCCGCCACCAACTGAGGCCAAAAAAAGCCCAGCCAGGGCCTCTTCACCGCTAACTGAAGTCAAGAAAGTCCCAGCCAGTGTTCCTCCACCACTAACTGAAGCAAAGAAGAGCCCAGCCAGGGCTTCTCCACCACTAACTGAAGCAAAGAAAAGCCCAGCCAGGGCTTCACCCCTACGACCTGAAACTCCGGCCAGGGCTTCACCAGCCCCCCTACCCTCAGAGCCAGAGGGCAAAGAAAAAAAGGAAAAGGACAAAAGCCAAATCAAAGCTGCTCAATGTAATGAAAACAAAAAGCTTTTTGAGGAGGTAAGAGACTGCTGTGTGGTAGTTATATGGAGCATTTAGTCACAACCTACAACTTGGCTTACTCTTTGTGCCTTTGCTTTTTCTTTTTGGGGTAGTGTGCGTTTAGTTCCGGTGCTCCAGTTTAAATTGTACTGGCAGCTTGCACCACCTTGGCCTTATGACTGACTAGGCTCAGGTAACCTGGTTGCTACACAGAATGTGTGGGTTTCAAAATTGCACCACCAATGAGTTATATGTAGAGCACACATTTCATACACCTGGCTAAGTAGCAGTGCATTAAACTCCAGTTTCCACAGTTTTGACCATTTATGGGGTAAAGCTAAATGATGTTCTATGTTGCAGACACCTTTCAGGAGTGTCCACCCTATTACTAACCTTTGTATCATCAGCAAACAGGCAAACTTTTCTTACCAAGGCTTCTCCTATGTTACTTACAAACATATTATATTCTAAGTATGTCACACACCCCGCTTCAAGATATCCATAACTTGTGGGTAATACTGACCTGTAGAGGGCGATCTGCAGAGATGATGGGAAAAAGAAAGCCCCTCCCGGTCCATAAATACCTGGGACCTCCCACTCATTACCCCGGTCTTCATCCCTGCAGACAGCGAGCAAGTCAGAAGATGTGGTCTCCTCCTTGCACAGGGGGATTTCAGGTAGCCGGGATGACTCCCGGCCCTTTAGTTATCTATTTCCACCCGGATCCCTTTTTTTTTTTTTTTCCTGTTACCTCATGCCTCCCAGCCTAGGCTGACGGTCCGGGTGAGGGTAGAAAAGCACCCTAGGTGCTTAAGACCCTATATAAGAGGGTAGGCGGTCATCCGGGACGGTGACCCCGGTTTGGGATGCCCCGTCCCTTGGCCTTACACTTTGGGTGGTCCCCCCCCCTTTGGGTAATGCCCCTCTCTCTAGCGGGATAGCGGAGGGTAGGAGCAGGGCCCCTTATTCGGTGTTAGGTCCAAATTTTGTAATCATTACCGTATATACTCGAGTATAGGCCGACCCGAATATAAGCCGAGGCACCTAATTTTACCCCAAAAACCTGGAAAAAGTTATTGACCCGAGTATAAGCCGAGGCACACAACACAGCACACAATACAGCACACATACACACACAAGGCACACACAGCACACAACACAGCACACAACACAGCACACAACACAGCACACAACACAGCACACAACACAGCACACAACACAGCACACAACACAGCACACAACACAGCACACAACACAGCACACAACACAGCACACAACACAGCACACAACACAGCACACAACACAGCACACAACACAGCACACAACACAGCACACAACACAGCACACAACACAGCACACAACACAGCACACAACACAGCACACAACACAGCACACAACACAACACAGCACACAACACAGCACACAACACAACACAGCACACAACACAGCACACAACACAGCACACAACACAACACAGCACACAACACAACACAGCACACAACACAACACAGCACACAACACAGCACACAACACAGCACACAATACAGCACACATACACACACAAGGCACACACAACACAGCACACAACACAGCACACAACACAGCACACATACACACACAGCACACATACAATGCACACAACACACACACTCACCAGTTCAGCTCCTGCAGGATCTTCAGCGAGGCTCCTTCCAGCGACGGTGCGGGAGAGAGGACGGCGCGGGACGACGGCATGGGTCCGCAGGGCAGAAGAGCCGCCTCAGAGGCTTCAGAACTCGGCGGGGAGATCAGTACACCCAGCGCGAGGTGGGTGTACCAAGATGGCGGCCGGCGCGCTCCGCGCCGCCACGTCACGTCGCGTCACTGAGGCCCGGGCCGCCATCTTGGTACACCCACCTCGCGCTGGGTGTACTGATCTCCCCGCCGAGTTCTGAAGCCTCGGCGTCTCGTCTGCCGCCTCGGAGGCTCTTCTGCCCTCGCTCAGGTAAGTCACTGACTCGAGTATAAGCCGAGGCTGCTTTTTTCAGCCCAAAAAGTGGGCTGAAAAACTCGGCTTATACTCGAGTATATACGGTAATTCTTAATAACGTTTTAATGTATTAATTTATTAAATTATTTTCCCAATAGTTATTAACTTATTTATTACTTCATAACAGCGTGTATTTCTCTGTCAAACCGGCGCTGTGGCCGCCATTCTTATGCAGGCTTTCTCCCTGAGGTAAAAGGGGCTGGGCTTTAGGCGCGAGCCGCGGCCCCCACCCTTCTATTTGGCGCTGTTGCGGCTTGGGTTCTGAGCGAGGACCGGGGCCGGGCGTCAGGGTCAAAGCCACGGCCCGCTCCCCTCCTTCTGGTCTCTTCTGAGCTGCGGTGCCAGCCTTTTTGCATTGTCATGGCGGAGGGGAGCTTCTCCCCTCACACTTTCACTCTTAAGGGCGGGGCCGGGCTTTCCAGCGCTGCGGCCCGCCCCTGTGTCACAGGCACCGCTGAGGTGCTTTTTCTCTGTGCCTGTTTCCTCAGAAGGGGGCGGAGCTTGGCGCTTCGTGCTCTGTGCGCTGTCCACGCCCCCTTCTCTCCTCAGAGCTGCTCTTTACCTCACGGCGAGAGGAAGCTGTCTTCAGGACCACAGTGAGTGCCCCCCCCCCCTTCTGTCCCATCACCTATAATTATATATTTTTATGTCATATATATATTTATTCTATACTCCGCTTTTCTTATTAGCCTTTTTTATTATGTCTTTCAGATATAACCTACAGTGGTGTTAGGGGGTTTCTCCCGGTCCTAGGGTCCCTGGGTTCTTAATTGGCTTATTGCAAATCCTCCCACTTGGGACATTAAAGGGGCATCCCGGGTTGCTTATATGCGTAATTCCCTTGGTCATAGCGACTACCTATAAGTTCACTGTATGGAGGCATCCCCGGATACTGGGCTCGGGCTCCCCTCGGGGCAATCCCGGAAGTGTATGGGGTGTGGGGCATCCCTTACTGGGGATGATGTACTT
The DNA here is from genome assembly GCA_027917425.1 of Gastrophryne carolinensis. Lineage (NCBI taxonomy): Eukaryota > Metazoa > Chordata > Amphibia > Anura > Microhylidae > Gastrophryne > Gastrophryne carolinensis. The sequence goes on along the minus strand of CM051235.1, from coordinate 21,406,784 downwards.
CTGTGTATACCATGTGCACAGCAGACTATTACGCGGCAGTCCGGACCCCAGGCGTCTGGGTCAGCACCGCCGGTCGCTTCCCCTCCCCCTCCCAGCTTGATACGTACCCCGTGTGACATTGTCATGGGTGGGGAGCTGCAATCTGAGGTGTGTGCCAGATTGGCCATCCTTGAAAAATTATTCTCCAGCGCGGTCGCCCGAAAGGCTCCGGCTAAGAGAAAGCGATTGTCACCGGCCTCGCCAGTGGTTGACTTTGATGATGTGGATAATCTGGATTGGTCCGATTACTCCCCACTGGAGGAAGGGGAGGTATATGAGGAATCAGATAATTCAGACGATCAGCAGTTTGTTGGCGCTGATACCGAGCAGGACTTGGGGAGATCCTCGGATACTCCTAACGTTCTGGCTCAGATGTTTGAGGTTTTGGCTATTTCTCCTCCTGAGGCGGCTCCACAGCAAAGGGGGGAGTTTTTCGAGGAATCCAGGCCGCGCTTGGAATTTCCTAATCAAAAGCATTTTGATGGAATTATTGCTAAGGAATGGGAGAGGCCTGCTCGGCTCCCAGGTATTCCTCACGGTTGGGACAAAAAATATCCCTTCCCTTTGGATACGGTTAAGCGTTGGGCGTCCCCTCCCGAGGTGGATGCACCGATTCTGGGGTTGTCCAACACTGCTGTTTTAAATACCCCTGATTGTTCCACTATTAAAGATGGTGAGGATAAACGCATTGACCAGATGGCTTGTCATGGTTTTGCCAGTGTTGGGTCAGCCATGCGGCCCGTTTGTGCTTCGGCGCTGATGGTGGTGGCTTCCAGGTCGGTGGTCAGGGAACTGTTGACTTCTTCCGGGCTTGATGCGGGTAGTGACGAGTTCCTTGGCCTTAAAAGGTGTGAATTGTTTTTGTCATTTGTACTAGCTGCCTTGAATGACACTCTGATGATGTGTGACAGGACGTCGGCTCTGCGGTGACTATTCGGCGTTTGGTTTGGTTGCGCCAGTGGGCGGCTGATTTTGTGTCTAAGTCGCTGACGGCTTTTCCCTTTGTGGGATTACGGCTCTTTGGAGAGAAATTGGATTCCGTCGCCAAAGGCGGTAAGTTACCTCAACACAAGAAACAACGCCGTCCCTTTCGGGGGGCGGTTTCCTTTGCTCCTTCCTTTCGTGGGGCCAGAGGATTTGCTTTCCCCTCATCCAGAGGAGATTCCGGGAACAGGGGCAGAGGATGTGCCCGTCCAGGATACAGTTGGGGCTCTAAGCCCAAACCCGCTGCTAAGCCAGCTCAGCAATGAGGGGACGCCCTCACCCAGGTGGGTGGGGGGACGGCTGCAACACTTCTCCCAGGTCTGGGATCGGGAGGTCTCGGACAGATGGATCTGGGAAGTGGTGACTTCCGGCTACAAGCTGGAGTTCGAGCTCCGGCCCCCTCCCAGATTCTTCAGGTCTCGGGTGCCTTCGGACCCTCTGGCCGCGCAGGGGCTCCAGGCGGCAGTAAAGAGTCTTCTGGATATGGCTGTCATTTGCCCAGTGCCCCCCTCAGACCAGGGCCGGGGCTTTTATTCCAATCTGTTCACGTTACCCAAGATGGACGGCTCGGTTCGACCCATCCTGGATCTGAAGATACTCAACAGGTTCGTCCGTCCGGAAATTCCGCATGGAAACGTTGCGTTCAGCTATCCACTCTCTTCGTCAGGGGGATTTTCTGACGTCCATAGACATCAAGGACGCTTACCTGCATGTTCCGATTTTTCCAGCGCACCAGAGGTTCCTCAGGTTCGTGGTGGAGGATCGGCATTTTCAGTTTGTGGCTCTTCCTTTCGGTCTTACCTCGGCTCCACGGGTTTTCACCAAGGTGCTGGCTGGGGTGATGGCTCTACTCAGAGCCCGGGGTATACGCATTGTGCCTTATATGGATGATCTTCTCATTGTGGCATCTTCCTTCAGCCAAGCAGAGTTGGACACCAGGACGGTGGTATCCACTCTGGAGAGATTCGGTTGGGTGATCAACTACCCCTAGTCCTCCCTTTCTCCGTCCAGGGTAGTGACCTTTCTGGGAATGTCTCTGGATACTTCCCAGGCCAGGGTGTTTCTTCCTCAGTCCAAGGTTCTTTTGATTCAGGAGTTGGTTTGGCTTCTCTTGTCCGGCCATCCGGCTAGGGATGAGACTGGTGGGATTGATGGTGGCTTCATTCGAGGCAGTTCCCTTTGCTCAGTTTCACACAAGGACGCTCCAGCTCCTTCTGTTGGCGGTTTGGGACAGATCTCCACTGTCGTTGGATCAGTCCTTCCTGATGACCCCCCCCGGGTTCGGCGCTCCCTTCACTGGTGGCTGAATTCAGTCAATCTGTTGAAGGATCTGTTGAAGGGCCTCCTTTCTGGCCCCTTGTTGGGAGACGGTCACCACGGATGCCAGTCTATCAGGATGGGGGGGTTTCTGGAAGGATCGTCAGTTTCAGGGTCTGTGGGGGCCTCAGGAGGCTCACGAGTCCATCAATGTTCTGGAATTGAGGGCCATCAGGTTGGTTCTGTTTCGCTTGACTCATCAGTTGCAGGGCTTGCCAGTTCAGGTTCGGTCGGACAATCGGACGGCAGTTGCCTACATCAATCACCAGGAGTGCCCTCAGGGAAGTGTCTTTGATTCTGGACTGGGCGGAGAGCCATGTCCCGTGCATCTCGGCAGTTTACATTCCGGGAGTGGAGAAGACGGAGGCGGACTCTGTGAGCAGGTCCTCATCTCGCCAGGGGGAGTGGTCTCTCAGTCCCCAGGTGTTTCGCTTGATTTGTCTCAGGTGGGGGTTTCTGGTGGTGGACCTCTTTGCCTCTCGTCACAATCACAAACTTCCGACATTTGTGTCTCTCTCGAAGGATCCACTGGCTCTAGCAGTGGATGCCATGTCCCTGAACTGGAGGGATCTGGGGTTTCTGTACCTATTCCCTCTGTTTCCCATGGTGGCCAGAGTGGTGCGCAAGCTGGCCCTGGAGGGCGCGTCAGCAATTCTGGTGGCCCCAAGGTGGCCAAGACAGGTTTGGTTCGCAGACTTGGTAAGATTGGCAGAGGATCAGTTCGTTCTGCCCCTGCTGCCGGATCTGCTCACCCAGGGTCAACTACGTTATCCCAATTTACCATCGCTGGCTTTGACAGCGTGGCTGCTGAAACCTTCATCTTGAAGGAGGAAGGTCTTTCCGATGCGGTGATTCAAACCCTTATTAGCGCTAGGAAGCGGTCTTCCTCTATCGTTTACTATAAGACTTGGAGGTCTTATATTGATTGGTGTGAGGTCAGGGCTTTCCCTTGTAGGGAATTTTCTATTTCCAGAGTCCTGGAGTTTCTTCAACATGGTCTGGATCTGGGGATCCAGCTTAGCACTCTGAAGGGGCAGGTTTCTGCCCTGGCGGTGTTCTTTCAAAGGTCCTTTGCGCTTCATCCTTTGGTCAAGACTTTTTTCCAGGGGGTTACGCATGTTCGGCCTCCTAGGAAGCCTTTGGTTCCAGTTTGGGATTTGAACTTGGTTCTTTCTGCTCTTCAGGATTCTCCTTTTGAGCCCTTGAATGATATTGCCTTGTCTTCGCTTATGCAGAAGGTGGCTTTTTTGGTAACTATCACTTCTATTCGGCGTGTCTCTGAGTTGGCGGCTTTGTCCATTCAAGCTCCGTACTTTGAGAGGCATCAGGACAAGGTGGTTTTTCGTTTTAAGCCGGATTTCCTTCCTAAGGTGGTTTCTGCTTTTCACCTAAATCGGGACATTGTTCTGCCCTCTCTGTGTCCTAATCCCAGCAACGACAAGGAGAGGGCTCTGCTTTCTTTGGATGTGGTTCGCGTTGTGAAGTACTATTTGGTGGTAACGTCTTCCTTTCGTAAGACTGATGCCTTTTTTTGTGGTGCCCTCTGGGCCTAGGAAGGGTTTGGCGCCCGCCAAGTCTTCATTAGTAAATGGATTCGTCAGGCCATTGTTGGGGCCTATTCTGCTAAGGCGAGGAGTCCCCCTTTCCGTGTTACTGCTCATTCTACTCGTGCGGTTGGGGCGTCCTGGGCCTTCCAGCATCAGGCCTCTGCTGAGCAAGTTTGTAAGGCTGCTACTTGGTCTTCTGTTCACACTTTTTCCAAGTTTTACAAGGTTGATGTTCGGGCCTCAGCGGATGCTGTTTTTGGCCGCAAAGTTCTGCAGGCTGCAGTGGTTTAAGTTGTGCTTTTTGCCTTGTTTTGGATCCCCACCCTTTATGGACACTGCTCTTGGATGTCCCACAAGTTATGGATATCTTGAAGTGTGTGACATACTTAGAATAATACCATTTTGTGAATACTCACCTGTAAAATGGGTATTATAAGTGTGTCACACACCCCGCTTCACCCCGCCCTTTTTTGTATTCTGGATCCTTTATATTAACTTTGCGTTGTTATGACTTATATTCTAAGTATGTCACACACCCCGCTTCAAGAATCCATAACATGTGGGTAGTATCGACCTGAAGAGGGCGTTCCTGCAGAAATGATAGCAAAAGAAAGCCCCTCCCTGATCCATAAATACCTGGGACCTCCCACTCATCACCCAGTTTTCCATCTCTGCAGACAGCGAGCAAGTCAGAAGATGATGGCTCCTCCTTGCACAGGGGGATTTCAGGTAGCCGGGGTAACTCCCGGCCTCTTTTTTGATTATTTCCGCTCGGACCCCTGTTTGTCCCTGGATTTACCTTATATTACATGCCTCCACAGTCTTGGCTGCTGGCCTGAGCGAGGGTACATTGACACCTCTGGTGCTGAGGAGCAGAGCTCCACCGTGAGACCCTAAAAAAAGAGGGTAGGCGGTCATACCGGGTAGGTGATCCCGGTTTGGGATGCCCCGTCCCTTGATTCTTCCCCTGGGGGGGCCCTTCCACCGTCTCCCCTTTACCAACTATGGGGGCTGGGGGTTCCTCTCATAGGGTTAGCTTTATCCCAGCAACGACAAGGAAAGGGCGTTGCATTCTTTGGATGTAGTTCGTGTTGTGGAATATTATCTGGAGGTTACGTCTTCCTTTCGTAAGACTGATGCTTTTTTTGTGGTGCCCTGTGGGCCTAGGAAAGGTTTGGCTCCTGCCAAATCTTCCATTAGTAAATGGATTCGTCAGGCCATCATTGGGGCCTATTCTGCCAAGGGGAGGAGTCCCCCTTTTCGTGTTACTGCTCATTCTACTCGTGCAGTTGGTGCGTCCTGGGCTTTTCAGCACCAGGCTTCGGTTGAGCAAGTTTGTAAGGCCGCTACCTGGTCTTCTGTTCACACTTTTTCCAAGTTTTACAAGGTTGATGTTCGGGCATCAGCGGATGCTGTTTTTGGACGCAAAGTTTTGCAAGCTGTAGTGGTTTAGAGTTGTGCATTGTTGCCTAGTTTTGGATCCCCGCCCTTGTTATGGACACTGCTATTGGATGTCCCACATGTTATGGATTCTTGAAGCGGGGTGTGTGACATACTTAGAATAATACCATTTTGTGAATACTCACCTTGTAAAATGGGTATTATAAGTATGTCACACACCCCGCTTCACCCGCCCTTTCTGTATTCGGGATCCTCTATTTTGTGAACTTTGCGTGGTTGTGGTTTATATTTGCCTCTTCCTGGTCCCTTACCTTACTGCTTCTGTATACTGGGTGATGAGTGGGAGGTCCCAGGTATTTATGGATCGGGGAGGGGCTTTCTTTTTACTATCATCTCTGCAGAACGCCCTCTTCAGGTCGATACTACCCACATGTTATGGATTCTTGAAGCGGGGTGTGTGACATACTTATAATACCCATTTTACAAGGTGAGTATTCACAAAATGGTATTATTTGGCTCTTCCTGGTCCCTTTCCTTACTGCTATCTTTATACTGGGGAATGAGTGGGAGGTCCCAGGTATTTATGGACCGGGAGGGGCTTTCTTTTTCCTATCATCTCTGCAGATCGCCCTCTACAGGTCAGTATTACCCACAAGTTATGGATATCTTGAAGCGGGGTGTGTGTCATACTTATAATACCCATTTTACAGGTTGAGTATTAACATAATGGTATTATTGAATGGGGCACAGGATAGAGCCTAGTTCAGATTGCATGCCGTTAACACTGATACCTATCCTTCAGCCAACTGGCTATCCAATGAACTATCCAGTCCTAACTTCAATACTGTTACAATGCAGCCCCACACCCATTATGTAGAAAACCAGAAGGCATGTATCCTTTTATCCCCTCAGTCTGCAGTGGGCTGAGTAAATATTTATTTAACACATGTTGGCACTTGCCCTTATGACTAGTTTCTCTCCAGCATACAATGTAACGATCTGTTATTAGCTAGAGCAAAGGTACTAGTAACACCGGTGGTACTCAAGCTGCCCTCTGATGGTACTCGGCCATAAGGGGTTAAAAAAAAATGTGGGGGGACCTGCAGACATACTATTGCTCCAAGGCCAGGTCAACAGGCTGCAGGCATGGAGCATCTTGGCATAATTGCATGCTGGCAAAAGACCATTGTGCCATTGGGTCCTGTAAAGTATTTGCAATATAGTCCCTTTAACATGGCCCTCTATCCTCCCAGGAAGTTGCGTTGGTATTGGTAGGGTTGGTACGTCCAATCGGCGCTGACGGACAAGCTGATTGACAGCGACGTACAAGCAGCTTGCCCGTCGGCGCCTCCCGCGCGTCACTCTTGACGTGTGCGCGCCCGCGCCGGCCATTCAGAGACGGCCGGCGCGGGCGCGCGCACGTCTGGAGGAGCGTGAGAGAGGCGGCGGCGGAAGCAGCGGCTGGAGAGGTAAGGTTTTTCGGGGGTTTTGGGGGGTTTACACCCCCGGGACATCCCGATCTCGGATGTCCCGCGGTGTGTGAGGTGATCGGCCCGGGAATCTTATAGATTCCCGGGCCGATCACCTCAGGGTGTTGGTCCACTTTAATGTACCGCTAAAGAAACAAATTGGGAGCTCGCTATCAGCACGGCGCTCCCTGCGTGCCTCTATGGCTGGGCACTGCCATGCCTGTCGTTTAGTTACAGCAGGTGTGGCCTAGCACAGAACTGGAAGCGATGAGCGCTGCCGTGCATGCCCTGCAGATTTGCTGGGCAGGTGATATCGGCCACTAGTGGTCACATGTATGTATATTTTGATAGGTGCTGCATTAAATGGTGATTCTTAATTCACCATCAATGTATACCAATATATCAAGTATTAGGCGCACACCAAATATGCATATAAAAATTATTTACTTAGCAGTGTTAAAGCGGACCTTCACCCTAAATAAGAGCATATCTTACATGTTTCCCATACCCTGTACATACAGATTGCTCACATCCTACCTGCATCTACTGCATGTTATGAGTCTTCAAACATCCAAGATGGCGGCTCATGGAGCAACAGGCAGCCTGCAAACTGGAAGTGCCCTCTGACTGTGCCGCTCTGCATTCTGGGATTGCTGTCCTTTCCCTGACTCCAGCTCTGCTCTGCCTGTGCAAAGCCCAGCTATAACCCCACCCCCTGCACTTTAACCCGCTCACCTCAGTATGTGACGCTTCTGAGTCAAGATGGCGGCGCCCGTATCCTAGAGTCCTTAACAGAGTTGCAGCCCAGTGGGGAAAATAAGTAACTAAAGCCTTAAAATATATCGTTTTTTAAGGGTTTGGGCTTTTCAATAAATCATGCTGAAGGTCCGTTTTGACCAGACCTGCTTTGATTTTGGTCCACTTTAAAATTATTATTTACAGTAATTGTTTACCGGACTGTGACCCCTCCCAAATCTCATGTTTGCACCCCTTATTGTGTTTCAGTTTGTGGAATACTGCTCAAACCTTACTTCTGACAATCCGGAGGTCATCGAGTATCTTCAGGGGCGTTTCAGCAAAGCCAACCCAGACTATATCTCTTCGGTGGAGTTCCGCAACAATTTGGGTCGCTGCCTTTCCCGAGTGCAGAGCAAGCGATCGAAAGTCTTCGTTTACATCAACGAGCTGTGCACAGTACTTAAATCTCACACGCAAAAAAAAAGACTCAGCTTAAAGCCACAAGCCACTCCCCAGACTGAGACCCTGTCCCAAAACTTTGCGCTAAAACCCGGAACCTCAGATGAAACCCCAGAAGCCAATGAGGAGGTGACAGAAACCAAACCCGCCTCCAAGCGCCAGATCCGTTACCTCGAGAACCTTTTGCGACTTTATGCTCAGGAGATCCAGAAGTTACAGGAGAAGGAGCTGAGCCTCGATGACTTGGCGGACGAGGACTCGACGTACATACAGGAATCCAGGCTCAAGCGCAAGTTGCTGCGCATCTTCGAGAAACTCTGCGAACTGAAGGACTGCTCCAGCCTCACCGGTCGGGTAATCGAGCAGCGGATACAATACAAAGGCACCCGGTACCCAGAAATCAACCGCAGGCTGGAGAAGTTCATTAACAAAGAAAGGGACGTCTTTCCTGACTACGGAGATGTCTTTCAGGTGGTCCAGAGGACCAATGACAAGCACGACCTGGGATTAACACGCAAGCAGATGCAGAGCATGGCACAGGATGCCTTTAGGGAACTCGGCAACAAGCTACAGGATAGAAGACATTTAGATATGGTCTATAACTTTGGTTGTCACCTGACTGATGCCTATAAGACTGGTGAGTGCTTTTACTGAAGAGAACCAGTCACTGCTGAGAAGACTGGATATATATCAGACATAGTGGTTGTATTGCCTTTATTTATTTTTAAATTCTTTTCAAAACAGAAACATAGGTTGATGGCAGGAGGAGACCATACGGTCCATCTAGTCTGCCCTTATGTGTATACTGTATGTTCTCTTTATCTTAGGATAGATGTGTGCTTATCCCAGGCATGTTTAAATTCATTCTGCTGGAAGTTTGTTCCCAGCATCTACTACTCTTTCTGTAAAATAATATATTCTAAGTATGTCACACACCCCGCTTCAGATAGTCATTACACTTGGGTTATACCGACCTGTAGAGGGCGATCTTGCAGAGATGTCATGAAAAAAAGGGAGCCCCTCCCGGTCCATAAATACCCGGTACCTCCCACTCATTCCCCAGTCTTTCATCTCTGCAGACGGCGAGCAAGTCAGAAGATGGAGGTCTCCTCCTTGCAGGTAGCCGGGGTAACTCCCGGCCCGCTTGTTAGTCTATTTCTGCCTGGACCCCCTTCTTAGTATTTCACCTTGCATCCCAGCCTAGGCTGCTGGTCCGGGCAAGGGTAGACGGCACCTAATGGTGCTTAGGAGCTATGCTCCACCGTGAGACCCCATACTAAGGGGTAGGCGGTTTGCCGGGTTGGTGATCCCGGTTAGGGATGCTCCATCCCTTGCCCTTCCACCTTCTAGTGTGGATTCCCCCTCTCCCGGGTTGCCCTTGCTCCTTAGAGGGCGGGGGGGCTTTCCCCCTTAGTGTAATCATTTTTATTGTGTGTTGGTTGCAGCTGTACGGACGCCATCTTCCTCCGTGAGTGGCCCTTGGGGCCTCATTACTTCATGACATGCATATATATATATTTATACATATAGATTCTTATGTTATTGCATATCAGTATGTCTGCCTTTTGTGTGCTTGGGCATGATTGAGGTGCTGAGTAGCCCTGTATTCTGTCTTCCAGGTGGACCCTTGTTGGATCCTAAAGGGGTCCTCCCGGTCCTAAGGTCCCTGGTTTAATTTTAGAACTCCCTATAAATCCTCCCACTCGGGACACAGAAGGGGCATCCCGTGTCGCTTATATTGCGTAATTCCCTTGGGTATTGCGACTACCAATAAAATCACCATATGGAGGCTTCCCAGGATTCCGGGCTCGGGCTCCCCTAGGGGCAACCCCGGCAGTGTTTGGGGTGTGGGGCATCCCTTACAGGGGATGATGTATTCCTTTACATACCATGTGCACAGCAGACTATTGTGCCGCCGGTCCCTTCTCCTACCCCTCCCCGCCTGATCCTTACCCCCTGTGATGTTGTCGCGAGTGGGGAGTCGCAATCTGAGGTGTGTGCCAGGTTGTCCAATCTTGAAAAATTATTTTCTAGCGCTGTGGCCAGAAAGGCCCCGGCTAAGAGAAAGCACTTGTCCCCAGCCACGCAGGCTTCTGATCTTGAGGAGTTGGATTCACTGGACTGGTCTGATTACCCCCCGCTGGAGGAAGGGGAGCTTTTTGAGGAGTCAGATGGTTCTGACGATCAGCAGTTTGTGGGCGCTGATGCCGAGCGGGGTCAGGGGCATTCTTTGGATACCCCTAAGGTCCTGGCTCATATGTTTGAGATTTTGGCAATCTCTCCTCCTGAAGTGACCCTTCCGCAGAAGGGGGAGTTCTTTGAAGAGGTTAAGCCGCGCTTAGAATTCCCTAATCAAAGACATTTTGACTGCATTATTCTTAAGGAATGGGAGAGGCCTACTCTGCTTCCCGGTGTCCCTCCGGGTTGGGATAAGAAATATCCCTTTCCGGTGGGTGCGATGAAGCGCTGGTCGTACCTTCCCGAGGTGGACGCCCCTGTTTTGGGGTTGTCTAGCACCTCTGTCTTGCATTCTCCTGACTGTTCTACTCTCAAGGACGGTGAGGACAAACGCATTGACCAGATGGCTTGTCACGGTTTTGCCAGTGTCGGGTCGGCCTTGCGGCCTGTTTGTGCTTCAGCGCTTTTAATAGTGGCTTCTAGGTCGGTTGTCAGGGACCTGTTGTCTACCTCCAGGCTTGACCCGGCTAGTGATGAGTTCACCCTTAAGCGGTGCGAGTTGTTTTTGTCATTTGTGCTAGCCGCCCTGGATGACACCATGGTGATGTGTAGTAGAACTTCGGCCTTGCTTGTGGCTATTCGGCGATCGGTTTGGTTGCGCCAGTGGGCGGCTGATTTTGTGTCTAAAAAGTCGCTTACGGCTCTTCCCTTTCTGGGCTTGCGGCTCTTTGGAGAGAAATTGGATACGGTCGCAAAAGGAGGTAGGTTATCTCAGCGAAAGAAGCAACGTCGTCCCTTTCGGGGGGCGGCTTCCTTTTCCCCTTCCTTTCGTGGGGCCAGACCTGGACGGGGATCGGCTGTCTTCTCCTCCAGGAGAGCCCAGGGTATCCGCATCGTGCCTTATCTGGACGATCTGCTTATTATGGCATCCTCTCTCAGCCAGGTGGAGTTAGATACCAGGACTGTGGTAGCCACTCTGGAGAGATTCGGCTGGGTGATCAACTATCCCAAGTCCTTCCTCTCTCCGTCCAGGGTGGTGGTGTTCCTGGGAATGTCTCTGGATACTTCTCAGTCCAGGGTGTTCCTCCCCCGGCCCAAGGTTCTTCTGATTCAGGAATTGACTCGGCTTCTCCTATCCATCCCTCGTCCGTCCATCCGGCTGGGGATGCGACTGGTGGGATTGATGGTGGCTTCGTTCGAGGCGGTTCCCTTTGCCCAGTTTCACACAAGGCCACTCCAGCTAAATCTCTTGGCGGCCTGGGACAGGTCTCCGCTGTCTTTGGATCAGTCTTTTCTGATGTCCCCCCGGGTTCGGCGTTCCCTTTGGTGGTGGCTGAAACCAAGCAATCTGACGAGGGGCAGATCCTTTCTGACCCCTCGTTGGGAGACGGTCACCACGGATGCCAGCCTGTCAGGTTGGGGGGGTTTTGGAAGGATCTTCAGTTTCAGGAACTGTGGGGGCCTCAGGAGGCTCACAATCCCATCAATGTTCTGGAGCTGAGAGCCATCAGGTTGGTTCTGGCTCACTTGTCTCATCAGTTACGGGGCCTACCGGTTCAAGTTCGGTTGGACAATCGGACGGCGGTCGCCTACATCAATCACCAGGGAGGGACTTGCAGCAGGAGTGCCCTCGGGGAAGTGTCTTTGATCCTGGCTTGGGCAGAGAGCAATGTCCCATGCATCTTGGCAGTGTACATTCCGGGAGTGGAGAACACGGAGGCAGACTCCCTGAGCAAGGGGGTCATCTCGCCGGGGGGAATGGTCGCTTTGCCACCGGTGGGGGATTCCGGAGGTGGACCTCTTTTTGCCTCTCGTCACAATCACAAGCTTCCGACATTTGTGTCTCTCTCGCGGGATCCTCTGGCTCTGGCAGTGGATGACATGTCTCTGAACTGGAGGGATCTGGGGTTTCTGTACCTGTTCCCTCCGTTTCCCATGGTGGGCAAAGTGGTGCGCAAGCTGGCCCTAGAGGGTGCGTCAGCAATCTTGGTGGCTCTAAGATGGCCAAGACAGGTCTGGTTCGCAGATCTGGTAAGGTTGGCAGCATATCAGTTAGATCTGCCCCTTCTGCCGGATCTGCTCACTGAGGGTCAACTGCTCTACCCCAATTTTCCAACGCTGGCTTTGACGGCGTGGCTGCTGAAACCTCCATCTTGAAGGAGGAAGGTCTTTCTGATGCTGTCATTCAGACTAGGGCTAGAAAGAAGTCTTCCTCTGCCATCTACTAAAGGGTTTGGAGGTCTTATATTGATTGGTGTGAGGTCCGGGCCTTGCCTTGCAGGGGGTTTTCTATCCCTAGGGTTTTGGAATTTCTGCAACATGGTCTGGACCTGGGTTTGCAGCTTAGTACGTTGAAAGGGCACGTTTCTGCCCTGGCGGTTTTCTTCCAAAGGTCTTTTGCTCTTCATCCTCTGTTTAAGACTTTTTTCCAGGGGTTACGCATGTGCGGCCTCCTAGGAAGCCTTTGCTTCCAGTTTGGGATTTGAATTTGGTTCTTTCTGCCTTTCAGGGTCCTCCTTTTGAACCTTTGCAGGATATTGCTCTTTCTACGCTTACTCAGAAAGTTGCGTTTTTGGTTGCCATCACTTCTGTTCGGCGTGTATCGAAGTTGGCGGCCTTGTCCATTAAGGCTCCTTACTTTGAGAGGCATCAGGACAAGGTAGTTTTCCGCTTCAAGCCAGATTTCCTTTCTAAGGTGGTTTCTGCCTTTCATCTTAATCAGGACATTGTTCTACCCTCCTTGTGTCCTAAGCCCTGCAATGACAAGGAGAGGGTTTTGCATTCTCTGGATGTGGTTCGCTGTGTGAAGTACTATTTGGTGGCTACTTCTTCTTTTCGTAGGACTGACGCCCTTTTTGTGGTGCCCTCTGGGCCTAGGAAAGGTTTGGCTCCCGGTAAGTCTTCCATTAGTAAATGGATTCGCCAGGACATTGTCGGGGCCTATTCTGCCAAGGGGAAGGTTCCCCCTTTTCGTGTCCTGGGCTTTCCAGCTCCAGGCCTCTGTTGAGCAAGTTTGTAAGGCTGCTACTTGGTCTTCTGTTCACACTTTTTCCAAATTTTACAAGGTTGATGTGCAGGCCTCAGCGGATGCTGTTTTTGGCCGCAAAGTTCTGCAAGCTGCAGTGGTTTAAGTTTGTGTATTGTTGCCTTGTTTTGCATCCCCGCCCTTTATGGACACTGCTATTGGATTTCCCAAGTGTAATGACTATCTGAAGCGGGGTGTGTGACATACCTAGAATATTACCATTTTGTGAAAACTCACCTGTAAAATGGGTATTATAAGTATGTCACACACCCCGCTTCACCCCGCCCTTTGGTATTCTGGATCCTTTCTATGGTGAACCTTTTTACTGTTACTGGTTATTTTGGCTCTTCCTGGTCCCTTTACTGCTGTCTTAATACTGGGGAATGAGTGGGAGGTACCAGGTATTTATGGACCGGGAGGGGCTCCCTTTTTTTCATGACATCTCTGCAAGATCGCCCTCTACAGGTCGGTATAACCCAAGTGTAATGACTATCTGAAGCGGGGTGTGTGACATACTTATAATACACATTTTACAAGGTGAGTATTCACAAAATGGTATTTTTCTAACATTGCTCCTGATCTTCCCCCCGACTAGCTTCAGGTTGGGCCTCTTGTTCTATCATTAACTTTCTTCTTAAAAACACTTCCCTCCTGAACCTTATTCCCTCCTGTCACATATATAAAGGTCTCTATCATGTCCCCCATCTCCCTTCTTTCCTCCAGACTGTACAAATTAAGTACCTTAAGTCTTTCCTGATGCAGGGGAGGTCTCCAGAACTGCACACAGTATTCTAGCTGTGGCCTCACCAGGGCTCTATACAGCGGCATAACAACCTCCCTCTTCCTACTGGTGATGCCTTGAGCTATGCAGCCGAGCATCCTGCTTGCTTTTCCCACTGCCTGGCTACACTGTCCAATCATCCTGCAGCTATCAGTAATCCGTATCCCTAAATCTCTCTTCTCCGAGGTCCTGGATAACACAGTGCTGCCCATGCGGTGCACAGAGCCGGGATTCCTTCTTCCCAAGTGCAGGATTTTACATTTTGAGACATTAAACTCTAGTTTCCACAGTTTTGACCATCTATCCAGTAAAGCTAAATCATTTTCCATGTTGCAGACACCTCCAGGAATATCCACCCTATTACTAACCTTTGTATCATCAGCAAACAGGCAAACTCTTCCTACCAAGCCTTCTCCTATGTCACTTACAAATATATTAAAAAGAATGGGGCCCAGGACAGAGCCTCGCGGCACAAGTGCTGTCCTGGGTCCCATTCAAAAGGGTACAAGAAGATACCAACAATACAGACATTACAGAAAAATATAGATACAAGATACAAGTAGAATTAGCAATAGTATTAGTATTGAGACCCAGCGCGATCTGTTAGCCCCCGCCTCCCATCTGACTATTGACATGAGAACGCTTTAAGTTCCTCTCTTCCCAGTGCTGCACTCATGTTTGGGTTCTGTGAGGGACCACAAAGGGAATCCTCATATCTCCCGCCCCGTCTCACCCTTAAGGCGATTTTAGCTCCTATTCGTTTTTCCGGACCCACTGTCCCCACGCCAGTCCTCTCATACTCATTTAGGGGGGACCTTATAGGATTCAGCACTCCTTAGGTGTGTGGTGTTCTGAATCAGATCTGAGTGTTTGATCATTTAGGGGATTACTGGGAGTGTCCCTGACCAGGGCTAGGTCCCATAGATTTAGCAGGTAGAGAAGCATATGAGATGAAAGAGAGAAAAGAGGGGATAGGGAGAGGGGGTAGGAAGGGGAGAAGGGTGGGGGGAGAGGCGCCTCAACCGCGATTCCTGCTGTCAGTAGCCAGTGGGGGGGTGGGAGCATGCCTTTATTTTAAATTGGCCCTATCACTAGAATTTTCACTATCCTGGTGATAGGCCCTTGTCCCTGGGAAATCCTGATTTGGGACACCCCATCATGTGAAACCCCCCAGATCAGCCACACAAGTCACCTATGCACAACACAAGAGTTTCTGTATAGGGAGCGTGATTAGTAACGTCCACGGTTTCTCCTGCTGAGTAAGGTGTGCCCCCCCCCCCCAGACATAGACCCCCTGCAATCCTTACCTAAACCTTGTTCCCCCGGCAACATACAGCTCCCTTGATTGGCTGCCAGCTGTCACGTGGGCCTGCCTTGACCAGCAGTTGGGAAAGAGAAAGTGACTCCCTGACCAGCAGCAGATAATTGCGGGGCTTAATTACGCCCAAGGATCCCGGTGTAAGGGTTGTGGAGGATCCGTGTGTGGGCATCCAGCATTCTGGGTGCCCCCCCCCTGAGCCTGACACCCATTATGTAGTAAATGGGTGTGGGACCTCTTTAAAGTGGACCAAACCCAGGAATGTGACTATCCTGGGTTTTAGTCTTTGGCCCCCAATTGGGAGTGCCCTGCACCTCCCCCAGGTCACCCGATCTCACCCTTCCCCAGTCCTACGGCGCATGCGCAGCCCTCTCGTCCAATTGGCATGCTCATATCTGCTCCAGCCCCTTCGTCCAGAAGCTTGTCTAGTTCGAGTGGATCCAAGCGAGCAGGCGGCCGTGTCCCCGCTACCCTGCTTAAAGGGATAGTGGGAATGCAGCCTCTGCTCGCGCATGCGCCGTTGGACTGGGAATGAAGGTGAGTTTTTGGGTGACCTGGGGGGTTTGACAATTCGGGATGCCCTGAGGGGAGCACATATGCCTGCCCTGGAGTCTCCAGGGTGCGTTTTGGTCCACTTTAAGTCCAACACACAGTATGGGAGATTTTTTTTATGGAGTTTTACTTCCCTTTTTCCCTTCACTCCACATTTTTATTTTTGTTTAAAAATCCTAATATTCTGTACCAGCGATGGGGCAACTTTACAAGTTAAGTGATACTGCAGGCCAAGGTGATTGTTACACCATTGCGTTGGGTTACATTTGGAGCTGTCCTAAACGGTTTTGTGTTTTTTAAATTGCAGAAATGGGATTATGGAGGTAGGTATTTTATGTTAGAGGTTTGGAATAGACAGCAGCCTATGGCGACTCTTGTGAGTCACTGAGTGTTTAAGTTGTAACTTGTGCACTTAAAGTGGACCAAAACCTAGCTCAATTGGCCCAGGGCATACAAAAATGTGATGCCCTGCTGTGTGAAACCTGCCAGCCCCCCACCCAGGTCGTCCCGTTCGCTTACCTTTCTTCCAGGTCCAACGCCGCATGCACGAGCTGCTGCTTCACCCTCGCTATCCCTCTAGCTGGGCGTGTGCCTGCACCAGGCATATCAATGGCTGCTGCGGGCACGCTCCCTGTTAGAGGGAAGTGGGGGATGCGGACGCAAGTGCTCGAAGCCTTTCAGCACCAAGCTTGTGTTGAACAAGTTTGTAAGGCCGCAACTTGGTCTTCTGTTCATACTTTTTAAGTTTTCAGCCTCAGCTGATGCTGCCTTTGGTCAAAGTACTTCAGGCGGTGGTGGTTTGAACTGCCTGCTGCTACTTTATTCTAAGTATACAGTACATCCTGCTGCAGATATAATACTTACACTTGGGTTTTCCTCCGCCAGAGGGCGCTGTGCACTGCAGACATGCAAAAAACAGGCTCCTCCCGGCCCTTCATATACCCAGGGACCTCCCTCAAATCCCCAGATTTCTCTGCAGTGCTGACTGCGAAGACGTGAAGTATCACTCTCTCGCAGGTGAGCGGGGCTATTACAGCCTGCGGCCCTGTTGGACTACTCCCACCCGTCCTCTTGTGATGTGCCTCCCAGCCTGGGCTGCGCTGGTCGGTGAAGGTAGGCAGCACCATGCGTGCTTGACGGAGCCATGCTCCACCGCAGTTCCCCACCATAGGGTAGGTGGTTTAGGCTGATGGTGAGCCTTTGGGGATGCCCCTCCCGCTTAATTGTCCCACGCCCCGTGTAGCGGTTGACCCTGTGTAAAGGGTCGCCATCCTCCCTCGCCCCCCCTCCCCCCCTTGCCAGGGGGGAAAGAAAGGGGGGGGGGGTTTGAGTATGGCGGCCTCAGTGTACCCTATTACACGCTTATGGCCTTGGTATCGTGTTTGACTGGGAATGGATGTCAGAGCTGCGTTATGTACTTATACTTTTATTGGTAGCCACCGCGGCCTTTCTATATTGCACGGACGGCGGTGACCCAGCGCAGGCGGCAGTTTCGGCATTTTCGAGGACAGGGTACCCTTTCAATCCCCTACCGCAGGGCTAAACAGGGAAAAGGGGTGTCCTTCGCGGGGCCCCGCGCAGATTCCTGGCACAGGAATAGAGGACGCCATCCCGGTTCCTCCTGGGGGCCCAAGCCCAAAGCCCCTCCCAAGACCCCTCAGGCATGAGGGGGCGCCCTCACCCGTCGGGGTGAGGGGACGTCTACAGCACTTCGAGCACGTCTGGTGGCGCCACGTTTCAGACCGGTGGATTCAGGAGGTAGTGTCCTCCGGCTACAAGATAGAATTTGCTGTACGGCCCCCCACCAGATTCATTGGGTCCCGAATTTCTCAGGACCCTGCCTCAGCCCAGGTCTTGCTGGCCGTGCAGGGTCTCCTGGTTCTAGGGCTCATTTGCAAGGTCCCCTTTGGAGACAGGGGCACGGGGTTCTACTCCAATCTCTTCACAGTACCCAAGAAGGATGGGTCAGTCAGGCCCATTCTGGATTTAAAAAGCCTCAACAAATTTGTCAAGAACACGCATTTCCGCATGGAAACTCTGCTCTCGGCCATTGGCTCATTGTGCCCAGGGGACTTCATGACGTCAGTAGACATCAAGGATGCTTACCTTCACGTCCCGGTGTTTCCAGGACACCAAAGGTTTCTCAGATTTGCACTGAAAGATCAGCATTATCAATTTGTGGCCCTGCCATTCGGCCTCACGTCGGCTCCCAGGGTGTTCACCAAGGTGCTGGCAGGGGTGATGTCCCTGATAAGGCTAAGGGTCATATGCGTGCTGCCTTACCTGGACGACCTCCTCATCACCTCTTGGTCTCTGCGGCAGGCAGAGTTGGACACCCAACTGGTAGTGTCCACCCTGGAGTCCTTCGGTTGGGTGATCAATTACCCCAAGTCCTCTCTGTCCCCATCCTTGGTGACCCCGTTCCTGGGAATGATTCTGGATACGGTTCAGTCACGGATATTCTTTCCTCAACAGAAGGTGGAAGCTCTGACTGCTCAGGCCAGGTTCCTGCTCTCGTGCCCACAGCCCTCCATCAGGCAGGGAATGCAGCTGGTGGGCCTGATGGTGGCGAGCTTCGAGGCAGTGCCCTTTGCTCAGTTCCATTTGAGACCTCTGCAGCTTCACCTTCTGTCAGTATGGGACAAGAACCCAGCGTCCTTTGACGGGGGTCTGTGTGCTTCCCCCCTCGGTCAGACGATCCCTTGCGTGGTGGTTGGACCTCGAACTTGACAGGGGGCAGGTCTTTTCTGGCCCCTTCCTGGGAGACTGTCACAACGGATGCCAGTCTGTCAGGTTGGGGGGGATTCTGGAAGTCCCTGCGCTTCCAGGGGATGTGGGGTCCTCGGGAGTCCCATTTACCCATCAACATTCTGGAACTGCGGGCAGTCCGGTTGGTACTGGAGCGGTTGACCCAAAACCTGAGGGGGCTGTCGGTCCAGGTACGCTCAGACAACAAGACGGCGGTTGCATACATCAACCATCAGGGAGGGACTCGGAGCAAGATTGCCCTCCGGGAGTTGTTTCAGATTCTGACATGGGCAGAGGCCAATGTACAATGCATTTCGGCTGTTTACATTCCGGGGGCGGAGAATCTGCTTGCAGATGCTCTGAGCAGGGGGACGTCCCGTCAGGAAGAGTGGTCCCTCTGCAACAGGGTATTCCAGTCCCTGTGCCACCGTTGGGGTCTACCAGATGTGGACCTGTTTTGCGTCCCGCCACAAGCTCCCGGCCTTCGTGTCCCTGTCTCAGGACCCTCTGGCCTTGGCCAGGAGTTTCGGCTCCTGTATGTATTTCCACCATTCCCCCTGCTGAGCAGGGTTCTGCGCAAGATTGCTCTGGAAGGGTTACCCGTGATTCTAGTGGCCCCCCCGGTGGCCAAGAAGAGTGTGGTTCGCAGAAGTGGTTCAAATGGCAGTAGACCAGTACGATCTGCCAGGGGTGCCAGATCTGCTAACTCGGGGCTCCCTACGTCATCCCAATTTACAAACGCTGTCTTTGACGGCCTGGCTGCTGAGACCTCCATCTTAATTGAGAAGGGTTTGTCTGCCTCCGTGGTGGGCACTATGGTGCAGGCTAGGAAGAAGACTTCTGCTGCTATCTATTATAGAGTATGGCGTACCTACATTGACTGGTGTGAGTCTAGGTCTCTTCCCTGTAGGGATTTCTCTGTCCCCAGGGTTCTGGAGTTCTTACAGCATGGTTTGGAGTTAGGTCTAAAACTCAGTACTCTGAAGGGTCAGGTTTCTGCCCTGTCCGTCTTCTTTCAGAAGACCTTTGCTCATCAGCATTTGGTTAAGACCTTCTTTCAGGAGGTCACTCATGCGCGTCCCCCTCGTAAACCTGTGGTTCCCTGTTTGGGATTTAAACTTGGTTTTATCTGCCTTGCAGGGTGCTCCCTTTGAGCCTATTCAAGATGCTGCTCTGGCTGTTCTTACTCTCAAGGTTGTCTTTTTGGTGGCCATAACTTCGGTTAGGCGTGTGTAAGTATTATATCTGGAGCAGGACGTACTGTATACGTATAATACCAATTCTACAGGTGAGTACTTCACAGAATTGTATTTTGGGGATCCCACCCTACCTTACGGACACTGCTGTTGGACGTCCTATACGTAAGGACTTCTTGAAGCAGGCCGTGCCATGCAATAGGAAAAAGACAATTCTGTGAGTACTCACCTGTAGAATTGCTTTTACTATGCATGGCACGGCCTGCTTCACCCCACCCTGGTTATCGTTATTCTTGGTTGCCTCTTTATGGTGATTATTCCAAGTTAGTTGGGGTTGTTACCTTTTTTACCTTTATTATCTCTCGGCTTCTTGTATAACTGCTTGTCAACGCTGGAGAAGTCTATTGGTGATCCTGTTTTTATAGGGTACCAGGAGGAGCCACAACTCTTCTGCAGTACACTGCGCCACCTTGTGGCGGAATATCCCATACGTAAGGACTTCTTGAAGCAGGCCGTGCCATGCATAGTAAAAGCAATTCTACAGGGGAGTACTCGCAGAATTGTCTTTATGTCCCTTGACAGCAAGAGGTGTGACAAGGTCTAGACCTCTTGTGGGAGTTGGCTAGTAAGCAGAGGTAAAATATTTCTCCGAATCTGATCCACATAATAACTTTTCCCAGATATCTCCCACAATTAATAAGTTAACTCAGCAAAATATTGCCCTTCATTTGATACCAAACTTCAAATGTCTATGGCTTTTTATATGAGTGTGATTTTCTAGCTATGGTCGGTGTACTAGCCATTTGCTGTTTGGTATGACATGAAAGTGCAATATCTGCTGCAACTGTTCGTGTCATTTGTATTAATATCACATGAATGTAACTAAAGTTATCTAAGAAATAAATTTTAGACTTTTCAAAGTTTAAACCAAACTTTCCCGAAGCTGCCAGGATGTACATCCTTTACTGTGTTAATTTCGCAGGATTTCACAGGGAACTTGGGAAAGGCTGTTCAGTGTGTAGGTGTTATGTTTCCCGGACACATGATATATATATATATATATATATATTATCTATCTATCTCTATATCACACCAAATGAATCTGTTCCACCCTTTAACAACATCCAATAGTTACAATGTTGTTCTTACTACAGGCCTCGACCCCGCTTCTCAGGACACAATGCTGGCACGCCGCCTCCGTGAAAATCGCAGCATGGCTGTTAATCGGCTAGAGGACATCATCAAGAAGTACGCCGAGATGCAGGATGATGGGGAAGACGACGGATGGAAAAATAAAAAGAACCATGACGTGCCGAGCACCTCTAAGGAAGTAAAGGTATGTCAGCACAGGAGACATTCTGCAAGTACCATATGCCTCCATCTAAGCCTAAATTGCGCCGGTCGTGAAATAAACATGGACACTTTCATTCTTTTTTTAATTCTTTGGGTAGTTGACCAGCATACATTCAAAAATAACTGTGCAGCACATATGTTGTGACAAGGTACACAGCAGAGCTGTAAAATGCCTGAGGGCACCATGTGTGGCCCAAAACGCGCTATTGTGATTTGGAACAAGTGAGTTGTTTTATATGGAATCTGTGTATCTTTAAACTTGGGTTAATAAACAAGTGATTTTTAGACTTCACCAGAGTGCTATAAATAGACCTTCTATATATTGGCCTTGTTGGTATGTCCTGAGCCTTGGTAGTCTATTTCCCAATTACAGGATTGAGCTGGCTTCAGAAACTTTAGAGCTGTAAAATGACCTGAAAGTGGACCAACCACCACTTGGCCAGCCCTGGAGTCTGGACCTGCACCTAATCGCCTCTCCCACATTCCCCAGTGAGTGATACATTTTTTCCAAGTCCCGAAACGCGACAGCAGCCACCACCTTTTTTTCTGCTGTTGTGTTTCCTGTCACTTCTGCTCTGCCCTTGGATAAGGGATCACTGAGGGGAGTAGGAAAATGTGTTTAGGTGCAGAGATGTCCTCTTTAAAGCGATCCCACTGTCAAGGTTGGTCCGCAACTTTGTCTCAAGTTTTTAGTTTTGACTCGCTGTGTACTTGAGTTTGAGCCTCCGTATTAAAGGGTACGTGAAGGCAACAAAAAAGTACTCCCCTTTTTTCCCACGGTCCGAAACGTATTAGTTTCTGTAAACGTGTCCCCTGGCGTGTACATGACCAGCATCGGAAAGTTGTGTCAATGCCTAGCCACTCCCCCCTTCGTAGCAGTGATTGGAGCCGGGTGTGCCTCTAGCTTTGACTGACGCGGGGCTGGGGAGGTTTCTTCGCTGGACCAGAAGAAAGCAGCTGCCAGAAGTAAAATATATGTTTTTTTTGCCTTTAAAGTGATCCTATGCCAAGAAAAGAAGTGTATGCTATCACCTTCTATCCACAGCCCAGGGAGGGCCCCAAAACATCCCTTTTTTAAATTAAATTCTTTGACCATTATTCAAAAAAAAAAAATCAGACTGGATGTAGTCTGGTGTTTGAATGGCGCAGTATGGCTCTCTGGCCATGCAGCGACCAGAGAGCCATACGACCGCCATTCAAACACCAGACTGCATCCAGTCTGGTGTTTGAATTCTAGTTCAAGCTAAACTGGTTAAACTCCCACATGGTTTACTGAGGTGTATGTGGCAGTTTAGCTTGAAGTGCTTTCAGATTTATTGCAGTCTTATCATGCAGTCCATTGACCCTCAATGTATACTCGCTGGAGCACCAAGGGACGCTGCTGCACTGCCATTCGGACCTCATACTACGTTCTGTTAGTGGTGTTACTGTGCAAAAGATTTAGTTAAAAAACTGGGGTAGAAGGTGATTACATACCTGTCTGGGTATAGGATCACTTTAATACAAATATTTAACATAATCCAGTTTATAGACCTCTGGATGTATTACTATGTATTAGGTTATGGCACACCTGATAAATATACTATAGCGGGTGCAGTCTAAACAGGGGTTTCCATCCACATAACCCCTCACCAGTATCCTAAACCAATAAGTCAAGAATGCACACCACAATATTCAATTGCAACAAGGGATTGTATTAAAGAGTTCCATACACTACATATAAGAAATATCAGTACAAATCGCATAAAAAAAGGATACATTGGGTATTTACAAATATAATATGGTCTTGGGGATCAATTGAATTGAATATTGTGGTGTGCATTCTTGACTTATTGGTTTAGACCTCTGGATGTGCCACCACCTGATCCATTTTCATTTTATGGCCCCTAAATCTTGGTAAATTTTAGATTATCATTTGCTTCCTGGATGATCAATGTTTTGATTATGCACGCACAACCCCCTTGGCTTTTATTTACACGTCTGTTACTTGTTTTTGACTCTTTGTAGCATTCACCTAGAAAAAAGCAGACGTCCTCTTCTGAATCGGAATCAGAGGATGAAGATTCGGAGGAATCTGACGTGGATATCGAGGAAGAGTTGAAGCAGAGTGAGCAGGCTGTAGATAACGAGGAAGATGGTGAGTGATGGTGTAAATAATTAATACCAATATCTCCTCGAATAACTAAAATATTCTAAGTATACAGCACGTCCTGTTCCAGAAGATATTTCTTACACTTGGGATATACTCTAGTAGATGGCGCTGGACTGCAGAGACAGAAAAGTGGCTCCTCCCGGCCCCATAAATACCCGGGACCTCCCACAAAATCCCCAGATCTTCTCTGCAGTCCTGGCTGCGATGACTAGAAGATGGCTCTCTACTCGCAGGTGAGCGGGGCTATTATCCTGCGGCCCTGTAGGACTATTCCCACCCGTTTCCTTCTACTGCCTCCCAGCTCAGGCTGCTCTGGTTCGGGTGAAGGTAGGCAGCACAGCTGTCAAGTGCTAAGGAGCGCTGCTCCAACCGCAGTCCCCCACCAAAGGGTAGGTGGTGCAGGCCCATGGTGAGCCTTATGGGATGACCCTCCTGCACTTCATGCCCCTCACCCCCTGTCCCCACAGTTGGCTCCCTTTAGGCTGGCCGTTGCTTCCCCCTCGCTCTCCCATGTAGTCGCTCTCCCTTGTAGTTCTCGGGGGGGGGGGGGGGGGGGTGAATTGATTGCACTGGTTTCTTTTGCCACCGCACGTTTGTACTGCGCTCCGCGGCGACATCGCCTCAGGCGCTGCTGCGGCATCATTGGCTGGTCTTGTCAGGTGGGCGCGTTTTTGCGCTCTTTGGAGGGGGGGGCGTTCCTTGCGGATGACGCGTATTGCATCACTGTCTCGCCCCTTGAGGTATATGCGGGCGTCATTTTAATTCCCTAATGCATGTGCCTGGTGTCTCACTATCGCGGTCCGTAAGTCCCCCTGTGGGCTGATTTATGTACATATCTGTATTGTATATCGCTTATGGGATCTTTTGCTTATGTCTTGCAGGCGGGTCAAACTTTGTGGTTTCTCCCGGTCCTATCCCCTCTATTTAGTGAACTCTTATTGGAGGGCTATTACATACCATTACTCCCACTTCCCTAGCGGGTTATTGGGGCATCCCGGGTTGCTTTTATTAGCGTCAATCCCTATTGGCCTGTTGTGCCATGATAATCCCCATATGGAGGCTTCTCAGAATAATGTGCTCGGGATTCCTTCGGGACAAGCCCGGCTGTGTGTGGCGTGTGGGGTATCCCCTATAAGTGATGTTAGGGTGTGTGTACCCTGCGCCCAGCAGGTACTTGCCCTGCAGTCTGGTTTACCTGCGGCTGGGCCTAGTGCTGTGCCCCCTCTGGCTTTGCCTACCCCCCCACGCTTACACCTGACTCCCAGTGAGGTGCATACCAGTGGGGAGTCTAAACCTGATTTGGCTACCCGGGTAGCCAGTATTAAAAGGCATATTGCTGGTTCTGGTCCGCGTAAGGCTCCTACTAAGCAGCGGCATCTGGCACCCGGTGTTACTCTCTTTCCTATGGAAGCTGAGGAGTTTTTTGATGTTACTGGTTATACCCCCTGGAAGAAGGGGAATTCTCTGATTCAGAATCATCTGAGGATCAGCCTAGGGGTTAGGCTGAGTCTGGGTCTGACCCATGGGCTTCAGATGATACTGACAGGCTTTTAGCTCACATTTTGAAGTACTCTGTATCTCTCCTCCTGCCGTGGCCCCACGGCAGCAGGGGGAGCTGTTTCATACTGTTAAGCAACGTTTGGAGTTTCCTGAACAAACTCACTTTAATAATCTGATTCTCAAGGAGTGGGAACGGCCTAGCCGGCTTCCCGGGGTACCAAAGAGTTGGGATAAGAGGTATCCCCTTCCTGCTGAAATGGTTAAACGTTGGACATGTCCTCCAGAGGTGGATGCCCCAGTTCTGGGGTTGTCTAACACATCTGTCATGCATTCCCTGACACTACTACGTTGAGGGATGGGGAGGACAGGCGCATGGATCAGCTGGCTTGCCATGCTTTTGCCTGTGTTGGGACCGCACTCCGTCCGGTCTGTGCCTCTGCTATCACGGCTGTTGCTATTAAAAGCCTGCTCAGGGGTCTCTTAGATGGGGCCCCTGATGATGCAGGTAGTGAAGAGTATAGAGCTCTTCTGCGTTGTGAGGAATTTGTTGCATATGTTCTCTCTGTCCTGGATGATACCATTAGAATGTGTGGCAGGGCATCTGCCTTGTTGGTGGCAATACGCCACTCGGTCTGGCTGCGCCAGTGGACAGCTGACAATGCTGCCAAAAAGGCCCTCACTGGTTTTCCCTTCAAGGGGCTGCTCCTCTATTGGACTTGTTTGCTAAAGGGGGCAAATTACCTCAGCGTAGAAGGCAGCCCCGGTCCTTTCGGGGTTCAGGTGCCTTTTCTCCTTCCTTCAGGGGCTCCAGAATTGGACGGGGAGCTTCCTTTGCTGGAGCCCGTGGAGATTTTTGGGGCAGGGGTAGAGGACGTGGCCGCCCTGGCCCCCCCCTGGGGTCCCAAGCCTAAGTCCTCCCCCAAGCCCCCTCAGGCATGAAGGGGCGCCCTCACCCATCCAAGTGGGGGGGGCGGCTTCGGCTCTTGGCTCACGTCTGGAGGCGTAATGTCTCAGACCGGTGGATTCAGGAGGTAGTTTCCTCTGGTTACAAGATAGTTTGCAGCCTGGCCACCCCCAAGATTCATCAAATCTCGTGTAGCTCAAAACCCTTTGTCAGCTCAGTGTCTCTCCCTGGCTGTCCAAGGCCTTCTAGACCTAGGTGTCATCTGCTGGGTGCCCTTGAAGGAAAGGGGCAAAAGCTATTATTCCAATCTTTTCATTGTGCCCAAAAAGGATGGGTCCATCAGACCTATCCTGGATTTAAAGCTTCTCAACAAGTTTGTCAGATTCAGACACTTTCGCATGGAGACTCTGCGCTCAGCTGTGACTTTCCTACGCCCATGGGACTTCATGACCTCTGTAGACATCAAGGATGCTTACCTTCACGTCCCTATCTTTCCAGGTCATCAGAGGTTCGCTCTGGAGAATCAGCACTACCAATTTGTGGCCTTGCCCTTCGGCCTCACCTCGGCCCCCAGGGTATTCACCAAGGTGCTGGCAGGATTGATGGCTCTGCTGAGATCTCAGGGCATTCGCATTCTTCCCTACCTGGACGACATGCTTATTGCTTCTCAGTCCTTCCATCAGGCAGAGTTGAACACTCAGTGGGTGGTGTCCACACTGGAATCATTCGGCTGGGTGATCAATCGCCCCAAATCTTCCCTGTCTCCTTCCATGGTGAAGTCCTTTCTGAGCATGATTCTGGATTCGGCTCAGGTCAAGATCTTTCTTCCTCAGCAGAAGGTGGAGGTCCTTCAAGAGAAAGTTCAGCTCCTGCTGTCTTGTCCCCATCCATCCATCAGGCAGGGAATGCAGCTGGTGGGCCTGATGGTGTCCTGCTTCGAGGCGGTTCCATATGCTCAGTTCCACATGAGGCCTCTTCAGCCTCACCTCTTGTCAGTATGGGATCGGGACCCTGTGTCCCTGGATCAGGTGTTTGTCTTGTCCCCTCAGGTCAGGCGGTCTCTAGTGTGGTGGTTGGTCTCAGGGAACCTGCTGGGGGGCAGGTCCTTTCTGGTCTGTCACCACGGATGCCAGTCTGACAGGTTGGGGGGGATTCTGGAAGTCCCTGAAATTCCAGGGTCAGTGGGGCCCTCAGGAGGCCCATGCCCCTATTAACATTCTGGAATTGAGGGCAATCAGGTTGGTTCTCGCCCACTTAACCCCTCACCTGAGGGGTCGGGCTGTTCAGGTCTGCCCGGACAACCAGACGCCGGTTGCCTACATCAATCATCAGGGAGGGACCCGGAGCAAGAGGGGCCCTCAAGGAAGTGTCCCTGATACTGTCCTGGGCGGAGGAAAATGTTCCATGCATCTCGGCTGTGTACATTCCGGGGGTGGAGAATCTGGAGGCAGACTCTTTGAGCAGGGGGAACCTCTCGTCTGGGAGAGTGGTCCCTCAGCAGCAGGGTGTTTCGCTCCCTGTGCCACCGCTGGGGTCAGCCGGACGTGCATCTATTTCCGTCCCGTCACAATCACAAGCTTCCAGTCTTTGTCTCTCTGTCCCAGGATCCTCTGGCCTTGGCCACGGATGCCCTGACAATGTCCTGGACGAGGTTCCAGCTACTGTGTGTGTTTTCCCCGTTTCCTCTGCTGGGCAGGGTGCTGCGCAAGATAGTTCAGAAAGGGGTGCCAACCATCCTGGTGGCCCCCTGTTGGCCAAGAAGAGTGTGGTTCGCAGACATCGTGCAGTTGGCAGTAGATCAGTACGCTCTACCACAGGTTCCAGATCTGCTCACTCAGGGACACCTACGCCACCCCAATTTACAAACGCTGGCTTTGACGGCCTGGCTGTTGAAACCTCCATCTTGATGGAAAAAGGGCTGCCTGCCTCGGTGGTGAATACCATGATCAGGGCTAGGAAGAGGTCCTCTTCTTCCATCTATTACAGGGTCTGGCGTACTTACATTGACTGTGAGTCCCACTCGCTTCCCTGTCATGTGTTTTCTATTCCTAGGATTCTGGAATTTCTCCAACATGGTTTGGATCTGGGTCTTCAGCTCAGTACTCTGAAAGGCCATGTGTCTGCTTTGGCTATTTTCTTCAAAGATCTTTGCTCAGAATCCCCTGGTCAAGACCTTTTTCCAGGGGGTTACTCACGTGCGTCCCCCACGTAAGCCTATGTTATCAGTCTGGGACTTGAACTTGGTCTTATCTGCCCTGCAGGGGTCTCCCTTTGAGCCCTTGCAAGGAGCCCCTTTGTCCATTCTTACGCTTAAGGTGGTTTTTTTGGTGGCTATCACTTCTGTTAGGCGTGTTTCTGAGTTGGTGGCGCTTTCCATCAAGCCTCCTTATTTTGAGAGACACCAGGACAAGGTGGTGTTTCGTTTTAAGCCAGATTTTCTGCCTAAGGTTGTTTCTGCCTTTCATCTCAATCAGGACATTGTTTTGCCTTCTCTGTGTCCTAATCCTAGTAACCCTAAGGAAAGGGTTTTGCATTTTTTGGACGTAGTCAGAACTCTGAAATTCTATTTGGTGGCTACTGAATCCTTCAGGAAGACTGATGCTCTTTTTGTGCTTCCGTCTGGACCTAAGAAAGGCCTGGCTCCGGCTAAGTCCATTATCCGCAAGTGGATACGTCAGGCTGTGATTCAAGCTTACTCTGCTAAGGGGAAGGAACCTCCTCTCGGCCTTACTGCTCATTCTACTCGTGCTATTGGTGCCTCTTGGGCTTTTCAGCACCAGGCTTCTGTTGAAAAAGTTTGCAAGGCCGCTACTTGGTCTTCTGTTCATACTTTTTCAAAGTTTTACAAGGTCGATGTTAGGGCCTTAGCTGATGCTGCTTTTAGCTGCAAGGTTCTGCAGGCGACAGTGGTTTAAACTGTCTGCTGTTACTTTTGGGGATCCTACCCTACCTTACGGACACTGCTATTGGATGTCCCAAGTGTAAGGAATATCTTCTGGAACAGGACGTGCTGTATACTTAGAATAATACAATTCTGTGATTACTCACCTGTAGAATTGGTATTCTGTTTATACAGCACGTCCTGCTCCACCCCACCCTTGTTATTATTATCTTTAGTTACCTCTTTATGGTGATTGTTCTTATGTTCAAATTTTCATATAATAGTTATAGTTCTCCTGGTCTCTTGCTAACTGCTTTTCAATACTGGGGATTTTGTGGGAGGTCCCGGGTATTTATGGGGCCTGGAGGAGCCACTTTTTTGTCTCTGCAGTCCAGCGCCATCTACTGGAGTATATCCCAAGTGTAAGGAATATCTTCTGGAACAGGACGTGCTGTATACATATAATACCAATTCTACAGGTGAGTAATCGCAGAATTGTATTTTTAAGATGGAGAGATGTCGGGGACAGATCCCGATATTCTCTAAGGTATAGCTCAGATGAAGAACATCTGTTTCTCATTAAACAGACATAACATTCTTAGTAATGGTTTAAACCTATGAGGAGGGAGGGGTGAAAACCCCCCAAACACGCTGAGAATGTGAGGGATGGCATACAGGCAGCTTATAAAATTAATACTAATTATAATATTTCATTTTCCACCTCAGTCTACCGGTATCTCCAAATCCTTCACATAGGCGACTCTCCCAGGTAGGTGTGATGTTTTTTAGGCTAGAAACCATATTTAATAAAATCTTTTTTTTTTATTTTCAGAAGAGGGTCCTGCCGAGGAAGGAAATGAAGCTGATCAAAAGATGGACGAGGTAGAAAAGACAGATGTTTCCCAGAACCCTTCACCTGCCGCAAAGGAGGAAGGCGAGAATAAAGAGGGTAATGATGGAAAGGATGATGATGACCCTATGGAAGAGGGCGAGGATGAAGAGCAACAGGAATCTCCTTTGGGCTCTACGTCTCTGTCCTCCGAGAAGGATAGCTCCAACGTGTCCATGGAGTCCGAGGCAGACACCATGCATTCTGCTTCTCCTGGAAACAGTAACGATGCCCCACCTGCTGGTGAGGCAGAAGAATGCACGGAGCAGCAGCAGGAGGATAAGACTTGTCATGAGACAACGACTGAGTTACAAACTGAGGAGCAGCCTGAGGTTTGCGTCCCTGCAGATGATTCAACGGAGAAAAAGGAACCTGAGACAGCGCATGTGCCTTACATAGTGGCCGATATATCTGCCAACCAGGAACAAGGCGCCAGGAACTGTATGGACACGAAAGACAATCCTACAGACACCAAGAGCCCAATGGTGAAAAAGGAAGTTAAGGTCGGCCGCCTGGACCAATGCATCAGCAAGCTAGCAGGCACGCTCACCCACAAGGGCTCTAAGGAGAAGGTCCTTACAGCTGGAAAGGAGTCTCCACCAGCCTCCCCTCTGGTGGAGAGCGCTCTGGAGGTTAAACCCGAGGAGCGGAACTGTAAGCTGGTCTGTGTAGATACTCCCGCCAACAGCCAGGACTCCGTGCGTAAGATTGCGTTCAGCCACACGCAGTCTGTAGACGCCGGCCCGCACATATTGCACTTGGACGCTGAAAAAGACAGCGGCACGCACAGCAACACCAGCAACGGTGTTCACCGAGCCCTGGTGAGGCCGCCAACCCCCGTGAATCGCCTACGACTGAGGAAGCCCACGACGAATGACTCGCCGGCGACGAGAGACAGGATTACGCTGATCAAGCTCGAAAAGCAAAGTCCGCAGAGGAGTAAGAGGAAGGGCTCCCCGCAATTATGGACTGAGAACAGAGCGACAAATTGCAACGGGAGCGAAAATGGCGGCCAGACCAATCAAGAGGCCAAGAGAACAAAGCTTGAATGGTGAGAAATGGGATGATTGGCAGGATAAGGCGTTAGGACCAAACAATGGTGTAGAGAGAAAAGTGAAGTATATGCTTCACTATCCAGAACACCTGACCTGTTCCAGGCCAAAGTGGACCAAAACCCAGGATAGTCAAGTTTTGACTAACCTGGGTTTTGATTCTTTCCTCGGGGGCACCCAGATCGGGGGTGTCCCACTGTATGAAACCCCCCAGATTGCCGCCACCAACTTGCCTCTTCCCGGTCTCATGGCACGTTCTAAGAACAGCGGCTCGGATGGCCGTTCGGACAGCCTCTAACAAGGAATGTGCCTGCCCCAGTCATTCACAAATGCCTGGCGTGCGCACACGCACTGCTAGAGGAGAGTGTGATAAGGAATCCGTGGGCAGACCCCTCTCTGTACGGTTCAGAGATTTCTCTGGTTTCGTTCGGTCTTCCAAAATAATCTAAGGGAGTGAAATACCATTTTGTGAATACTCACCTGTAAAATGGGTATTATGTGTCACACACCCCACTTCAGATAGTCATCGCACTTGGGTTATACTGACCTGTAGATGGCGATCTTGCAGAGAAGTCAATAAAAAAAGGAAGGCCCTCCCAGTCCATAAATACCTGGTGCCTCCCACTCATTCCCCAGTATTTGAACAGCAGTAAGGAAACAAAGGGACCAGGAAGAGCCAAAATAACCAATAGCAGTAAAAAGGTTCACTATATAAAGGATCCAGAATACCAAAGGGCGGGGTGAAGCGGGGTGTGTGACATACTTATAATACCCATTTTACAGGTGAATATTCACAAAATGGTATTATTCTAAGTATGTCACACACCCCGCTTCAGCTAGTCGTTACCCTTGGGACATCCAATAGCAGTGTCCATAAAGGGTGGGGATCCAAAAACAAGGCAACAATGCACAAACTTAAACCACTGCAGCTTGCAGAACTTTGTGGCCAAACACAGCATCCGCTGAAGCCCGCACATCAACCTTGTAAAACTTGGGAAAAGTGTGAACAGAAGACCAAGTAGCAGCCTTACAAACTTGCTCAACAGAAGCCTGATGCTGGAAAGCCCAGGACGCCCCAACAGCACGAGTAGAATGAGCAGTAACACGAAAAGGGGGAACCTTCCCCTTGGCAGAATAGGCCCCAACAATGGCCTGGCGAATCCATTTATTAATGGAAGACTTGGCGGGAGCCAAACCTTTCCTAGGCCCAGAGGGCACCACAAAAAGGGCGTCAGTCCTACGAAAAAAGTAGCCACCAAATAGTACTTCACATAGCAAACCACATCCAAAGAATGCAAAACCCTCTCCTTGTCATTGCTGGGCTTAGGACACAAGGAGGGTAGAACAATATCCTGATTAAGATGAAAGGCAGAGACCACCTTAGGAAGGAAATCTGGCTTGAGGCGGAAAACAACCTTGTCCTGATGCCTCTCAAAGTAAGGGGCCTTAATGGACAAAGCCGCCAACTCCGATACACGCCTAACGGAAGTGATGGCAACCAGAAACGCAACCTTCTGAGTAAGCGTAGAAAGTGCAATATCCTGCAAAGGTTCAAAAGGAGGACCCTGCAAAGCAGGAAGAACCAAATTCAAATCCCAAACTGGGAGCAAAGGCTTCCTAGGAGGCCGCACATGCGTAACCCCCTGGAAAAAGGTCTTAACCAGAGGATGAAGAGCAAAAGACTTTTGAAAGAAAACCGCCAGGGCAGAAACATGCCCTTTCAACGTACTAAGCTGCAAACCCAGGTCCAGACCATGTTGCAGAAATTCCAAAACCCTAGGGATAGAAAACGCCCTGCAATGCAAGGCCCTGACCTCAAACCAATCAATATAAGACCTCCAAATCCTGTAGTAGATGGCAGAGGAAGACTTCTTTCTAGCCCTAACCAGAGTCTGAATGACAGCATCAGAAAGACCTTCCTCCTTCAAGATGGAGGTTTCAGCAGCCACGCCGTCAAAGCCAGCGTTGGTAAATTGGGGTAGAGCAGTTGACCCTCAGTGAGCAGATCTGGCAGAAGGGGCAGATCTAACTGATCCGCTGCCAACCTTACCACGTCTGCGAACCAGACCTGTCTTGGCCATCTTGGAGCCACCAAGATTGCTGACGCACCCTCTAGGGCCAGCTTGCGCACCACCTTGCCCACCATGGGAAACGGAGGGAACAGGTACAGAAACCCCAGATCCCTCCAGTTCAGAGACATGTCATCCACTGCCAGAGCCAGCGGATCCCGCGAGAGAGACACAAATGCCGGAAGCTTGTGATTGTGACGAGAGGCAAAAGAGGTCCACCTCCGGAGTCCCCCACCAGTGGCAAAGCGACCGAAACACCTTGGGGCTGAGAGACCATTCCCCCCGGCGAGATGAGCACCTGCTCAGGGAGTCCGCCTCTGTGTTCTCCACTCCCGGAATGTACACCGCCGAGATGCATGGGACATTGCTCTCTGCCCAAGCCAGGATCAAAGACACTTCCCCGAGGGCACGCCTGCTGCGAGTCCCTCCCTGGTGATTGATGTAGGCGACCGCCGTCCGATTGTCCGACCGAACTTGGGGTAGAGCAGTGGACCCTGAGTGAGTAGATCCAGCAGAAGGGGCAGCTGTCTGCGAACCAAACCTGTCTTGGCCATCTTGGAGCCACCAGGATTGTTGACGCGCCCTCTATGGCCAGCTTGCGCACCACTTTGCCCACCATGGGAAACAGAGGGAACAGGTACAGAAACCCCAGATCCCTCCAGTTCAGAGACATGGCATCCGCTGCCAGAGCCAGCGGATCCCGCGAGAGAGAGACAAATGCCGGAAGCTTGTGATTGTGACGAGAGGCAAAGAGGTCCATCTCCGGATTCCCCCACCGAGAGGCAAAGAGGTCCACCTCCGGAGTCCCACCGCTGGCAAAGCGACTGAAACACCTTGGGGCTGAGCGACCATTCCCCCCGGCAAGATGAGCACCTGCTCAGGGAGTCCGCCTCCGTGTTCTACACTGGAATGTACACCGCCGAGATGCATGGGACATTGCTCTCTGCCCAAGCCAGGATCAAAGGCACTTCCCTGAGGGCACGCCTGCTGCGAGTCCCTCCCTGGTGATTGATGTAGGCGACCGCCGTCCGATTGTCCGACCGAACTTGAACCGGTAGGCCCCGCAACTGATGAGTCAAGTGAGCCAGAACCAACCTGATGGCTCTCAGCTCCAGAACATTGATGGGATCTTGAGCCTCCTGAGGCCCCCACAGTCCCTGAAACTGAAGACCCTTCCAAAATCTCCCCCAACCTGACAGGCTGGCATCCGTGGTGACGGTCTCCCAACGAGGGGTCAGAAAGGATCTGCCCCTCGTCAGATTGCTTGGTGTCAGCCACCACCGAAGGGAACGCCGCACCCGGGGGGGACATCAGAACAGACTGATCCAATGACAGCGGGGACCCGTCCCAGGCTGCCAAGATATGGAGCTGGAGGGTCCTTGTGTGAAACTGGGCAAAGGGAACCGCCTTGAGCGATGCCACCATCAATCCCACCAGTCGCATCCCCAGCCGGATGGACGGGCGGGGGATGGATAGGAGACGCTGAGTCAATTCCTGAATCCGAAGAACCTTGGCCCGGGGGAGGAACACCCTGGCCTGAGAAGTATCCAGAGACATTCCCAGGAACTCCACCACCCTGGAGGGAGAGAGGCAGGACTTGGGATAGTTGATCACCCAGCCGAATCTCTCCAGGGTGGCTACCACAGTCCTGGTATCTAGCGCCGCCTGGCTGAGAGAAGAAGCCACAATAAGATCTTCCAGATAAGGCACGATGTGGATACCCCGAGCTCTGAGAAGGGCCATCACCGCCGCCAGCACCTTGGTGAAAACCCATGGAGCCGAGGTGAGGCCAAACAGAAGAGCCACAAACTGGAAATGACGATTTTCTACAAAGAACCTGAGAAATCTCTGGTGTGCCGGAAAGATTGGGATATGCAGGTAAGCATCCTTGATGTCTATGGACGTCATTAAGTGAGTAGATGGCTGAACGCAGAGTTTCCATGCGGAACTTCCGGGGGCGGACGAACCTGTTGAGTAACTTCAGATCCAGAATGGGACGAACGGAACCGTCCTTCTTGGGCACCGTGAACAGATTGGAATAGTAGCCCAGGCCCCGGTCCAAGGGGGGCACCGGGCAAATGACAGCCATGTCCAGAAGATTTGCCACTGCCGCCCGTAGCCCCTGCGCGGCCAGAGGATCTGACGGCACCCGAGACCTGAAGAATCTGGGAGGGGGCCGGGACTCGAACTCCAGTTTGTAACCGGAAGACACCACTTCCCGAATCCATCTGTCCGAGACCTCTTGGTCCCAGACCCGGGAGAAGAGTTGCAGCCGTCCCCCCACCCGCAAGGGTGAGGGCGCCCCCTCATTGCTGAGCCGGCTTGGGAGCAGACTTAAGCTTAGAGCCCCAGCTGAGTCCTGGACGGGCACGACCCCTGCCCCGGTTCCAGGAATCACCTCTGGATGAGGGGAAGGCCAATCCCCCGCCAACTTTGGCCCTACGAAAGGAAGGAGTGAAGGAAGCTGCCCCCTGAAAGGGACGATGCTGCTTCTTACGCTGAGGCAACTTACCACCCTTTGCAACCGAATCCAATTTTTCTCCAACGAGCCGCAACCCCACAAAGGGAAGGGCTGTAAGCGACTTTTTGGACACAAAATCAGCCGCCCACTGGCGCAACCAAACCGACCGCCGGATAGCCACAAGCAAGGCCGAAGCTCTGCTACACATCACCAATGTGTCATCCAAGGCGGTCAGCACAAAAGACAAAACAACTCGCATCACTTAAGGGCGGTAAACTCCTCACTAGCCGGGTCAAGCCCGGAAGAGGTCAACAGTCCTCTATCCACCGACCTGGCAGCTACCAATAAAAGCGCCGAAGCACAAACCGGCCGCAAGGCCGACCCAACACTGGCAAAACCATGACAAGCCATCTGGTCAATGCGTTTATCCTCACCATCCTTGAGAGTAGTGCAGTCTGGAGAATGCAGGATTGAGGTGCTGGACAACCCCAAAACAGGAGCATCCACCTCGGGAGGGGACGACCAGTGCTTCATTGCGTCCACCGGAATGGGATATTTTTGTCCAACACCCAGAAGCCGAGTAGGCCTCTCCCATTCCTTGAGAATAATGCCATCAAAATGCTTTTGATAAGGAAATTCCAAGCGCAGCTTGGTCACCTCAAAGAACTTCCCCTTCAGCGGAGGAGCCGCCTCAGGGGGAGAAATAGCCAGGACCTCAAACATATGAGCCAGGACCTTAGAGGTATCCAGGGAATCACCCTGGCCCTGCTCGGTATCAGCACCCACAAACTTCTGATCATCAGAGCCCTCAGACTCCTCAAACAGCTCCCCTTCCTCAAACGGGGAGCAATCAGACCAATCCAGGGAGTCAAACTCCTCCATATCAAAGGCCTGCGTGGCTGTATTCAAATGTTTTCGCTTTACCGTGGCCTTTTTGGCAACAGCACTGGAAAACTATTTTTCAAGATTGGCCAATCTAGCACACACCTCAGATTGCGACTCCCCACCCATGACCTGATCACATGGGGTACGTATCAAGCGAGGGCGAGACGGAGAAGAACCAGACGCCTGAGATCCAGACTGCCGCGTAATAAACTGCTTCGCACAGGGTACACAAAGAAATACATCATCTCCCTTAAGGGATACCCCACACCCCAAACACAGCCTGGATTGCTCCGAGGGGGCACCAGCCCAGTATCCGGGGAAGCCTCCATATGGTGATTTTTTATATTTAGGCACAATACCCAGAGGGAATTACGCAGTAATGCAACCCGGGATGCCCCTTTACAGACTCCTAAATTTTACCAGGGAC
This sequence comes from Gastrophryne carolinensis, assembly GCA_027917425.1. Taxonomy (NCBI): domain Eukaryota; kingdom Metazoa; phylum Chordata; class Amphibia; order Anura; family Microhylidae; genus Gastrophryne; species Gastrophryne carolinensis. Next base: position 21,370,459 of record CM051235.1, on the reverse strand, counting down.
CCTAGGACCAGGAGAGCCCCCCTTTAATAGGACAATGGTCCACCTGGAACACAGACACAGCAATCAGACCTCAGTGACATGTCCAAAGGGGTTAAAAAACAAGCATTGCCAGCAGCCCCAATAAGGAGCATGGAATATATGCAGACATATCTAAGAAAGCTAATGGGCCACAGGCCACTCACCGACCAAGGCACACCGAAGGGGAGGAAGGCGCGTAAGCAGAGGAAGGAGGAGGGCGGGCCAGCGCGGTTCACGCGTCGCGCCCGGCCAGAAGCTGGGACCTGAACAGTAGTGCCAGCAGCACGGGGGCGTGCCGTAGGGGATCGCGCGAACGCCCGGCCCTAAACCCCCCCCCCCCCCCGCGCCTGAGGGGAAGAAGCACCCTGCCGCCTGTGAAAAACACTCGCACACACAATAAAGTATCTCCAACGTGAAACAATCATCAAGGGACAGCCCCCCCCCCCCCTTCTCTAAGGGAGTCTGGGAGACGGGGAAACTACGCTAGAGTGGAAGGGCCAAGGGACGGGGCATCCCAAACCGGGATCACCAGCCCGGTTAATCTACCTTTGTCCGGACCAGCAGCCTAGGCTGGGAGGCAAGTACAATAAAGTAAAGGGATCCAGGCAGAAATAGATCAGATAGAGGGCCGGGGGTCACCCCGGCTACCTTGCAAGGAGGAGACGTCCATCTTCTGACTTGCTCGCCGTCTGCAGAGATGAAAGACTGGGGAATGAGTGGGAGGTACCAGGTATTTATGGACTGGGAGGGCCTTCCTTTTTTTTTTTGACATCTCTGCAAGATCGCCATCTACAGGTCAGTATAGCCCAAGTGTAATGACTATCTGAAGCGGGGTGTGTGACATACTTAGAATATACGCGCAACGAAGAACTCAGACATAACAGTATGTGCTCCATGTGAGCGTGGGAAAACGCATTCTGCTGCTCCGCCCAGTGACAATTTATTTATCGAAGTAAAAAAACACAGCACACGTCATCTATTGGACATCATCATATAAGGGAAAACCTAATTACTGGCTCAATGATCGGTCATGACAGCCACAGATCATATTCTTAGGAATTTTAGTGACACCTGGGGGCCGGATATAATAAGGTGTTGTCCGGCTCCCCAGCACCATCTTGTTCACAGTAATGTGTTAATAGCAGCGTGTTTCGTTAACTTTATTGCTCTAATTCAGTACAAGCAAAAGGAGAGAATCGGCGCAGAGATAACTGGCCTACTGAGGGTTTAATTTACCTTTATTAGCCACTAAAGCTTACAATGCAAATAAGAATCTATTTTAATGGAGAGGGAATGTTCACATATATTTTCATTTTATTGATTCTGACCTCCATCCATCACAAGCAGAGGAGAGCCGCTGATCTTAGACGCGCCGTGGTACTGGGATAAGATGAGTTGGCCACGGTGATCTAGTGGGGGGGGGGGGGGGTTTACACAGTAGGGTGCCCCTGGGAAAAGGCTCAAAATCCTGGGGTTTGGTCCACTTTAAAGGGACATTACAGGCATAGGGTTATGTTAGGCTGCTTGCTCCATGCTGGCTGTCATGGAAGGCTGTGAGGGAGACTGAGGAGGTAGGAAGACAGAAGGACACAGTCATTGGAATGCGTTTGACTATCTCACGGAGATGCCTGTGATGCTCCTCCCTTTGACGTTTTTTATTGATAGTAAAATAGAAAACTTACATAAGTCATCTACAGGGAGCCTATCATCATATTAGAAAAAAACTGAATATCTAGCTCAATAATTGGTCTGTTCTACCTAATCTTTGGAATGTTAGCTACGCCTGAAGGCAGGACACTCAAAGGCGTTGTCCAGCTTCCCGACGCCATCTTTATCACAGTAATACATTAGTAGCAGCATATTCTATTATCTTCATAATCCTAAGCATTATTGTCAAGCTAAAGAGAAATGGCACAGAGCGAAGTGGCTGCCCGAGGGTTTATTTCACCTTTATTAGTCACTAAGCGTACAATGCAGAGAGAAAGATAAGATAGAGGTAACAGAGTGATAGAATGTTCACCCATCATATGTTTAATGTATCATTTATGACCTCCATCATCACATAAGGCTTTTTTTATTTATAGTAAAATAGAAAACTTACATACGTCATCTACAGGGGGCATATCATCATATTAGAAAAACTGAATATTCTAAGTATGTCACACACCCCGCTTCAAGATATTCATAACCTGTGGGTAATACTGACCTGTAGAGGGCGAACTGCAGAGATGATAGGAAAAAAGAAGCCCCTCCCGGTCCATAAATACCTGGGACCTCCCACTCATTACCCAGTCTTCATCTCTGCAGTCGGCGAGCAAGTCAGAAGATGATGTCTCCTCCTTGCACAGGGGGATTTCAGGTAGCCGGGATAACTCCCGGCCCGTTTTTTATCTATTTCCGCCCGGATTCCTTTATATTTCCCACATACACATGCCTCCCAGCCTTAGGCTGCGTTCCGGGTGAAGGTAGAAAAGCACCTTAGGTGCTTAGGAGCAAAACTCCACCGCGAGACCCTATACAAGAGGGTAGGCGGCTATCCGGGTTGGTGACCCCGGTTTGGGATGCCCTGTCCTTTGGCCATTTCACCCTAGCTGGTGTTAAAAACCCCTCTCCGGATACCCTTCTCCTTAGAGGGGGGGCGGGGGGGGGGGCCTGGGGTCCTTTCCTCTGTGTACAGGCTTTTCTTTCTTCTTTATTATAACCGTGTGTATAACTTGTGTTTGTCACGTTAAATTGTGCAGCCGCTAGAGATCATTCAGCAGTTTTTCTACCTTTTTTACCTCATGACAGGCTGAGGGGAGCTTCTCTCCTCAGTCACTGGCAGCGGGGGGCGGGGCCTGGCGCTGGCTTTATTTTATATTTACTGGACGCTGGCGCTGGCCTTTTTGTTGTCAGCTGTGTATGGCGGAGGGGAGCTTCTCCCCTCACGCGCTGTAGCGGGGGGCGGGGCCGGGCTTTCGGCGAGGACGCCACGGCCCGCCCCCGTTCGGCAGGGTCTGCTGCGGAGCCTGGGCTTCTTTTAAATCATTTGGCTGGGCTGTGAAGGGGGGGCGGAGCAGGGACATCGCGCTCCGCTCTGGCCACGCCCCCCTCTTCTCCTCTTTCCTCCTGCTGCCTCGCTCGTGGCGTGAGGACGCCATTAACCTCCTCCTGACTGGAAGGCACAGTGAGTGGCCCTCTGGGCCCCCTTCATAACTCTACTATTCTATTGATTTTTCATATGCTTATTTAGTGTCTTTATTATGTCTTCCAGGTAGACCTACATAGGGGTTTAGGGGGTCTCTCCCGGTCCTAGGGTCCCTGGGTTTTCAATATACTTATACTTATACAAATCCTCCCACTTGGGACTTTAAAAGGGCATCCCGGGTTGCTTATAAGCGTAATTCCCTCGGTCATTGCGACTACCCAAAAGTTCACCTTATGGAGGCATCCCCGGATATCGGGCTCCCCTCGGGGCAATCCCGGAAGTGTATGGGTTGTGGGGTATCCCTAACAGGGGATGATGTATTTCTATGTATTCCTTGTGCGCAGCAGACTATTAGATGGCAGTCCGGACCCCAGGCATCTGGGTCAGCACCGCCGTCTTCATCCCCTCCCCCCTCCCGTCTTGACCCGTGCCCCGTGTGTGACGTCATGAGTGGGGAGTCGCAGTCTGATGTGTGTACCAGATTGGCCAATCTTGAAAAATTTGTCACCGGTCACTCCGGCATTTGAATATGATGAAGTAGATTATCTGGATTGGTCAGATTACTCTCCTCAAGAGGAAGGACAGTTGTTTGAGGAATCTGATACTTCAGATGATCAGCAATTTGTTGGTGCTGATTCTGAGAAGGGGTCAGTTCCATGGATACTCCTAACGTCCTGGCTCAGATGTTTGAGGTTCTGGCTATCTCCCCTCCTGAGGAGGCTCCTCAACAACAAGGGGAGTTTGTCGAGGAATCCAAGCCGCGCTTGGAATTTCCTAATCAAAAGCATTTTGATAAAATTATTTCTAAGGAATGGGAGAGGCCTGCTAGGCTCCCAGGCATTCCTCAGAGTTGGGATAAAAGGTATCCTTCCCTTTGGATACAGTTAAGCGTTGGGCGTCCCCTCCCGTAGTGGACGCACCAATTCTGGGACTGTCCAACTCAGCTGTTTTGAATAACCCTGATTGTTCCACACTTCAAGATGGTGAGGATAAGCGTATTGACCAGATGGCTTGCCACGGTTTTGCTAGCGTTGGGTCAGCCATGTGGTCTGTTTGTGCCTCAGCGCTGCTGGTGGTGGCTACCAGGTCGGTGGTCAGGGATCTGTTAACCTCCTCCGGTTTGGATCCGGTCAGTGGAGAATTTCTTGGACTTAAATGATGTTAGATGTTTTTGTCTTTCGTACTAGCCGCTTTGGATGATTCTTTGATGATGTGTAGCAGAACTTCTGTTCTGCTGGTGACTATTAGACGTTCTATTTGGTTGCGCCAGTGGGCAACGAAAGAGGCGACGACGTCCTTTTCGGGGAGCGGCTTCCTTCACTCCTTCCTTTCGGGGTTCCAGAGCGGGAAGAGGATTTGCCTTCCCATCCACAAGAGGAGATTCCTGGAACAGGGGCAGAGGACGTGCCCGTTCAGGATACATTTGGGGCTCTAAGCCTAAACCCGCGGCCAAACCTGCTCAGCAATGAGGGGACGCCCTCACCCGTGTGGGTGGGGGGACGGCTGCGACAGTTCTCTCAGATCTGGATTCAAGAGGTTTCGGACAAATGGATCCAGGAAGTGGTGTCTTCCGGCCACAAGATGGAGTTCGAGTCCCCAACCCCCCCCCCCCCGCTCGTTTCTTCAGGTCTCTGGTGCCCCCGGACGCACTGGCCGCGCAGGGGCTCCGAGCGGCGGTATCAAGACCGGGGTCGAGGCTTTTATTCAGATCTGTTCACGGTTCCCAAAAAGGATGATTCTATTCGGCCCATACTGGATCTGAAGATTCTCAACAGATTTGTCAGATTGCGAAAATTCCGCATGGAAACACTGCGTTCAGCTATCTGCTCTCTTCATCAGGGCGACTTTATGACGTCCAGAGACATCAAGGACGCGTACCTCCATGTTCCGATTTTTCCCGCGCACCAGAGATTTCTCAGGTTCGTGGTGGAGGATGGCATTTTCAGTTTGTGGCTCTCGCTTTTGGTCTCACTTCAGCTCCAAGGGTGTTCACAAAGGTGCTTGCAGGGGTCATGGCTCTCCTCAGAGCACAGGGAATTCGCATAGTGCCATATCTGGACGATCCTCTCATCATGGCATAGTCTTTCAGCCAAGCGGAATTGGACACAAGGACGGTGATATCCACTCCCTTTCCCCGTCCAGGATCGTGTCTTTTCTGGGAATGTCTTTGGATACGACTCAGGCCAGGGTGTTCCTTCCTCAGTTCAAGGTTCTTTTGATTCAGGAGTTGATTCAGTTGTTCATATCCACTCCTCGTCCGACCATCCGGCTAGGGATGAGACTGGTGGGGCTGATGGTAGCCTCCTTCGAAGCAGTCCCTTTTGCTCAGTTTCACACAAGGACGTTACAGCTCCATCTATTGACGGCCTGGGACAGGTCTCCTCTGTCATTGAATCAATCCTTTCTGATGACTCCTCGGATTCGCCAGTCACTACGGTGGTGGCTGAATTCTGTGAATCTGTTGAAGGGCAGATCCTTTCTGATGCCTCTGTGGGAGATGGTCACCACGGATGCCAGCCTATCAGGATGGGGAGGCTTCTGGAAGGATCTTCAGTTTCAGGGCTTGTGGGGACCTCTGGAAGCCCACAAGCCCATCAATGTTCTGGAATTGAGAGCCATCAGGATGGTTCTTGTACGTTTGACTCATCACCTACAGGGACTGCCGGTTCAGGTCCGGTCGGACAATCGGACGGCGGTTGCCTACATCAATCACCAGGGAGGGACCCGCAGCAGGAGTGCCCTCAAGGAAGTATCTCTGATTCTGGACTGGGCGGAGAGCCATGTCCCGTGCATCTCAGCAGTTTACATTCCGGGAGTGGAGAACACGGAGGCGGACTCTCTGAGCAGGTTGTCTGTCCGCAAGGGGGAATGGTCTCTCTGTCCCAGGGGTTTTTCACTCGATTTGTCTCAGGGGGGGGGGTCACCGGTGGTGGACCTCTTTGCCTCCCGTCACAATCACAATCTTCCGGTATTTGTGTCTCTTTCGAAGGATCCACTGGCTCTAGCAGTGGATGCCATGTCCCTGAACTGGAGGGATCTGGGGTTTCTGTACCTGTTCCCTCCATTTCCAATGGTAGCCAGTGTGGTGCGCAAGCTGGTCCTGGAGGGAGCTTCAGCAATTCTGGTGGCTCCAAGGTGGCCAAGACGGGTTTGGTTCGCAGACGTGGTAAGGTTAGTAGAAGATCAGTTCGTTCTACCCCTGCTGCCGGATCTGCTCACACAGGGTCAACTACGTTACCCCAGTTTACCAACGCTGGCTTTGACGGCGTGGCTGCTGAAACCTCCATCTTGAAGGAGGAAGGCCTTTCGGATGCTGTTATTCAGACTCTTATTAGCGCAAGGAAGAGGTCTTCTTCTTCCGTCTACTATAGGACTTGGAGATCGTATATTGATTGGTGTGAAACTAGGGCCTTCCCTTGTAGGGAATTCTCTATTTCTAGAGTTCTGGAGTTCCTCCAACACGGCTTGGATCTGGGGCTCCATCTCAGTACGTTGAGGGGGCAGGTTTCTGCCCTGGCTGTGTTTTTCCAAAGATTTTTTGCTATTCATCCGTTGGTTAAGACTTTTTTTCCAAGGGGTTACGCATGTGCGGCCTCCTAGGAAGCCTATAATTCCGGTTTGGGATTTGAATTTGGTTCTTTCCGCTCTTCAGGGCTCTCTTTGAGCCCTTGCATGATATTGCTTTGTCTTCCCTTACACAGAAGGTGGCCTTTTTTGGTAGCCATCACTTCAGTTCGGCGCGTCTCTGAGTTGGCGGCCCTGTCTATTCAAGCTCCGTATTTTGAAAGACATCAGGACAAGGTGGTTTTCCGTTTCAAGCCGGATTTCCTTCCTAGGGTGGTTTCTGCTTTTCACCTAAATCAGGATATTGTTCTGCCCTCTGTGTCCTAATCCCAACAACGATTAGGAGAGGGCCCTGCATTCCTCGGATGTGGTTCGTGCTGTGAAGTACTATTTGGTAGTAACTTCTTTTCGCAAGACTGATGCCTTCTTTGTGGTTCCCTCCGGGCCCAAGAAAGGTTTGGCGCCCGCCAAGTCTTCCATCAGTAAATGGATTGGTCAGGCCATTGTTTGGGCCTATTCTGCTAAGGGGAGGAATCCCCCTTTTTCGTGTTACTGCTCATTCTACTTGTGCGGTTGGGGTTTCCTGGGCTTTCCAGCACCAGGCCTCTGTTGAGCAAGTTTGTAAGACTGCTACTTGGTCTTCTGTTCACACTTTTTCAAAGTTTTACAAGGTTGATGTTAGGGCCTCAGCGGATGCTGTTTTTGGCCGCAAAGTTCTGCAGGCTACAGTGGTTTAAGTTGTGAGTTATGCCTTGTTATGGATCCCCGCCCTTTATGGACACTGCTATTTGATGTCCCACAGGTTATGAATATCTTGAAGCGGGGTGTGTGACATACTTAGAATACCATTTTGTGAATACTCACCTTGTAAAATGGGTATTATAAGTATGTCACACACCCCGCTTCACCCCGCCCTTTTTGTATTCTGGATCCTTCATATTGTGAACTTTGCGTTATGACTTATATTTGGCTCTTCCTGGTCCCTTTCCTTACTGCTTTCTTGATACTGGGTAATGAGTGGGAGGTCCCAGGTATTTGTGGACCGGGAGGGGCTTCTTTTTTCCTATCATCTCTGCAGTTCGCCCTCTACAGGTCAGTATTACCCACAGGTTATGAATATCTTGAAGCGGGGTGTGTGACATACTTATAATACCCATTTTACAAGGTGAGTATTCACAAAATGGTATTATCTAGCTCAGTAATTGGTCTGTTCTACCTAACGAGCACAATCTTTGGAATGTTAGCTACGCCTGGAGGCAGGACACTCAAAGGCGTTGGCCAGCTTCCCCACACCATCTTTATCACAGTAATACATTAGTAGCAGCATATTCTATTATCTCCATAATCCTAAGCATTATTGTCAAGCAAAAGAGAAATAGCGCAGAGCGAAGTGGCTGCCCGAGGGTTTTTCACCTTTAGTAGCCACTGGCAGGCTGATTCATTACTAGTGCCAGGTAATAGCAGATCAGCGTCTGTACTGCGGCGCTAAGAGCGACCGCTAGTGGTCGCTCTGATAGGTCGTGAGTTGCTATTACAGATCGCCTCAGTCGCTGTAGTAACATGGCCGGCATTGATGAATTTGATGTGAGTCGCTATAATACAAGTACAGCGATATATGGGAGCGAACGGTAGACTGGTCAGTGTGACCGACTCAAACCATATTCATCCGGCACTCACAATTGTGTCGCTGTAGCCCAGAGCCCAGAAGCTGTGTGATTAAAGTCCATTTTTTAACACATATCCACCTGTAACAAAGTTAAAACACATGGATTTACATCATTACATTGTGACGTTAACACTTTAATACCAGACCTGCAATGACAATTCTGCATAAAAAAAATCAAAACATTTTCAAAAATGACATTAAATAGGCCAGGAGACGTCACACAATGATTTGATACTAAACAAAAACAAATTATTAAAACAAAACCCTGTTTAAACATAAGAAAAGGAACGTCCATTGAAATGTATGGGAGAGCATCAGGTAATAGCAGGCGCTCTGGAAGACAGCGCGCCGCGGGGATCCGCTGAGCCATCTGTGATGATGAATCGATCGCTGTGACGCTGTAAGAGGCGCTCACCAGATTCGCTTTCATAAATGTGGTATTGCGTGCCGCGGCCGGCGATCACCCGACGCTACCTGCTGCTTACAAGGCACCACCTGGCGCTATCCCTTGATGAATAAAGCCCTTAGCGTAAAATTCAGAGAGAAACATACGATAGATTGGAACAAATGGAGGGAGGGTATGTTCACCATTATATGTTTATCATTTATGACCTCCATCCATCACATAAGTTGCTTTTAAAACTACAACAATATACGGGGGTTATTGGGTACCCCCCAAAAAAGAAACAGCGACAGAGCTCCGGTTAACTACACCACACCACTAAAAAAGACTTAAATACAGTGAAATACAATATACCATTATAATTTATTTATACATACTAAGTAGAAATTACAGACATCAAAATCCACAAAACATAGGAGAGGACACAGCGACAAAAATATTCATGATAACACTTATGAAAACAACATGTACAGACAATATAAATATACAGATAACATACAAATATAAAAATAAAACAACCATTAGATCATCATGCAGTGTGTTTATTCATGGCCGCTGTCGCTGTTTCTTTTTTCGGGGGTACCCAATAACCCCCGTATATTGTTGTTGCATTAGGCTTTGAGCCCGGTACCACACCAGCCCAATCTGTTTAGGTCTCTTGGGTTACCCCAGGCGTCCTCATTATTGGAAAATTACTAATTGTTTTTTTTTTCTCAAGTTTTACATTGTTTGGTAGGGTCGTATATTGTGGGTTCATCTGAACCTTTTTGTTGGTGCTTTTAAAACTAACAAGCTTTATATGAGATATTAAATGTTTTTCTTTTTCTTTCCTCTCTGGCTTGAGCAGTTCATCTGCATCTGTTTCCAGCCCCTCTGAAGCTGGCAGTGATAACGAACCTGACATAACACTGGACATGATGGTGACCTGCAGTCCAATGACTCCAGCGAAGGCTTCGGGCCCACCTAAGAGTAAGGTAAGAAACCAAGGAACAGCGTTTTAAAAGAGCCTCAGATCAAGTCACCCCCTTCAGTTTGCATGACTCCTCCACGGTTGCAACTTGGGGGCAGTTGGGCTGAATCGTACCTCCCCGTATCTCCTTCCATGACCCCGATCCCTTTCTTTTCCAGGTTGACGCCGCCACACAATGTGACCCAGATGAGGTGATCGTTCTTTCAGATTAATGCTGGCCTACAAGAAACTGGGACCATAGCAGGCTATGTGTGGCATGGTGCGACTTGAGGTCAGCAGAATAAGCAGCAAGCACTTCTAATGCGGAAGGAGGGTGCGATTGGTGGGGGAGGGGCTCTTCCTGGTGGACAGCGAGCGATTGGATTGGACGAGATTTCCCACTGATGGCGTCTGGCTCCTTCCTTTTTTGGGTAAATAAAAATGACCCAATGCCAGACATATCCTTTGTGAGTTGGTATATGACCCTGGAGTATTTTAAGTTTCACTCGGGGTATTTTTTAATATCGCCTCTCACTTGAGTTTCTTTATTTTTATTTTGTATAAAAGGAAAAAGTCAAAAAACCTTTGAAAATAAATCTTCATTTTATTAATTGCCGACTCCTGTGTTCTGTCAACAAGAGGGACCCCTGCCTTAAAGTGGACCAAAACCCACGCCAATCAGCCCAGGAAAACATAACATATTCAGAAGCAAAATGTCTTCAGGAAATGCAATGTTTATTCGGTCAACCGGGGGCCCGATATGCCCGAATTGCTGGCTCTCTTGTTTGCTTAAATACAGGTTTAGACAAAGAAGCTTAAATGACCATTCGGATTGGATGGCTGGACACATGTCATTTTCCCATTGGTCATTTCAAACATACACAGATATACATATATGGAAGGTAAAGTTCAGACATGAAGAACATCTCTCTCATCAAGCAGACACAACATTCCATTCTTGGTAATGGTTTAAACCTAAGAGGAAGGAGGGGTAAAAACCCCTCCACACACTGAAAATGTAAGAGTTGGTATACAGGCGGCTCCAACTAAATAAGTGTAATAATTCATTTTCCACTTCAGAATCTAAGATTCCCGAGCCGATCGATTACCTCCCCCCCGGGGCATCCAAAATTGGGATTCCCCTGCTGTGTGAAACCCCCCATGTTGCCCCATACACTTACCTTATTTCCCGTTCCAAAAGTGCAAGCCGCGGCCATATCCCCGCTATCCCTCTAGCAGGGCGTGTGCCTGCGCCAAGCATTTGTGCATGGCCGGCGCAGGCACGCTCCCTGTTAGGGGGAAGAGGAGGATGCTGCTTTCAGCACCCCATACATTTACCTTGTTTCCCGGTCCAACAGCGCGTGCCACGGCCACATCCCCGCTATCCCTATTGCAGGGTGCATGCCTGCGCCATGCATTTGTGAACGGGCACGCTCCCGGTTAGAAGTAAGCGGAGGATGCAGCTGTCAGCGCGCTCGGGGCCACCGCTTATAGACAGCGTGACGTCATTGGCTCTGGGCACGCTGAATGGACGTGCGGCCCCACATGCGCCGTAAGGCCGGGAAGAGGTGAGTTGTGCTCGGTGATCTGGGGGGTTTCAGACAGCAGGGTACCCCCATCCGGTTGCCCTGGGGAAAAGGACCAAAACTCAGGATAGTAAAATCTCTGGGTTTTGGTCCACTTTAAAGCAAGATGAAAGACAAAACATTTTTTTTAAACTCCAAATGTAAAAAAAATGACCAGGCTGCCGGCTCCCAATCACCTCGCTCCCGTGCCGCCATCTTGCTACATCCGGATGTATGTATACCACAGTGCTCCTGGGTGCAGCCTTTGACCCTGCGTGACAGAGTGTCCGGCTTTTCCTCAGCACATTGGACAGCGGCAAGAGCAGCGGGATGAGCAGAAGCTGCGGCACAGGACCTTGGGGAAAGCTGCCGACTGATGTCACTGATCTGCAGCTTTAAACGGGTTCTTGTAGCACTGTTTTACTGCACTACATGAACCTGGACAGTAGTCGGCTGTGCTGGGCAGGTGAGTTTTTTTTTTTTTTTTTTTTTTTCTTGCTCTAATTTAAACCCACAAAAAAGTGCAATAAAAATTGTTACAATTTCTCCAGTTTAAAAAATTCAGCTGCACCTGTGATTGGGCATTTTTACAGGTGAGATGCATAATTTTTCCTATTTTCCTCTTTTTGAGGTTTGGAAACCGCACCCTATGCTAATTTTTTTTTTTTTTTTTTTGCATAGCCCATAGGCTGCTGTTCTAGACTTTTAACCTCTTTGGTAACAGACTGCACCTCACCTGTAAAATTGCCCCATCACAGGTGCTCCATATATAATACTTACACGTGGGTAATCCTCCGCCAGAGGGCGCTGTGCACTGCAGACATGCAAAAACAGGCTCCTCCCGGCCCTTCATATACCCAGGGACCTCCCACAAATCCCCAGATTTCTCTGCAGTGCTGACTGCGAAGACATGAAGTATCACTCTCTCGCAGGTGAGCGGGGCTATTACAGCCTGCGGCCCTGTTGGACTATTCCCGCCCGTCCTCCTTGTGATGTGCCTCCCAGCCTGGGATGCGCTGGTCGGGTGAAGGTAGGCAGCACCATGCGTGCTTAACGGAGCCATGCTCCACCGCAGTCCCCCACCATAGGGTAGGTGGTTAGGCTTATGGTGAGCCTCATAGTGGATGTCCCTCCCACATTAGTGCCCCATGCCCTCGGTAGAGGTGGACCCTGTTTAGAGGGTCGCCTTCCTCCCTCGCTTTCCCCCTGTATTCAGGGGAAAAGAAAAGGGGGGGGGCTGTGTGTGGTGGTCTCAGTGTACACTATTGTCACGATTAGGGCCGTACTTTTGCCCTGACCGGCATCTAGGTGTCAGAGCCGCGCCTTTTTCTCAGTCTATTCTGGCCGCCGCCGTCTGCTTTCTTTTTGACTGCTCAATCTATGCAATTGTGTACAGCTCGGGCTGCCTTATCCTGCAACTTGAGGCAGGAAGCTAATCCTGTTTAAATCGCCTACGGGCGGCGGAATGGTGGTGGCGTCTTTGGACTTTACGAGCACCCACTAGCAGACGCTCTTACTCATACTATATGATTGACTTGTCAGCCTTAACGGCCGCTTTAGAGCTTCGCGCTCTTTGGGGGAGGCGGGGACCTGCGGTGGCGCCCTCCGCGTCACACCCAGATCAGACCCGCCCTCTGAGGTGCGGTCGGCGCCATTTTGTGGATCTGCGCGCGTGTTGGCGGCCCTTCTCCTCCTCTGGTCAGTAAGTGCCCTTGCTGGCGATTTCACTCTTTTTATTAATTCTTTTGCTGCGCATGGTCCTGACACCTATTGTTCCCCTTCTGTCTTTCAGACGTTAAAGACTCCGGTGGCTTCTCCCGGCCTAACATAACTCGTAGCGGGCTTACATAAATTCTCCCACATTCCTAGCGGGCCTTTGGGACATCCAGGGTTGCTTATTGCATAAATCCCTACTGACATATATTGCACTAATAATCACCATATGGAGGCATCTCGGAATTTTGTACCAGCGGTTCCCATGGGACAAGACCCGCTGTGTATAACGTGTGGCTACCCCCACTTCGGTGCTGAGAGCGCACCGATCTGTGCATGCTGTGCCAATCAAGTACTGGTCCGGCTGCCAGAATCGCCAGGGGCTGTCCCTCGCCTCAACACTCCTATTCCCCCAGGCTCGAATCTCGCTGCTGCCGAGTCGCTTATGAGTAAGGAGTTACAGCCGGCTGCGTCTTCCAGACAGCCCGCGGCTGACCAGACTAGTACAGGGTCTACAAAACGCTTGGGCCGTGATAAGAAACGGGTCTCTACGCCCTCTTTCTGCCCCTGCTAAGGGATCGGAGGAGTTCGCTACTCCGCGTGTCTGCACCACTTCTGATGAAGGAAGGTTGTTTTCGGACTCGGGCTCATCCGATGAGCCGAGGAGTCATGGCGATTCTAACCTCAAAGACTGGAACCAGTTGGATACTGTTGGCTTGTTGAGTAGGATCTTTAAGACCCTGTCTATCTCCCTCCCTGATGCGGCTCCCTAGCTGAGTGAGGAGCGTTTCCATACAGCGACACCACGCTTGGAATTCCTAGAGCTGGCTCGCTTCCATGCTCTCGTGCTCGAGGAATGGGAACACCCCGGTAGGCTTCTAGGGGCCCCAGGGGACTGGGATTGGAAATACCCTTTCCCTCCTGAGATGGTTGGTTGATGGTCATCGCCCCCTGTGGTAGACGCTCCGATCATTGGGGTTCCTAAACCCCCCTTTATTGCTGCTCCTGCTTACAGTACCCTTTGGGACACCGAGAATAGGCGCATGGACAAGCTGGCTTCACGCGCCTTTTCCTGTGCAGGAACGGCGCTGCGCCGGTCTGTGCCGCGGCCATCACTGCAGGGGCCGCCAAAACCCTCATCGATCAGATGCTTGAGCATCACATTAACGATCTCTCCTGGGAGGCGTTTAATGCGCTCTCCAGTTGCGATGTATTTGTGAGATTTATTCTTTTAGCTATGGACACCATTAGAATGTGTGCCCGAACTTCCGCCCTTGTGGTGGCTATGTGTCGCATGGTCTGGCTGCGAGAGTGGGATGCTGACTACGCTGCTAAAAGGACTCTTACCAGGTTCCCCTTTAGAGGGCATCGCCTGTTTGGGGCCCGTCTGGACCAGTCTGGGAAGAAGGGCAAGTCACCCCGGCGCAGGCCCCCGTCTCGGCCCCCTCGGGACAGGGATATCCCTCCCCCTCCATGCCATAGCGTTAAACAAGAACCGGGGTTGTCCTCCCGGAGCCTTAGTGCGGACCCCTGCCCTACGAGCAACAGACAACGCTCTGGGTCCTCCGGCAGGGTGAAACCTAGATCTTCCACCAAATCACCTCGAGCATGAGGGGGCGCCCCCGCCCACCTGGGCAAGGGGACGACTGCAGCACCTTGCTCCTATCAGGAGGCATTTTGCCTTTTTCTGGTGCATACAGGAGGTAGTTTCCTCCAGATACAGGATGAAGTTTGCTGCTGCGGCCTCCCCGATGATTGTCAGGGTACTCCTGGTCCCTGCTTCTATTGGGGTCCTGGGGGAGGCCATGCACGGCCTGTGGGGCTGGAAGTCACCTGCAGTTTGCCCTTATCAGGCAGAGGCTGGTGCCGCTACACCAACCCCTTCACATTCTCCCAAATGAATGAGCCTGTCTGCGCTTCTGATTTCACAAGTTGTTGGAAAATTCTACTAGTCAGGCAGTTTTCTGCATAACGAAGTCTGGGATGGACCACGGGAGCCTTGCGCCTAGTGGGTCCCTGCCCTCTGGGGAGATTAAGGATGCTTACGCTTACTTCCCCGTGTCTTCCAGACACCTAGGCTCTTCTGGTTGTGTTGGATGCCCAACACCGCTTGTGACAGACTCTCTGCCCTTTGGACTTTACACAGGTTCATTACTTTCCTTTTCTTAAGCATGTTACAGACTGCCATTGTTTGTGTTGATTGATTACGTTATTCATTGTTCTGACTACCATTGTATTGATTGATTACGTCACAGACAATGGCATTGTTCTGATTGATTGTGTTAGACGTCTATTGTGTTCCTGATTGCGTCACTGGCAGAGTTGAGGGATTGTGTGCCCTGCTCCCATTGGTCTGTGTATTTGTCATGCAGTCCTCCATCAGGTCCATGGGGGAGGTCCCCTTGCATGGAGGCTTGCAGTGTGGCACTAATAAAGTCTACTTCACCCTCAATACTGAAGTTCTGTCTCTTATTGGGGGAAACGCTATATTACAATTCACTAGCCCTTGTAAGGGCTGTTCCTGTTTCCTCACGGACGACTCTGGAATTCCAGCAGCACCTCTTACGATTGGGAAAAGGACGTCTCGGGCGGTGAAGCCCTCCGGCGATAAATGTTATCGCTACAATTGGTGGCAGCGGTGGGATGGCCCCTTCTACCCAGAGAGAGTGCTACCCTGATAGAGAGTCTGTCACACTGCTAATCCGCGGCCTTGTTATCTGGCCTCTTTTCTGCCCTCAAGGTGTTCACCAGGAGTACTAATGGAAGCTATGTATCTGATGAGACCAAGGGGAGTCCGCGAAAGGCCTGCCAGGTGGTCCTTCTCGCTTCCCAATCCCTATGTCAGGTTGAGTTAGCTACTCGACTGGTGCTGTCCTTTGGGAGTCTTTTGAATGGGTGTTTATTCACCTCTTGTCCTCCTCGTCCTCTTGACTGGTATCTCCATTCCTAGGGAGGAGTCTAGTCTCGGTCAGGCGAGAATCTCTCTCCCTCTACAATAAGGCGGACAATCTGGTTGCGGGGGTTCTGTCCCTACCGGCTGTCCAGTCTCTTCACCAGGCAGGTATGCAGCTGGTGGGCCCGTTTGGCGACTTGCTTAGATGAAGTTCCTTATATTCCTCTTCCGGGGGTTTTTCTTCTGCAACTTCTATTGTTAATACT
This sequence comes from Gastrophryne carolinensis, assembly GCA_027917425.1. Lineage (NCBI taxonomy): Eukaryota > Metazoa > Chordata > Amphibia > Anura > Microhylidae > Gastrophryne > Gastrophryne carolinensis. The sequence continues at coordinate 21,354,235 of CM051235.1, read as the reverse complement.
GGACTGGGACCCAGCATCCCTGGAGCGGGATCTTGTGTGCCTTTCCCGTTGGTTAGGAGTCCCTCCTTGGAGTGGATTTAATCTGGGGACAGTTCCTTCTTGCCCCTTCCACAGATGATCACCGTGGATGCCAACCCATCAGGTGATGGGGGGGGTTTCTTCAGTAACCCCATGAGGGTGTGGGGAAGGTGGGGCCTTCTAGGAGGTCCTTGTACCTATCAGTACAGTGAGTTTTCAGGATGATACTATCTCGCCTGTCTTCTCCTCTGCCAGGCCTGCCTGTTGGCGGTGTTCGGTCTGTCTGACGACTGTGGCCTACCTTTCTCATCTGTGTGGGACCTAATACAGGAGGGTTCCCCAGGAAGGTATATGTTCCTGTTCTGGGTGGAGAATAATGTTACTTGCTTATCGTTGGTATTCGCTCCTGTGGAGGTTCATCTGTGACAGGAGGTGCTAATTCTTGGTTCACTATTAGTTCAACCAGTGTGGCTTGTTTGGTGCACCGTCACTTTCTCAAGCTCTTGCCTCTCGTTTCCCTGTCCCTGGCTTCTGTGGCTGTGGTCATGAGGATTAGTATTTTTATGACGGGACCTTCTGGCCTGTATGCCTTGCCTCCCTTCCTTCCCCCTGCTAGGAGGTTTTCTGGGAAGAATCACTTTGGTAGGGGGACCATTGATACTGGTGGCCTAGTGGAGTGTGGATTCGCAGACGTTATATCTTAGGGTAGTAGTTCGGTGCCTTCTACTGGGGGTGTCGCTCTGTTTTGCTCGGGCCTCTGTTACGTCACTCCAATTCCACAGTTTCTGGCCTAGCTGGTCTGACTACTGTTCTTCCGTCCTTATGAAGACTGGATTCTCCCTTCTGGGTTCGTGGTCGATGGAAGTCTGAGAGCAGCGCTCTTCCTCTTCTTCTTCATCTTCCATTCTTCTGAGATATGGCTTACCCATATGGCTTGGTGTTAGTCTAGGTCTACCCCCTGTTGGGCATTCTCTGTCACCAGGGCTTTGGAGCTTATTACAGCATGGCTTGGAGTTGGCTCCCCAATTCGGTACTCTGAAGGGTCAGGTTCTACCCTGTCCGCTTTCCGGCAGCAGTATTTTGCTTATTTCCCTCGGCTAAGCCTTCTTTCGGGGGTTGCTCACTGCGCACCCCATTTAATTCTTCGGTCCCTGTTGGGATTTACATTTTTTATTCCACTGGCCTTGTGGGACTTTCCTTTTTGGACTGCTTCAGGAGCTGTCTGGCTGTATTACCTTCTTCATTGTCCCTTGGGTCTGTTGGTTCAGTCAGACGTGGGGCTGAGCAGGTGGCTCTGTTTCGCTAGCCCTCGTTCTTTGTTATGCACCGGGATAAGGTGGTGCTCTGCATCACGCCGGACCTTCTATCTCTGGCGATGGCTTAGGCTCATGTATTTAGGGCATCGCCTTCTGCTGGGCCTTGTTCCTAGTACCTCAGACAAGGGGATTTATTTTCCCTCACCAGGTGTTAAAATTTTTTTCCTGGATTGTTCTGGTTCCTTAGGGGGACTGATGCCCCTTGGGGTTTTGTGGGCACCTACTTCTGTATGTGTCTGATCTCGTCTGCTTCCAGGGGCTAAGTGGCCCTTGGCCTAGCCTTCCTTGGATAGTTCTCTTCGGGTCTGAGGGAAGTTTGGCTTCTTCCTGGACTTTTGCTAGCTTTTGGTCTTGTTAGGCTGTTACTCAGGCCTATTCCTTTGAAGTGAGGAGTTCTCTCACTTTCTTCTGATTCTACTGGTGACTCGGTACTCTTTGCCTTTCACCACCAGGTTTGGTTTTATAAGTGTGCTAACCGCTACTTGGTTTTTGGTTCGTACCCTCTCAAGCGTTTTACGATGTTGGCATTGGAGCCTTTGCTCATGTCGCTTTCGGTGGCAAGGTTACAGGTGACAGTGTCTCGACTGTCTGCTGGGCCTTTTTTGTTGGGGATCTCACCCTACTTTATGGACACTGCTATTGGATGTCCCACGTGTAAGTATTATATATGGAGCAGGACGTACTGTATGCTTAGAATAATACAATTCTGTGAAATACTCACCTGTAGAATTGGTATTATACTCATACAGTACGTCCTGCTCCACCCCACCCTGGTTTTACATTGTTCTGGATCCCCTGTATGGTGATTGTTATCATTGTTATTATTACCAGTTTGGTGGTTGGTTTCTCCCGGCTTCTTTTTCTCACTGCTTTTCAATACTGGGGATTTGTGGGAGGTCCCTAGGTATATGAAGGGCCGGGAGGAGCCTGTTTTTGCATGTCTGCAGTGCACAGCGCCCTCTGGTGGAGGATTACCCACGTGTAAGTATTATATATGGAGCAGGACGTACTGTATGCGTATAATACCAATTCTACGGGTGAGTATTTCACAGAATTGTATTTTTAACTGGGGTTCTGGGTGTCGTTCAGTCTTTAAAATCTGCCTAGGAGATAAGAAATACGCGAGACAGAAGGACACAGTCATTGGAATGCATTCGACTATCTCACAGAGATGCATCTGATGCTCCTCCTTTTTATAGTACAATGGAAAAATGACATACGTCATCTTACAGGGGGCATATCATCATATTAGAAAAAAAACTGACTATCTAGCTCAGTAATTGGTCTGTTCTACCTAACAAGCACACTGGAATGTTAGCTACGCCTAAAGGCGGGCCACTCAAAGGCGTTGTCCAGCTTCCCAATGCCATCTTTATCACAGTAATACTTTAGTAGCAGCATATGCTATTATCTTCATAATCCTAAGCATTGTCAAGCAAGAGTGAAGTGGCTGCCTGAGGGTTTTTCACCTTTATTAGCCGCTAAGCGTACAATGCAGAGAGAAAGATAAGATAGGTTGGAACAAATGGAGGGAGGGAATGTTCACCATCATATGTTTAATGTATCATTTATGACCTCCATCTATCACCGTACAGCTGGCCCTCTTTATTCACGGAGGTTATGTGGATTGCATAGTTGCTAATAACCCCTGAGAAAACAGGGCCTGGAGGTGCACACTGCAGGGCAAGTGCTGGGCAAGGCAGTGAGGGGGGCTTACAAAGAAAAAGCTCTTACCTTGCCGGTTATGCAACAGTGCCGGGGAGAGGGAATCAGCCAGCCCTGCAGTCTGAGGGGTTACTTACAGCTGATTATATGCTTGTCTGAAGGATTTAGGGGCATTTGTAAAGGATTGGAGCATTTGAGGGCATTCCAGAGAAGTGGAGACACACGGGAGAAGTCTTAAAGATTAAATATACAGGGGCGCTGGCTGGAGAAAGCTTTGTAGGTTAGTGTTAGAAGTTTAATCTGAACTCTCTGAGAGACAGATAACCAGTGGAGGGATTTTTCACGAAAGCCTTTGCCCAATACCCTAACTGGAAGCAGTATTATGTCCGACTGGAAGCAATATTCTAATTCATCCCATTACAAGCAAACATTGTGGCATTTAGCTTCTTAGTGCTTTCAGATGTATTGATAATAATAATAGTGCAATAGTGGCCATTGTGCGCCAATGCACACATGGAATTCCTTCTCCACATTTTACCCATCCGTGCACTGTGCACAACACAACTCTGTGAACACACCAGTGAATAAACATGTGAGTGACTATATACAAGTGAATTACAAACTAAGGGGCAGTGAAGTGCACATGTGCCTGGAGAGGTGGGCTGCCCTAAACTCAGCACCCGGGGAGCAATTGGGGGGTTAGGTGCACTTCAGTCATGTCCCATGGTTGGGAATTGAACCTTCCGGTCACAGGACTGTTTCCCTACGTCTAGGCCATAACTTCCCCTCATTCCCCCCTATTGCAGTTGGTATAACTGATAAGGCTGCCCCCCCCCCCCAAAAAAAATGCTGATCTGTGTGTACTGTAACAGAATATATCCTCACTGGAAAGCATCAGGGGATGCGGATGCTCAGCCAGGGAGCAATATGGCCGACTGCACCCAGTTCGTGTTTTTATGAATATTGGGCAACTGCTTTAGTAAAAAAAACAGGCTGTTTTGGGCGGGGATAGAAGGTGACAACAAACTTCTTTTTCTGGGTATAGGATCACTTTAAAGATGTGGGGGTCTCTGTAAACCAGGATCCTTCTATCCAGACAGCCCATGCAATCTAGGTGCCACCTAGTGGTAGATCCGAGTTACTATAGAGCAGAGATTACTCAGCTGTGGAATGAGGACCTCGGTGCCCGATTTCCAGACCCCTGCCCTGACAGCCCTGCACTCAGTTGCACTCCTTGATCAGCGATGTGGTGCTTAGTCTCCCTGCCAGTGTCATGGCTCCCTGGCACCTAGCATTGCAATATGAAGTACTGCACGGGCAGGAAGTGGCATTGCAAGGTACACACACATTTTTGTTTCGCTGTCTTTGTCCCATCAAATCCTTTCCCCCCGCACCAGCTCGGCCCCATCAATCCCTGTCCGACCATCTTGTCCCCCCAGCTCTGCCTCATCTCTTACTGTGCCCTCAGCTCTGCCCCATCCATCCCTGTCCCCTCAGCTTTGCCCCATCTACCGCCCCCCCAGCTCTGCCCCATCCATCCCTGTCCCCTCAGCTCTGCCCCATCCATCCCTGTCCCCTCAGCTCTGCCCCATCCATCCCTGTCCCCTCAGCTCTGCCCCATCCATCCCTGTCCCCTCAGCTCTGCCCCATCCAGCCCTGTCCCATCAGCTCTGCCCCATCCATCCCTGTCCCCTCAGCTCTGCCCCATCCAGCCCTGTCCCATCAGCTCTGCCCCATCCATCCCTGTCCCCTCAGCTCTGCCCCATCCAGCCCTGTCCCCTCAGCTCTGCCCCATCCAGCCCTGTCCCCTCAGCTCTGCCCCATCTACCGCCCCCCCAGCTCTGCCCCATCCCTGTCCCCCCAGCTCTGCCCCATCCATCCCTGTCCCCCCAGCTCTGCCCCATCCATCCCTGCCCCCCCAGCTCTGCCCCATCCATCCCTGTCCCCCCAGCTCTGCCCCATCCATCCCTGTCTCCCCAGCTCTGCCCCATCCATCCCTGTCCCCCCAGCTCTGCCCCATCCATCCCTGTCCCCCCAGCTCTGCCCCATCCATCCCTGTCCCCCCAGCTCTGCCCCATCCATCCCTGTCCCCCCAGCTCTGCCCCATCCATCCCTGTCCCCTCAGCTCTGCCCCATCCATCCCTGTCCCCTAAGCTCTGCCCCATCCATCCCTGTCCCCTAAGCTCTGCCCCATCCATCCCTGTCCCCCCAGCTCTGCCCCATCCCTTCCTGTGCCCTCAGCTCTGCCCCATCCCTTCCTGTGCCCTCAGCTCTGCCCCATCCATCCCTGTCCCCCCAGCTCTGCCCCATCCCTTCCTGTGCCCTCAGCTCTGCCCCATCCTTTCCTGTGCCCTCAGCTCTGCCCCATCCCTTCCTGTGCCCTCAGCTCTGCCCCATCCCTTCCTGTGCCCTCAGCTTTGCCCCATCCCTTCCTGTGCCCTCAGCTTTGCCCCATCCCTTCCTGTGCCCTCAGCTTTGCCCCATCCATTCCTGTGCTCTCAGCACTGCCCCATCTACCGCCCCCCCAGCTCTGCCCCATCCATTCCTGTGCCCTCAGCTCTACCCCATCCATTCCTGTCCCCTTAGCTCTGCCCCATCCATCCCTGTCCCCTTAGCTCTGCCCCATCCATCCCTGTCCCCTTAGCTCTGCCCCATCCATCCCTGTCCCCTTAGCTCTGCCCCATCCATCCCTGTCCCCTCAGCTCTGCCCCATCCATCCCTGTCCCCTCAGCTCTGCCCCATCCATCCTTGTCCCCTCAGCTTTGCCCCATCCCTTCCCGTGCCCTCTGCTCTGCCCCATCCCTTCCCGTGCCCTCGGCTCTGCCCCATCCATCCCTGTCCCCTCAGCTCTGCCCCATCCATCCCTGTCCCCTCAGCTCTGCCCCATCCATCCCTGTCCCCTCAGCTCTGCCCCATCCATCCCTGTGCCTTCAGCTCTGCCCCATCCATCCCTGTCCCCTCAGCTCTGCCCCACCCATTCCTGTGCCTTCAGCTCTACCCCATCCATCCCTGTCCCCTCAGCTCTGCCCCTTCCATTCCTGTGCCCTCAGCTCTGCCCCATCCATCCCTGTGCCTTCAGCTCTACCCCATCCATCCCTGTCCCCTCAGCTCTGCCCCATCCATTCCTGTGCCCCCAGCTCTGCCCCATCTACCGTGCCCCCAGCTCTGCCCCATCCATCCCTGTCCCCCCAGCTCTGCCCCATCCATCCCTGTCCCCTCAGCTCTGCCCCATCCATCCCTGTCCCCTCAGCTCTGCCCCATCCATCCCTGTCCCCTCAGCTCTGCCCCATCCATCCCTGTCCCCTCAGCTCTGCCCCATCCATCCCTGTGCCTTCAGCTCTGCCCCATCCATTCCTGTGCCCTCAGCTCTGCCCCATCCATCCCTGTGCCTTCAGCTCTGCCCCATCCATTCCTGTGCCCCCAGCTCTGCCCCATCTACCGTGCACCCAGCTCTGCCCCATCCATCCCTGTCCCCTCAGCTCTGCCCCATCCATCCCTGTCCCCTCAGCTCTGCCCCATCCATTCCTGTGCCCTCAGCTCTGCCCCATCCATTCCTGTGCCCTCAGCTCTGCCCCATCCTTGCCTGTGCCCCCCCAGCTCTGACCCATCCATCCCTGTCCCCTCAGCTCTGCCCCATCCATCCCTGTCCCCTCAGCTCTGCCCCATCCATCCCTGTCCCCTCAGCTCTGCCCCATCCATTCCTGTGCCCCCCAGCTCTGACCCATCCTTGCCTGTGCCCCCCAGCTCTGACCCATCCCTCCCTGTGCCTTTTACAATAAAAAGTTGAGTACCCCTGCAGTAGAGGATCAGAAGCATGAATGGGGAGGTGAACATTTTTCATGATTGGAACATCAGGTGGGAGGGGCCAAGCTGCTCCTCTCACTGCTCAGCCAGACCTGCGGATCTCTTGCCGCCAATTCATTCCCATGTTGGGCTGCAACACTCCACTAAAAGGCGGCCATGTGATTATGCCCTGCTTCAGCTTTCCACCACTTCTGTGTTGAACCCGATGTGCTCCACATTTGGGCCTCGATTCAATAAAGGTAGAAACAAATTCTCATGGTAGAAAAAAATTCAATTCATGAGAAAAAAGCCTGAGAATGTCCCTGTTACTGAATCACTAGATAAAAAGACAATGAAAGTCAATGGCAGCTTTTACTACAGTGTAGAAAGGAGGAAACAGTTCTCTGCTTTTCTTACTAGTAAAAAAGTGCCATTGACTTTCATTGTCTTCCTATCTGGTGATTCAGTAACGGGGACATTCTCAGGCTTTTTTCTCATGAATTGAATCTATTACTACCGTGAGAATTTTTTTCAACTCTTATTGAATCGAGGCCTTGATCACCATGGGAAATGGACAACAATGCTGATCATGCTGCTGGGGGTTCCAAGAATTCCACTGAGAGGTATCCCAGTCATTCTGGGCAGCGTGTGGGATAATGGTTAAATAGCCGCAACATCTGCGCAAAGCATGGCATGATGGGCAAAAGCATTTACACACCTCAAAGCGGCCCTTCACTCTGGATCTTATTTGTTTCCCACACCCTGTACATACAGATTGCTCACATTAAAAAAAAAAAATCATCCTACCTGCATCTACTGCATGTTATGAGCCTTTAAACATCCAAGATGGCGGCTCATGGGACATCAGGCAGCCTGCAAACAGGAAGTGCCTTCTGACTGTGCCGCTCTGCATTCTGGGACTGCTGACCTTTTCCTGACCCCCAGCTCTGCTCTGTCTGAGCAAAGTACAGCTATAACCCCGCCCCCTGTACTTTATCTCTCCTCTCCTGAGTATGTGTGATGCTTCTGAGTCAAGATGGCGGCGCCCGTATCCTAAAGTCTTGAACAGAGTTGCAGCCCAGTGGGGGAAAGAATAATAAATAAGTGACTAAAAACGTATTAAACTTATTACTTATTAAAATATATTAATTTTATATGCTGGGGAATCGTTTTTTAAAGGTTTGGGCTTTTCAATAAATCATGCTGAAGGTCCGGTTTAACAGAATTTCAATAGGAAGGAAAAAGCCATTAGTTCAGTTTAAACCGGACCTTCAGCATCATTTAATGAAAACCCCAAACCCTTAAACTATTCCCCGGCAGCTAAAATTAATGTTTTAAGTTTTCAGTCACTTCTTATTCTTTCCCCCACCGGCTGCAGCTCTGTTGGACAATATCACACACATGCAATGTTGGACCGGGAAAGTTGAGTTTGTACAGGCGCCCTGGGGGGGTTCACACAGGGGGCATCCCAAATCGGGATACCCCAGGGAAAGCCAGAGGCCGGCCCTGGAATCTTTTAGATCCCAGGCCAGCCGCTGGTGGGTTTTGTTCCGCTTTAACTATAAAGCAGAATGGTACATCCAGAAACCTGTAGTTTTATGTTTTTCCTTCAAGTAAAAGTAAAAAAAAAGTAGGATTTCATGCAGGATACTGTTGCAAAAGCTTTGGCATCCTTGGCCAAAACTTCTGTGCACAGTTAGGCAGCTTAAACCGGACCAACAGTTGGCACGGTTGGAAAAGAATACTCCCCAAAACTCCCTTGCCCCATCTGCATGCAGCATACTGAAGCATTGTCAGCACTTACGTTTGCTCCTCCATCCACTCAAAGTTGAAACGCCTCCTCAACAATTTTCTAATGGTAGCGGCCATCTTGGAGCATCCTTTCACAGCATCTCAGCCATGCTGCTGCCTGGATTTAACGGACAATGCACAGCAACAGGAATCCCAGAAACACTTTCTGTTTGCTGGTGGCCTGCAGATGCATGAGCCTCCATTTTTGTTTTTAAAAATTTACAATAGAAGGAATCAGAAAAAGATAATTTAATTTTTATGTGCAGCAATCACACATCCCTGGGGAGGGATGTGTATGAGCACTGTGTGTTGTGTTGGTCCAGTTTAAAGTGGACCAACACCCAGGATTTTGACTATCCTGGGTGTTGGTCCACTTAGGTGGGGCACCCCGATCGGGGGCCCCGCTGTGTGAAACCCCCCCGATCGCCGCAAAAACTCACCTCTCCCCGCTCCCACGTGACCTCGTCCGGCCAATGACAGCGCTCAGAGCCGCTCTGGTATACGCGTCCAAAGCCGCTTGGACGTGCATACCAGAGCGCTGTCATTGGCTGCGTCTCTCGCTTCCCTCTAACAGGGAGCGCGCCTGCGCCGGCCATTCACAAAACGGCCGGCGCGGGAGCGCGCCCTGCTAGAGGGAAGCGAGAGACGCGGCCGCGTCTCGCGCATGCGCCGTTGGATCGCCGGTAAGGTAAGGATTGTGGGCCTCCTGAGGGGTTCCTCCCCGCGGGACATCCCGATTTCGGATGCCCCGCGGGGAGGGATCTGATCGGTCCGGGAATCTTATAGATTCCGGGGCCGATCCCCCCTGGGTGTTGGTCCACTTTAAGTCATTTTTCACTGTTTAAATTATCTCCAAAAGGCATAACATGAAAGATGATGCACACATTCTCACCTTTTAAGCAATGTCTCAGTATTTGGTTTGGCAAGAGGGACAAACCAAGGGGACCTGCACCAAAACCTTCTAATTAAAGGAGCACTATCGCAAAAAAATCGCCCAATGATAATAATCCATATAAATATGCTGTAAGGAGGAGGAGGGGCCACTTACAATGTTCCCTCTAAGACGGAGCAGCTGCTGTGCGGAGTAGCGAGGGAGCTGTGCAATGCGCGAGCGTGCTGGCGGTGGCATCCCCTGCCACCCTCTAACAAGGAGCGCCCGCACCGGACATTCACAAATGCCTGGCATGGGTACGTGCTCTGCTAAAGGGATAGCGGGGATGCAGCCGCTGCTCGTGCATGCGCTGTTGGACCGGGAAAGAAGGTGAGTTTTTGGGTGACCTGGGAGGTTTCACACAGAGGGGCATCCTGATTCTGGATGCCCCGGGAGGAGGGAATCGAGCAGCCCTGGAATCTTATAGATTCCCGAGACGATCTCTGTGGGTTTTGATCAATTTTAATGGAATCCCAGCCACACACATCCGCAGCAGGTGGCATCACTTGCCTCCTTCAGCTGTGTGCGGCCACGCACAGCCGAAAGAAAATGCCGCTGCTGGCCGCACATGTGCCGTGGGCTCAGACAGCTAAGATCTGTGGGCGAATGGCTGGGTTTCAACTTTCCTGGGTTTTGTTCCATTCCCCCAGGGCATCGTGAATCGGGATGCCCCACTGCATGAATGCCCCCAGAACGCCGCCATTTACTAACCTCTTCCTCGTTCCAACGGCCCATGTGCGGGTTCTCATCTGCCGCAACTATGTCACATGCGCCGCTGGAAAAAAGAAGAGGTGAGTGAATAGCAGTTTTCTGGGAGTTTCATACTGTGGGGCATCCCAATTTGGAATGGCCAGGGGGAGAGTCAGCGGGCAGCCATAGAATCTCTTAGATTCCAGGGATGGAATGCATCCACAGCCAGCCCCTGTCCCTAGCACCCTTGGCAAAGTTCACATTAAACAATTACCTGTCCTGAAGCGAAGCTGATGAGGAGAGAGACACCGAGCACCTCTTCTCCAGACAGCGGTTCAGGGTCAGCCAGCATGTGTTCCTCTGTATCAGTGCTTTGCTCTCCGCACATCAGAGCACTGTCAGCATGCTGGTGGGAGCGAGTCGGCGCGGGATGGAGAGATGGTCCCGCCCACATCCAGGCAATCTACAAATGTATTTGGATAGTGCACCGCACCAAAATGTCTTGGCGACACGCAACGCGTCGGTGGCGGCTGCTGCGGGGGACCCCTGGTGACATGGTGAAGTAATACAGTGTTAATTTATTTTTGTACGCTGCTATTGGTGTTACTTGTTATCATTTGCTTGGTGACCCAGTCGGGCTCAACTCAATTCAAGCCTGTTTTCATATACTCTGCTTTTTTCTTTCATCTGCATATTCGCATTCACTGTTATCTAGTGTTTTGGGCTACACACAGAGCTCAGGTTAGATTGTTATTTTGCACATATTATATGTTTGGTACTTATTTGTACATAGTATGCACATGCACTTAGCACTTTTGTGGCTTTTTTCACAGATATTTGTCTTCAATTCACTTTCTTAGCATATTCATTCCATCACTGTTTCATTGGGTATAAATCAATTATTTAATTGTTCCTTTATCTGGGTTCATCAACAGTATTTAAATTTTGCATTTTATATCACATATACACGGCGGCATCATTTAAACTCATACACATTAGTCACCACTGACTGGGATCCCCTTGCTTGTGTCTTTGTGTTTTTTAACCTTGTATGTGTCCAGATTAGTGTCTTTTTTATGTACATAATATCTATTAAAATTATAAAATATATTTTTATATTCAGTGTGCGGCCTTTTCATAAGGGTTTTAGAGATCAGTCTAGGATCTCTTATTGGTATATTCAAACACATCCAGCCAATCAGCGTCTTTGCAGCGCAGACAGCCTGAATGAATCATTGATTCATTGGCTGTGCTGTCTGCCAGTAAACCCGAGGCCCGCCCCAGAGCATGTGATGGACCTCCCCGCCGCGTGCCAGTGCCGGCCCTGCTGACAGCGACCATGTGCGGGCGGCAGGCGAGGCCGAGCGGAGGGGCTGGCGCGCACCTTACAGGGAACACGGGTCACTTATACACCCAGTATCGAGAAATATTCATCTAGGTTTGTTTTTTTTTTATTTTAATGGAAGGAAGAGGACATCTCGGGTGTCACCCCCTCATAGACTAAACCTGTAACCCCAGGATTTTATTCCGACCAGGAGAAGAAAACCACAAGCTTGGCAGGAGTTTTATTCAGTTGGGTGTATAAGTAACTCCTCCCCTTATTAGCTAAAGTGTTTATATAGATTTTTAATATTACACAATTTCACCATAGTGCTCCTTTAATACAGGTGCCACTCCCAAAGCTTACAAAGGCTTAAACCGGACCTTCAGCGTGATTCAATGAAAAGCTCAAACTCTTAAAAAACGGTTCCCCAGCATCTAAAATTAATATATTTTACGTTTTTAGTCACTAACTTATTATTATTTCCCCCACTGGGCTGCAACTCTGTTCAGGAATTTAGGATACTGGTGCCGCCATCTTGACTCAGAAGCATCACACTTACTGAGGAGAGGAGAGTGGGATAAGGTACAGGGGGGCGGGTTATAGCTGTGCTTTGCTCAGACAGAGCAGAGCTGGGGTCAGGTAAAGGTCAGCAGTCCCAGAATGCAGAGCAGCACAGTCAGGGGGCACTTCCTGTTGGCAGGCTGCCTGATAAGATGGCGGCTTCCATAAGCCGCCATCTTGGATGTTTAAAGGCTCATAACATGCAGTAGATGCAGGTTGGATGATTTTTAATGTGAGCAATCTGTATGTACAGGGTGTGGGAAACATATAAGATAGGCTCTTATTCAGGGTGAAGGTCCGGATTAATGTGAGCAATCTGTATGTACAGGGTGTGGGAAACATATAAGATAGACTCTTATTCAGGGTGAAGGTCCGGATTAATGTGAGCAATCTGTATGTACAGGGTGTGGGAAACATATAAGATAGGCTCTTATTCAGGGTGAAGGTCCGGATTAATGTGAGCAATCTGTATGTACAGGGTGTGGGAAACATATAAGATAGACTCTTATTCAGGGTGAAGGTCCGGATTAATGTGAGCAATCTGTATGTACAGGGTGTGGGAAACATATAAGATAGACTCTTATTCAGGGTGAAGGTCCGGATTAATGTGAGCAATCTGTATGTACAGGGTGTGGGAAACATATAAGATAGACTCTTATTCAGAGTGAAGGTCCGGATTAATGTGAGCAATCTGTATGTACAGGGTGTGGGAAACATATAAGATAGACTCTTATTCAGAGTGAAGGACCGCTTGTCTCCCCACCACCTACCATTTTGGTTTGGTACCATTTTAGAACGCAACAAAGGAATGTGGAGCAAGGATTTTGGGAGCTCTGACCGAGGTCTCAGACCTTAAAGCGGACCAAGAGTTAGAAAAAAGGCAAGCTCAGTAAATTGCACACCTAAAGCCCCACTCTGGTAATCGGTGACATAAACTATTGGAAGAGGGCTTAACTGCACGTGTTATGGAATAGCCGGCAGATTCTGTGCTGCATAACTGTGTGGGAGAGGCCATCTTGCCACACACATGGGCCTAGCTTCTGAAAAACCCAGTCCCACAGCCAATATTGCCTCATGTTGGTGCAATACTCCTTTATTTCTAGTAGGAAAGCCATCGGATGTGATGACTCATTACTCTGCTGCACAGCTGAAAGAATTATAACATTTTAGAAGATACCTCTAGCGCCAGGTAGCGCCTGTACAGCGCCAGGTGAACGCCGGACACGGCAGCAATTACACATTTATGAAGCCGAATCTGGTGAGCGACTGGAACAACGTCATGCAGCGTCCGATTCATCATTATCCCAGGCTCAGCGTACAGCGCCGGTGTTCATCCTTGCAGAGCGCCACGTCTTACCTGTCGCTACCTGGCGCTCTCCCATACATTTCTATGGACGATCCTTAAATCCCTTTCCTGATCCCATTTTTAATTTTTTTTTTCTTAAAAAAAAATCACTAAACCTCTGCCATGTATCCTGGGCAAGAAAATGTCATTTTTGTAAACATTTTGGATTAATATTTGTATGCAGAATTGTCCTGACATGTCTGGTAGTAAAGTGTTCATGTTACAATGTTATATAACAATGTCATTCCATGTTTTCGCTTTGTTACTGGTGGATACATGTTCATAAACAGACTTTAATCACACAGCCTCTGGCGCTATGGGCTACAACTACATGATTTTGAGCTGCCGGCGCTGTTTGAGGCTATTTTTTTTTTTATGAATGTGGTGTGAGTCAGTCGCACTGAGCCGGCGCTACCGTTCGGTCCCATACAGCGTAGTGCTGAGACTCACACATCGTATTCATCAATGCCTGCCAGCGACTGAGGCGCTCTGAGTCAAAGAACCATGACCGAGCACAGTGACCACTAGCGGGCGCTCTGAAATCCACGCTACAGATGCTCATCTGTCGCTATCTGGCGTTAGTAATGAATCACTGACTGAATGGTGTGCCTAAATCCAGATTCTGCAGTGAACAGTAATAAAGAAACATTGTTGTAGCTTTCCCCTCTCACACAATCCTCTCTAGCAGCTGGTTATTCAGTGTGTGTGTTAATATAACCTAATACACGAGCTTCCTGTGGGTCTGAGGCATTTATCTCTGTTTGGTGTGTGGGCTGCTGTTGGCACAGCTCTACCCTCATGCTTATGTGTGTGACAAGATGGCCGCTCCCATGCAGTTCTGCAGCCTGTTATCCCAGAACATTTTCATGGAGTTAAGTCCCTCAGAGGTGGGCTTTAGGGGAGCAATTTACTAAACTTTTTTTTGTTATCGTTAGAAAACGGCCAGGCGATGCAAATGTCAAAGTTATTTTTTAATAAATACCCAGACTCCTCTAACCTTGTTCCAAAACACAGCAGCCATGGCTTCTTCTAAGCAGCCGTCCAACACTTAAAGCGGACCAACAGTCAAAAATGATTTTAACCAGACCAACACAACCAACAGCGCTCATATGCACCCCCCCTCCCCAATTGATTTACCTTTTTGTAACTCCTGCTGTAGTAAATTTTAGAAACAAAATGGTGGCTCATGCATTTACAGACCGCCTGCAAACAGGAAGTGCTGCTGGGCTTCCTGTTAGTTAAAGTTGACTGAAACCCAGTGCGATCGGCCCGGGAATCTATAAGGTAACATTCTCATTGCAGGCAGTGTGCGGCATTCCAGCCAATCGCCCACCCCCGGCTCTGAAAGGCTACCAGCCATATAGTAGTATAGCCGTATAGATGTCATGATTAAGGACCCCCAAGTCTGAAACGCGTAGGCAGATGATCCTCCAGCCTTTTTTTTTTTTTATTGGGACAACCTGTACTTTGATTGAATTTTAACGATGGATCAATAAAGATTGGAATTTTATTGCAAATGCTGGCCGGCTTTTGTATCTACTGCGTATAGTGGATATAGGCCTGGAGCGCTTGTGTACTCTCCTGGGCTTTGGAGATGCAGGTAATGGGGCAGGGGACTTCTGCCCTGAGGACCGCTATAGGGGTCGCCCCCGGACCTCGATTCCAGCAGCGATTGCTACGTCCCATGATGATCACAGACAGACAGAAGTGATCTGGCTTCTGACACTCATTGGCTAGAGCTTTTTATACCCGATCAATGACACATGATGTCATCTCACTCCAGGTGTAAATGGCCCCTCCCTGTACAGACGTTATCTGCCCTGCTGAAGACTATTGATTGGAAGCACCAAGAGGAGAGGAGGAGACGCTGGATCCTGGACCGAGGGACAAAATGCCAGTCACACAGAAACTATGGCACTAAAAAGGGACCTTCACCCTGAATAAGAGCCTATCTTATATGTTTTCCACACCCTGTACATACGGATTGCTCACAATAATCCGGACCCTCACCCTGAATAAGAGCCTATCTTATATGTTTCCCACACCCTGTACATACAGATTGCTCACATTAATCTGGACCTTCACTCTGAATAAGAGCCTATCTTATATGTTTCCCACACCCTGTACATACAGATTGCTCACATTAATCTGGACCTTCACTCTGAATAAGAGCCTATCTTATATGTTCCACCCCCCCGTACATACAGACTGCCCACATTAATCTGGACCCTCACCCTGAATAAGAGCCTATCTTATATGTTTCCCACACCCTGTACATACAGATTGCCCACATTAATCCAGACCTTCACCCTGAATAAGAGCCTATCTTATATGTTTCCCCCACCCTGTACATACAGATTGCTCACATTAATCTGGACCTTCACCCTGAATAAGAGCCTATCTTATATGTTTCCCCCACCCTGTACATACAGATTGCTCACATTAATCTGGACCTTCACCCTGAATAAGAGCCTATCTTATATGTTTCCCACACCCTGTACATACAGATTGCCCACATTAATCTGGACCTTTACCCAGAATAAGAGCCTACCTTATATGCCCCCCCTGCCTGCATACAGTGCGTTTTCTGAGCCTTTAAACATCTAAGATGGCAGCAAATGGAGTCTCAGGCAGCCTGCAGACAGGAAGTGTCTTTTGGCTGTGCCAATCTGTATTCTGGGATTGCTGTGCTTTTCCTGACCCCAGCTCTGCTCTGTCTGTGCAGAGGAAAGCTATAAGACACCCGCCTGCACTTTTAACCCCCCTCCTACTCTCTTTTCCTCTCCTCATTATGTGATGCCTCTGAGTCAAGATGGCGGCGCCCGTATTCTAAAGTCCTGAACAGAGTTGCAGCCCAGTGGGGGAAAGAATAATAAGTGACTAAAAACGTAAAATATATTAGTTTTAGATGCTGGGGAAGGGTTTTTTTAGGGGTTTGGGCTTTTCATTAAATGATGCTGAAGGTCCGGTTGAAGCTGCTACCAGTGATCTAGGGGGGTTTAACATAGCGGGGCATCCTGATTTTGCCGCAGGGCAGGCCAGCAGTTGGCCCTGGTATCTTTTAGATTCCAGGGCCGGCCTTTTTGGGGTTTTGTTTAGCTTTCCAGCATATTTGGGCTATGCATGCGTATGCTTCTGCCCCCATCCAATCCGCGCCTGGGGAGGTGGCCACTCCTGATCCCGATTGCAGACCATTACTGTGCATGTCAGACGCCTCTCTTGGAATGACAGCCCACGCATGTGCCTTAGGACCGGGGTAAGGTGAGTTTTTCATGTGTGATCTGGGCTGGTTTCACGCAGTGGGGCATCCCAAATTCATACCTCCCAAGTGTCTCTGATTTGGGAGGACTGTCCCTCTTTTGAGTCTGTGTCCCCCTGTCCCCTCGTTGTTCCCATTTGTCCCTCTTTGAGGTGTAACATGCAGATCTGCAGCAATAAATGATTCATTTGCCTATTCAAAGTGTTTCTATTATTGTAACTGTTACATCCTATCTCCTGTCCATCCCTTGATTAGGGGGCGTGGCCTCATTTACATATTGTCCCTCTTTTCCACCCTGAAAAGTTGGAAGGTATGCAAATTGGGATGCTCCAGGCAAGGAACAAAACGCTACGGAAGTTGGTTTCTTATTCGCACTGAAACTGTTTTTGCGTATTTCCTCAACATGAGGTATTTAGAAATAAAACCGAAACATACACTTCAACCGGACCTTCAGCATCATTTATTGAAAAGCCCAAACCCCTAAAAAACGATTCCCCAGCATCTAAAATTAATATATTTTAAGTTTTTAGTCACTTACTTATTATTCTTTCCCTCACTGGGCTGCAACTCTGTTCAGGGCTCTATGATACGGGCGCCGCCATCTTGACTCAGAAGCATCACATACTGTACTTTGCACACACAGAGCAGAGCTGGGGTCAGGAAAAGGACAGCAATCCCAGAATGCAGAGCAACACAGCCAGAAGACACTTCCTGTTTGCAGGCAGCCTGATGCTCCATTTGCTGCCATCTTGGATGTTTAATGGCTCATAACATGCAGTAGATGCAGGTGGTAGGATAATTTTTAATGTGAGCAATCTGTATGTACAGGGTGTGGGAAACATATAAGATAGGCTCTTATTCAGGGTGAAGGTCCGGATTAATGTGAGCAATCTGTATGTACAGGGTGTGGGAAACATATAAGATAGGCTCTTATTCAGGGTGAAGGTCCGGATTAATGTGAGAAATCTATATGTACAGGGTGTGGGAAACATATAAGATAGGCTCTTATTCAGGGTGAAGGTCCGGATTAATGTGAGCAATCTGTATGTACAGGGTGTGAGAAACAGATAAGATAGGCTCTTATTCAGGGTGAAGGTCTGGATTAATGTGAGCAATCTGTATGTACAGGGTGTGAGAAACAGATAAGATAGGCTCTTATTCAGGGTGAAGGTCCGGATTAATGTGAGAAATCTATATGTACAGGGTGTGGGAAACATATAAGATAGGCTCTTATTCAGGGTGAAGGTCCGGATTAATGTGAGCAATCTGTATGTACAGGGTGTGGGAAACATATAAGATAGGCTCTTATTCAGGGTGAAGGTCCGGATTAATGTGAGCAATCTGTATGTACAGGGTGTGGGAAACATATAAGATAGGCTCTTATTCAGGGTGAAGGTCCGGATTAATGTGAGAAATCTATATGTACAGGGTGTGGGAAACATATAAGATAGGCTCTTATTCAGGGTGAAGGTCCGGATTAATGTGAGCAATCTGTATGTACAGGGTGTGAGAAACAGATAAGATAGGCTCTTATTCAGGGTGAAGGTCTGGATTAATGTGAGCAATCTGTATGTACAGGGTGTGAGAAACAGATAAGATAGGCTCTTATTCAGGGTGAAGGTCCGGATTAATGTGAGAAATCTATATGTACAGGGTGTGGGAAACATATAAGATAGGCTCTTATTCAGGGTGAAGGTCTGGTTTAACATGATATATTTAGAAATATACCGTATTTGCCGGCGTATAAGACGACTTTCTGCCCCTCAAAAACATGCTTCCAAGTGGGGGGGTCGTCTTATACGCCGGGTGCACGGTGACCAGGGCCTTATTTGCCGCAATTTGGGACTCATCCACCAGCAGCGCCGCTCGCTCACCGCCCCCCCCAATCATCTATAATTAAGTTATGGGCACACCCTGCCGCCCATCACCCCCCCCCCCCCCACCTGTCAAGGGGCTCTCACGTGCGTGCCCGGGGTCTCCATGCTGATCTCGGAAGCCGCCCGCCCTTACCGCCTCCCCTCCAATCAGCTGCTTCGGTGCCCGCCCCCTCCAGGAAGCAATGCCAGCGTGGGACTAGAGAGAGGCAATTAGGCTCCGCCCACCTGCTGATTCAGACTCGTGACTGCAGCAGAGACCTGAGGACCACGGAGGAAAAGGTAAGGAGGGAATATAAATATATTTTGTTACATATTTAAAAAAAAATGCATAATAGATGATTTTGAGTGTGTGTGTGTGTTCATAAACCATGAAAACATTTTTTTTCCAGTTTGGCCGTGGGGCTCCAGCGCGCATGCCAGCTGGCGTCCTTCCCCAGGGGCATCCCGCATGGGCGCCGATCAAACTCCTCAGTGCCATCCCCCCATCATCTGTGATTTGGTCGCAGGCACTGAGCGTGCACCGTTCATGAATGCAGAAACCAGGGGTGGTGTTACTGGTGGAGGAGTTTGATCGGCGCCCATGCGGGATGCCCCTGGGGAAGGATGCCAGCTGGCCAGATTTACTTGTTGGTCGCGGGGCATGCGCGCGGGAGCCCCATGGCCAAACTGGGGAGGCGGCTGTCCATGACTGCAGAAACCAAGAAAACATTTTTGTCCAGTTCGGCCGTGGGCCTCCCGCACATGCCTGTGTGGGCGCACTTGCCCCGCGACCAACAAGTAAATCTGGCCGGCTTACCCAGGGGCATCCCGATTTGGAATGTCCGGGGGGGGGAAGATCAGAGGCCAGCCCCCACAATACCCATAGACACTCACCTCTTCCAGGTCCAACGGTGCATGCGCAGGTTCTGGTCCAATGAGAGCGGCCACTGTCACTGTGTAATTGGGCAGGTGGCTCTCATTAAAACTAATGGGGATCCCAGCTTGTCGAGTTACGCAGTGACGGTGAGCGGCTTTCATTGGACCAGAGCCCGCGCATGCACCATTGCAGCCAGGTAAGGTAAGTGTTTACTGGACTTTCTGGGGGGTTATACACAGTGGGATATCCTGAACTGGGATGCCGTGCTGTGTAAACCCCCCCCTCCCAGAAGCCCCATTAAAAATGTAAACTAAAGCAAATCTGATGTTCTTTCACGTTTTATTTGGTGTGTGGAAGGTGTGCGGAAGACGGAGTAGTCTTATACGGCGAGTATATAACAAACTCTATATTTTGAGTGGAAATGTTGGGGGGTCGTCTTATACGCCGGCAAATACGGTAACAGAAACATACACGTCACTGTCCAGCAGGGGGCGCGCTAGAGCTTTTAACGTAATCAGCCTGAGGCTCAGTTTAATGTTCCGGTACCTGTTTCCACACAAACCTCAGCCCGCAGAAATATAAAATACACGTGTTAATTATTTAGTATTGTTTTTTCAAGCATAAATAAATAAAGATTCAAAACATAAATAAATGTATAAATAGATAAGATTCAATGTTCCTTTAATGTTCATACCAAAACGATGAGTGCGTTTGACGAAACTGACGCAGCTGTATACAAGGCTATATATAAGCGGCTGCGGGCGTGGAGGGGTTAATAGCGGATTTCCATAGGAGCGGCGGCGCAGGTAGCCGGGACCAGACATCTATAAATCACTCCCCGCCGCACAAAGCCTTCTATTTAACCCGCCGGCCAATCGTCACTCTGCTTTTCCTGACTGACAGCCCCGTCCACCAATCGCAGCCGGCTCACGGATTCTGCATACCTGGTCGCCTGAAACAAACGGGGCGGGGTCAACGACGATCTGCGACCAATGCGCGGTGGCCGGACCGGTGACTTCATTTTTAAAGGCGAAGTGTTTTTTGTCGGCGGACGGCGGCTCGCTTAGGAGACGGGGGATGACGAGGGAAGCCTTTAGAGGAGGGGCGGAGCCTGAGGAGGCCTGAGACACAGAGGGTGGTAAAGAGGTGGCTGGAGACGATTCTGGGGTGAGAAGCGCTCTGTGTGGCATTGCTGTGTGTGTGTATGTATATATAATATATATATATATTACATATATATATATATATATATATATATATATATATAGGGGGTGCCCGCCCTGCCAGTGTTAAAGGGACATTGTGTACCCAGCCGGCTCCTTCCCCGGACACTGTGTGTGTCTGTCACTAGGGGGTTGTGTAAATATGTGCAGACATTAACGCACTGTGTGTTGTTGTGTCTCTATCACTTTGGTTGTCTCCGTTTGTGTATCACTGTGTGTCATTATCTGTATCACTAGGTGGTTGTCTCAATTTGTGTGGTTGTGTCTGTCTCTGTATCATTATGTGTCATTGTGTCTGTGTTACTATTTGTGTGTGTAGGTATATGCGTATGTTTCGCTTTGTGGATCATTGTATCTTGTCTCATTTTGTGTATCACTGTGTGTCATGGTATCTATCACTGTGGTTGTCTCGTTTTGTGCATCCCTCCATGTGTGTGTCACTTTGTGTACTACTGTATGTATCACTTAAGTGGTTGTCTAAATTTGTGTGACTGTGCCTGTCTGTATCATTATGTGTGTCATTGTGTCTGTATTACTGCTTGTGTGTAGGTATATGCGTATGTTTCGCTTTGTGGATCACTGTATGTTGTCTCATTTTGTGTATCACTGGGTGTCATGGTGTCTGTATCATTGTGGTTGTCTTGTTTTGTGCATCCCTGTGTGTGTCACTTTGAGACAACCATTTAAGTGATACATACAGTAGTACACAAAGTGACACACACACACGGATGCACAAAACAAGACAACCACAGTGATACACCAAACATGGTGATACACCATGACACCCAGCGATACACAAAATGAGACAACATACAGTGTCTCAACTATACAGATACAGGCACAATGACACACAAATTAAGATAACCACTTAAGTGATACACACAGTAGTACACAAAGTGACACACACACACACACAGAGGGATGCACAAAACGAGACAAACACAGTGATACACAAAGCGAAACATACACATATACCTACACACAAATAGTAATACATACATAATGACTCACAATAATACAGACAGGCAAAACCATACAGATGGAAACATCCACCTAGTGATACAGACACACAGGGATACACACATATAGGAATACACAAAATGAAACAACCACTTAGTGATACACACACACACAGGGATGCACAAAACGATACAAACGCAGTGATACACAAAATGAAACAATACAGTGATACACAAAGCGAAACATATGCATATACCTACACACAAGCAGTAATACAGACACAATGACACACATAATGATACAGAGACAGGCACAGTCACACAAACTGAGACAACCAACTAGTGATACAGACACAATGACACACAGTGATAAAGTGAGACACAAATTGAAACATATATGCATATACCTAGACATGAAAGACAATGAAAGTCAATGGCGGCTTTTACTACAGGTAAAAATTTCAATACTTTTTTCAGGAGTAAAAAAGTGCCATTGACTTTCATTGTCTTTTTATCTAGTGATTCAGTAACAGTGACATTCTCAGGCTTTTTTCTCATGAATTGAATTTTTTACTACCGTGAGAATTTTTTTCAACTCTTACTGAATCAAGGCCAATGACACACAAATTGAGACAACCACTTAAGTGATACATACAGTAGTACACAATTTGTGTGTCATTGGCCTTGATTCACTAAGAGTTGAAAAAATTCTCATGGTAGTAAAAAATTAAATTCATGAGAAAAAAGCCTGAGAATGTCACTGTTACTAAATCACTAGTTAGGAAGACAATGAAAGTCAATGGCACTTTTTTACTCCTGAAAAAAGTATTGAACTTTTTACCTGTAGTAAAAGCTGCCATTGACTTTCATTGTCTTCCTATCTAGTGATTCAGTAACAGTGACATTCTCAGGCTTTTTTCTCATGAATTGAATTTTTTACTATCATGAGAGTTTTATTCAACACTTTGTGAATCAGGGCCATTGTGCCTGTATCTGTATTGTTATGTGTCACTATTTGTGTGTGTGTGTGTGTGTGTGTGTGTCTAGGTATATGCAAATATGTTTCAATTTGTGTCTCACTTTATAACTGTGTGGCATTGTGTCTGTATCACTAGGTGGTTGTCTCAATTTGTGTGACTGTCTCTGTATCATTATGTGTGTCATTGTGCGTATTACTGCTTGTGTGTAGGTATATGCGTATTTTTCGCTTTGTGTATCACTGTATTGTTTCATTTTGTGTATCACTGCGTTTGTATCATTTTGTGCATCCCTCTGTGTGTGTGTGTGTGTGTCACTTCTGTGTGTATCACTAAGTGGTTGTTTCATTTTGTGTATTCCTATATGTGTGTATCCCTGTGTGTCTGTATCACTAGGTGGTTGTTTCCATTTGTATGGTTTTGCCTGTCTGTATTATTGTGAGTCATTATGTCTGTATTACTATTTGTGTGTAGGTATATGTGTATGTTTCGCTTTGTGTATCACTGTGTTTGTCTCGTTTTGTGCGTGTGTGTGTGTCACTTTGTGTACTACTGTGTGTATCACTAAGTGGTTATCTTAATTTGTGTGTCATTGTGCCTGTATCTGTATAGTTGTGTCACTGTGTGTGTGGTATGTGTGTATATATAGCCCGCCCTGCCAGTGTTAAAGGGACATTGTGTACCCGGTCGGCTCCTTCCCCGGACACTGTGTGTGTCTGTCACTAGGGGGTTGTCTTAATGTGTGTATAGACATTAACGCACTGTGTGTCATTGTGTCTCTATCACTTTGCTTTGTCTCGTTTTGTGCATCCCTCTGTGTGTGTGTGTGTGTCACTTTGTGTACTACTGTGTGTATCACTAAGTGGGTATCTTAATTTGTGTGTCATTGTGCCTGTATCTGTATTGAGATATATATATATATATATTATCTCAATACAATGTGGAGCTCGCCCTGCCAGTGTTAAAGGGACATTGTGTACCCAGCCGGCTCCTTCCCCAGACACTGTGTGTGTCTGTCACTAGGGGGTTGTGTAAATGTGTGTATAGACATTAACTCACTGTGTCGTTGTGTTTCTATCACTTTGGTTTTCTCATTTTGTGTATTCATATGTGTGTATCCCTGTGTGTCATTGTGTCTGTATCACTTTGGTTGTCTCATTTTATGTATTCCTATATGTGTGTATCCCTGTGTGTCATTGTGTATGTATCACTAGGTGGTTGTGTGGTTTTACCTGTCTGTATCATTGTGTGTCATTGTGTCTGTTGTGTGTCGGTATATGCGTATGTTTCGATTTGTGGATCACTGTATCATGTCTCATTTTGTGTGTCATGGTGTCTTATCACTGTGGTTGTCTTATTTTGTGCATCCCTTTGTGTGTGTCACTTTGTGTACTGTATGTATTACTAAGTGGCTGTCTCAATTTGTGTGTCATTGTGCCTGTATCTGTACTGTTATGTGTCACTGTGTGTGTCTTTAGGTATATGCGTATGTTTCAATTTGTGTCTCACTTTATCACTGTGTGTCGTGTCTGTATCACTGTGGTTGTTTCATTTTGTGTATCCCTATATGTGGGTATGTGTGTCACTTTGTGTATCATTGTGTGTCATAGGCCTTGATTCATCAAGAGTTGAAAAAAATCTCATGGTAGTAAAATATTCACTTCAGGAGGAAAAAACCTGAGAACGTTACTGAGTCATCCAATAGGCAGACAATGAAAGTCAATGGCAGCTTTTACTACAGTGTAGAAAGGAGTAAAAATCTCTTGACTTTTCTCAGGAGTAAAAATAGTGCCATTGACTTTCATTGTTTTCTTATCTGGTGAATCAGTAACATCCATTCTCAGGCTTTTTTTCTCATAAAGTGATTTTTTTTACCATCAACTCAAGGCCAGTGTCTGTATCGCTGTGGTTGCCTCATTTTGTGTATTCCTATATGTGGATATATGTATGACATATGTCCTTCTTTGTGCATTACACACAAAGTATTACTTGGTGTTTTTGTTGTGTGTCTCTGTGTATTGCTGTGTGTAGATGTGTTTGTTTCTGTACCATTGTGTGTTTGTGGGGCTTATTTAAAGTGGACCAACACCCAGGATTTTGACTATCCTGGGTGTTGGTCCACTTAGGTGGGGCACCCCGATCGGGGGCCCCGCTGTGTGAAACCCCCCCGATCGCCGCAAAAACTCACCTCTCCCCGCTCCCACATGACCTCGTCCGGCCAATGACAGCGCTCAGAGCCGCTCTGGTATGCGCGTCCAAAGCCGCTTGGACGCGCATACCAGAGCGCTGGCATTGGCTGCGTCTCTTGCTTCCCTCTAACAGGGAGCGCGCCTGCGCCGGCCATTCACAAAACGGCCGCCGCGGGAGCGCGCCCTGCTAGAGGGAAGCGAGAGACGCGGCCGCGTCTTGCGCATGCGCCGTTGGATCGCCGGTAAGGTGAGGATTGTGGGCCTCCTGGGGGGTTCCTCCCCACGGGACATCCCGATTTCGGATGCCCAGCGGGGAGGGATCTGATCGGTCCGGGAATCTTATAGATTTCCGGGCCGATCCCCCCTGGGTGTTGGTCCACTTTAAGAAATGCTTACAGCATGAGGCGGGGGTGAGACGTGTGTTGGCTGGGGACTTGGTTGCTGCTGGCGTGCTGTGGATCAGTAAGATTCTGTTTATGTGTTGTGTGTCTGTCCTACTGTCATAATTTGTTGATATTTAGTGAGATAGGTTTAGATTATAATTGGTAGAGCGCTTTGCACTTTATTTGGGGTACGGGTGGAATTTGGTGTTTGTTCCATGTGGTTAGTGAACATGGTTTCACTATACATTATTAGTAATTAATATTATTGGGTATCTTTGGATATCTTACACATTTTTTTTGCACTGTTTTAATATTTTCAATACCAGCCTTGTACAGACACCAGTGTGTGTGTGTGTGTGTGTGTGTGTGTGTATGTGTGTATATATGTAAATATATATATATATATATATATATAATTAGTTATTTTATGTGCATATGCTGTATAGATTGGGCTCAGCAGCACCATATATTTCCATCTGTATATATATATTTGTTCCCTCCCATCCCCCTTTTTCTCCCCCCGCCCCCCCCCCCCCTCAATCCATTGAATGTGTTTGTTTTTTAACTTGGTTTTAATAGTCCTGTCATTGTATATATAGATTTGTAATAATAAAGTTGTGGATATTTTTTCAGAAATAAATGTAGTGGTGCCACTTAGTTTGGTGGGGTTGGCGATTTTGGGGTGTTGTGGGATCCCTGGTTGGTTCTGCTTTGGCCTTTTGGCTTTTTTGCCAACCTCTAGTGTTGCACACTAACTTATCGGTAATTATGTATTGCGTGCGGCCTTTCCTCGTATAGTATATTAGACTCACAGCATGTAACACGACGCTGGCAGGTCTATTTCTGCTGTGGTCGGCGGCATCTTTATTTATGAAGGAAAAAATGAATAGGGCCATAAAGCGTCCCATGTATCAGCAGCGGGAATATTTGAGCACCGGTGCTGTGTTTCCGGCAAGCCCCATCACATCATGTCATTCTCAATGACTCTTTCTAGTTATGTCATTTTAGGTCCTTTAGCGTTTTTTAAAAGGTTTGTGCCCATGCATGTGACACGCGATCCCTGGCCTGTTTGGAATGTTTTTTTTTATCATTTTCTGCACTTAGGTTATGCGCTGGTAACTAGCGGCTTTTGCCCTGCAAATCGTATGTCATGTTATTGTCCCAAACGTCATTACATGTGTTTTCATATTGTCAGTGTGCTGCCATCCTTTTTAAAATGCCTTTTATTTTTCATTGCACCTGGTGCTGTGTTTTTAAGTGTCCTGGTTTAACAGCGCCAGTGCGGGCGCTGTGATTTTTTAAAAAATAAATTACAATGGTTTTTAAGCACTACCTGTCGTTATCTCCATAGGAAAAAAAAACAACGTGGGGCCAAAAGCTCCTCAGGAGACGCTCATGTGGTGCTATTATTACATTGTGCTCTCCGTGTCTGTGTGTCTCGCATATTGTATCTGTATGGGCCTGTGCGTCATTTGGCGGTTGTCTCAATTTGTTTATTGCCTAGTGTGGGTTTATGTCTTACTGTGTGTCATGTGAAGGGTTCATTCCACTTATTATTTATAATAATATTTTTACTTCTTATTGTGAACTGAAACTTCCTGTACATAATGTTGTCAGGTGCTGCACACCTTTATGTTTGTTATATTTGCATGCAATCTATTGAAAAGCAGCAGAGGTCCAGGCTCATCAGCTCCATTTTAGTTCCTCCCAAAGGTGTTGATGGCAGAGAGGTCAAGCGCTCTGTGTGGGCCAGTCATGCTGGAACTGAAAAGATCCCTGTCCAAACTGTTTCCACACAGTGTACAAATGTCCATAATGCCCTGTTATGCTTTTACGCCTCCCCCATTGTACAGCATCGAGTAGGAACAGTCCAGTGCTACTTAAAAGGGAACAAACCCCAGCTGTGGCCACCCTGGAGTCTAAAAGCACCCCCCTCAGGGCATACGGCTCTGATTGGCCATGCGCTGTAGGAACGTGGAAGAGGTGAGTTGTTGTGGGCTTTCTTGGCGGTTTCACACAGTGGGGAATCCCAATTGACACTGAGTAGCAGAATGGCAATTGGTAAAAGTTCCTGGATGAAGTAGAAGAATGCACAAAAAAATATGCTTATTCACAGCAACATCCGTGTGCAACATTAAAGTGGACCAACACCCAGGGGTGATCAGATTCCCGGGCCGATCACCTCACTCACCGCGGGACATCCGAGATCGGGATGTCCCGCCGGGTGAAACCCCCCAAAAAAACCCAAACTCCTTACCTGATCCGCCGCCGCCTCCCGCGCGCCCCTCTAGATGTGCCCGCGCCAGCCGTCTGTGAATGGCCGGCGCGGGCGCGCGCCGACAGTGACGCGCGGGAGGCGGCGGCGGACGTGCTGTCCTGGACGCCGCTGTCACCCGCTTGGACGTCGGCGGGGATTGGACGGCATGGTCACATGGAAGCGGGAAGAGGTGAGTTTTTGGGGGTTTCTGGGGGGTTTCAGAGAGCGGGACACCCCCGATCGGGGTGCCCCACCGAAGTGGACCAAAACCCAGGATACTCAAAATCCTGGGTGTTGGTCCACTTTAAGTTCTCGGAAAGACAGGGGCTGCAATGGCCAACCCCTGGAACCCCCCCCCCCCAATCAGATCTTCAGTTGGGATTTAAATATTGCACCCTTGCCCAGGCGCGTAACTTGGGGGGTAGGCAGGGCTTATGCAGTGGGTCAGGGGATGCCAAAACGGGGCCTAAGCACAAGTCGCAGTGCGGGGATGAGCCCTCAAGATCCTACAGAGGCAGCTGGCCTGAAACACATAGCAGAGTACAGCCTTATTTATCTCCCTCCCTCAGTGAAGAGAAGGGAAGGGGAGAGGTGGGAAGTTGAGTTGGGGTCCCAGAGCCGAGTTCCCACTAACTGTTGTGCTGTGGCTCTTAGTTATTGTTACCTAAGGGTTAATTGTAGGACAAGAGCAGCCAAGCGTGGGAGATTTTTGGTGTCGCAGGTCTGATAATGCCTTTGGTGCAAGAGGAGGTGGCGGGGGGGGGGGGGGGGGTATTAAGAGGGGACTGCTAGGCCACATCTCTAGAAGCAAATGGGGGCTGAGCTCCTTCTCCTGAATCTTCCTCTGCGCAGCACAAGAAATTGAAGCTCAGACCCTGTCAGCAACATCAGCATATGAGCAGCTACTCCAGTCTGCTCTGAATGAGAACTGGCTAGCACACTGCAATACTTAATATAATAGTTTTAATAGTATGTTTGTGTTTTATGATGTCTGTGTGTTCAGTGAGTGTCTGTGTGGTAAAGGGGAACCAGGAATTTCACAATCCCAGGTTTTGTTCCCCTCAATCACAGCATCCCTATTTTGGGGAGTCCTAAATTCTCGCGTTCCTGGCTGCCGCAGGGACATTCTCTAAAATAGTCACTGGCGTGAAAGGTAGGGGAAGCGGTTTCAAATCTTTGCCCCGGGTACCAGAAAGCCTAGCTACCCCTCCGCCCTTGCCGTTGCCCTTGACACCTTATTAGTAGGTAGAACTCTGATACAAGAAGGACAGTCGAGACATTCGAAGCGTTTCTTGGGCAGGTGCCATTAACAAGGATATAAAATCTTGCTTGACATTGGCAGGAATGGTGATATGGGGTCAGGTGGTCCACATGTAGGACTATGGGTTCTGAGGTCTTGTAGGAACTCCAGAGTATGTTGTGGTAATAACACAGGGCCTGATGTTCTGCTTGTTTTGTTGTTATATACTTATATACTTTTAGCAGGATGGTAAATAGTTGGAGGGCCCTTCATTATCTTCTTTATTTCAAAGTCATTAGAGCTGTGTAAACATATTAATAGCACTTCCTGTTTTGTATGTAGGGAACCAGTAAATTAAAATGGAAGGTTACGAACGATGTGAGATAGGGAAATTAAAAGGGACTGCTCAGAAGCGTATTTAAAAATACAGGAGGTTCCTTTACATTGTGCTCTCCTCTCAAGCCTCCCCTCCCCACTGAATAGTGCACTGGACAAATGGAAAATATTGATTCCAGATCTAGATCCGGGAGACTAAAGGGAGGCGATAGACAACCTGTACTCCTCAGCAATAGATTCAAAAGACAGGCTAATCCAGGCTAAGTGGCTTCACCAGGTTTACTGGTGTTAGGTCCGTACCCCAAGTGGGCACAGCTTCTACTCCTGTTGTCAGAGTCCAAATCATTCTAAGAGTGAATAAGACACAGACACTGCTGTGTAGTAAAGACTCAAAGGGCATCTGAAGCAAATACGCCCTTTTGTTTATTTTCAGCTGCTAATATACAATGATATGGGTGGGTGTTGCCACACATATACAGATACAAATTCAAGCATTTTCATTGGTCATCTGACACGCCCCTTTCCCAGTATACACCCCGTAGGGAGTGTCAGACTTTTTCTTGTAATTTTATTATTTGTCTGACCCTCTCCCAAGTCATGACCTGGGAAAAGTACAAAATATGAAAACATTTCTTGGAATGATATGAGTTATGGCGTCACAAGCTGTATTTTGGCTAATAATGCTGTGAAGGCTAAAACCTTGATGAGAAGAAGTGGTGTTCACACAATAAAGTACAGATAATAGACATTCTTCAGAAAATCTGATGCTTGTTTGCTCAAAAGTCAAAAGTGTCCATGTTAATTGCAGTCAGGTTAACAACTAAATAGTTTAACCCTATCACTGGACACCAGGTGTAAGGTCAAACCAGGCACCTTAAAGTGGACCAACACCCAGGGGTGATCGGCCCTATAGATTCCTGGGCCGATCACCTCCCTCACCGCGGGGCATCCGAGATCGGGATGTCCCGCCGGGTGAAACCCCCCCAAAAGCCAGAAAAAACCTTACCTTATCGGCGACGGATCAGCCCTGTAAGAGGGACACGCGGGAGGCGGCGGCGGCTTGTCCGTCGCCGAAAAGGTACGTTTTTTTGGGGCTTTTGGGGGGGTTTCACACAGCGGGGCATCCTAATCTCGGATGCCCCGCTGAAGTGGACCACCACCCAGGATATTGAAAATCCTGGGTGTTGGTCCTCTTTAATACACATGGTCTGGGAATGCCGAGTGATTTCGAGGTACTGGGATGCAGTATCTAGCTATATATCCACCTCTATGGACTTACCAATTAGAAAGTCAGCTGCCCTCTGTTTGTTAAGTCTAGTTGAACCCATGCAGGATGGTGGCCCGCAGAGAACCCTTCTACGGTTGTTAAATGTTTTACGCTAGGAAATGCATCCTACTAAATTGGAAACATCCGAGTGAGCCAACTCTGTCGGGGTGGAAAAGCCTGATAAATGGTAAGCTAGTCTTATATAAGATGACCTACATGGCCAGGGGATGCCCATACAAGTTTGAGCGGGTGTGGGAGGCGTGGCTTAATGCATCCAGCACAGCTAATGACTAGGAACAGCTGCCTATTATTCTTCCTGGGGCTCCATAATACCTTCCATTTAGATAGAGAAATGAGGCGAGTATGAGTGGGTGTGTGTGTGAGCGACTGTACACACGTTATATATGTGTATGTTTAGTTTCTGTAAGTTGCCTCTTTTTAAGGGGACGATTGTAAATTGTAATTGTAATTTGAAATGCATACATAAATTACAAAAAAAAAAAAATTACAGGGGGTTCAAAGAGGTTGTGAAATAAAACAAAATTTACACCAGAGAAAAGTTAGGGCCCCTCCAGCCCTGGTTTTACAATTATAAAATACCCCCCACCCTGCCACCCTCTATTAGCACTGAAGCAGCTCTAATGGAGGGTGAACCACTACCACTTGAAAGGGCTGCAATAAAATGTATGCTGCAAAGGTAACCAAAGATGAGGTGAGTACGGGTAGGCTGGGGTGATGTGGGCAGAGGTGAGATGGTAAGAGAAGTGATAGGTGGGTAGAGGTAAGATTGGACAAGGTGGGAAGAAATAGATAGAGGGAGGGCTGCCCTTAGGCCGTGTCACCCTGTGCAAGATTCTAGGATGGCGCCCCCTAGAGACACACACACACACAGACAGAATGGAGAGCGAGTAACAGAGGAAACACAGAAAAGAGGGAGATGGAGAGAATGAGAGGAAAAAAAAGAGAAGGATTTGAATAGGATTGCAAAGAAAGATAGGAAGAAAAGTACAAGAGAAATAAAGAAAGAACTTAATAAACAATGAAAGAGAGAGCAAAAGAAAAAAAAATGTAATAAAGAGAGACGGTGACAGAGAGCGAAAGAAAACAAAGCGAGACAGAGAATGAAATAAAGAGAGAGAGCGATTGAATGAAAGAGAGAGCCAGAAACTGAGAGCGAAAAATAAAGAAATTGGAAAAGAGAAATGGAAGGAAAGTTAAAAGAAATGTCAAGAAGCTGAAAATAGAGGCAGAAATGTGAAAAAAAATAAAGGAGAGAAATAAGGCTTTTTGGAAAAAGAGAGACCTGCTGTTCCAGTTCAGAGTTCTTGGCACCCGCCCTTTACAGGAAGGTTGGGATGGCACCCTGTGCGACTGCCATTTAAAGTAAGCAAGGGTATGGAGGTTAGGTAAGCAAGGGTGAACTGGCATCTCCAGACTCGCCCAACACAAACCACACGCCCATGTGTGTTACCCACCTCTACAGATACTTTAATCGGTGACACACTGCTCTCTAGTGGCCAGCCACTTACACTGCAGGCAAGGCAAGCTTAGGGGCTCCAGGCACCACAAATGAGGGCTGTGTGAGCCGCACCCCGGGCCACAGTTTGCGCATCCCTGCTGTTATGAATAATTCTGTTTGGCTGTGTAACTATAGAGTCAAACTAATACCTTTATTCGGGAACAAGGAGTCACGTGATCACCTTGTTTTACTATGGTACATAAAATAATTTTAACAAAAATGCTAAGTAAAAAAAAAATAGGGCGTTTGGCTCCACAAGGTCAGGGGACAGAAATCGGCCTCTGCATTCTTCTAATGCCAGGGTACCCAAATGGAAAGGGTTCCAAATATCTATACAGTAAGTACTTGAAAGCCTCAAACTCTACAGCTTCAGTGTTCATGTCATTCTCTTATAAAATACTTGCTCCACATGAGTGAGTCTTCCAGCCCCAAAGAAGTGAATGGCAGAAGCAAAACCCAGACATACACTGGTAAAGCTGCTGAGACAGGTAAGCCAGTAATTTAGAGCATGGTGCTGGCAGTGCCGCCCCCGTACACCATTGTCACACTTTAGCTTTGATATTATGCTAAAACTCTACTTGTGTTGGTTTAGCAGACAACTGCGAGCCACACAATGGGATCTGTGAGCCACATGTGGCTGCCAAGCTACAGGTTAGGATCCCCTGTTTATAATGGATTTGGTTATATGTTCTTATCTATATGACAGTAACCCTTCCTTTTGTTCTTCAGGTGGTCCCCGGCTCTTCCTGCTCGACCATGGAAACCGCTGGTCCTCTAATCCATGTGGACTTCCCAGACGTGGCCAGCTCCCTCTTGGAAAGCCTCAACCAACAGCGCATGGAGGGGAAACTGTGCGACGTCTCCATCCACGCACAAGGCCGGGTGTTCCGCGCACATCGCGCAGTCCTGGCCGCCTCCTCCCCCTATTTTCATGACCAAGTGCTGCTTAAAGGAATGAGCTGCGTGGCCTTACCCGGTGTGGTTGACCCCGGGGCCTTCGAAGCTGTGCTGTGTGCCGCCTACACGGGCCGCCTGACCATGCTGGCTGACGAGATTGTTAACTACTTGACTGTGGGCAGCGTTCTCCAGATGTGGCACGTGGTGGATAAGTGCTCTGAGCTTTTGAAGGAGGCTCGAGCCAACAATAGCGCCGCTAAGGCAGAAGGAGATGGCAGCGGTAGTAACGTACCCACCCCTCAGAGACCTCACTCTGGAAGGGCCAGCGAGAACCAGTCTCCAAGCAGCAGCAACTACTTTAGCCCCCGGGAGGTCCCGCCTGAACCTTCTGCTGAAAGGAGTCGGAGGAAAAGCGAGGTGGCCTGTGAAACGGCAGAGGAAGGTGGAGTTGAGGAAGACCAAGTCGCAGGGGAGGCTTCTGTTGCAAGCTGCTCCAGTTACCGGCGGCCCAGCATTGTGCCGCAGAGGCATTGGGTATATGTGAAGAAGGAACGCCCCCACCAGGGCCTGCTGTTGACATGCGAAGGTGAAGAGGAAGAGGATGATGAAGAGCTTGAGGAAGACGAAGAAGAAGAAGAACACTTAAGTATTAGCGACGTTCGCACTCTCAACGCCCCAGAGGAGCAGGTGAACTTCTGCGAACCTTCAGATGGCTTGCCGTACGAGGAAGGTGTAGCCGGCAGCTCGGGATACCCACAGGGTCCTCCTCTTCTGCCCCTGGACATGCAAGGGAACCAGTTGATGGTCTTGCCTTCTGGGCACGGCGAAGCTGGGCAAGGAAGCACAGGGACGAGTCAAGGAGAAGGCGGAAAAATCTTCCTGTGCCACTGTGGGAAAGCCTTCTCGCACAAGAGCATGCGCGACCGTCACGTCAACATGCACCTCAACCTGCGGCCCTTTGACTGCCCGGTCTGCGGGAAGAAATTTAAAATGAAGCATCACCTTACGGAACACATGAAAACACACACGGGGGTAAAACCGTACGAGTGCGAGGTTTGCGCCAAGAAGTTTATGTGGAGAGACAGTTTCATGAGGCATCGCGGGCATTGTGAGAGGCGGCACAGAGCGGGGGCGGGAGGCGTAGTGGCCAGTCAAGCTCTGAGCGATTCTCCACCTGTGTAACGTAGGCAGGGGGGCAGAACATGGATGCGGGGGGGGGTTGGAAAGAGGTATCGCCTTTCCTGAAGGATGTCGATTGGTGCACCACAGACGCTGAAGTGATTGTACACTTCCTGTTGCATGAAGTCTGGAGAAAACTATCAGACGTATATAATGGTAGCGACGTGGGCTGCTCTTCTGGCCATCCATGGAGAGCCAAAGTGGTGGCCTTCAACATCCTGTTTTCCCTAAACCCTAAAACCCAAAGGAAGTTTGTCATCACCACCTATCCCCAGCCCAGTGCCCCAAAACTGCCTGTCTTTTTTTTTTTTTTTTGGTAATAAAGCCTATTCATAAAAACACAAACTGGACACCGTCCGCTGTTTGAATGGTCAGCCATATTGTTCCCTGACCGTGCAGCGGCACCCCCTGGTGCTTTCCAGTGATGATTAATTAAACACAGCTCAGCATTGGAGGTCAGCCTTATCGGTTAAAATAACTGCAGCAAACCTGAAAGAACTACAAGCTAAACTGCTATTTTGTGACAGTTTACCTTGGAACTGATTGAATTAGCTGCCATTCGACAAGGCTATACAAAAAAAATAGAAACACTGGTTGTTTTGGGGCACTGGGCTTGGGAAAGAAGATGACGACATATCTTCCTATATGAATATAGGATCACTTTGATGCAAGAAATGCCTTAAACTAAATGCATTGTGTCCTCCTGCAATGTGGACTAGCAGAAGGCCTAAATATAGGTTGAAGAAATCCTCCAAGTATAGGTCCTTGTCACAATGTGAACCTGAGTCTTTAGTACAGCTCTTATACCAGTTATTTTAAGGACAACTTCCATTCTGGGGTACCAGCAGCAGCAACGTGTGGGTTAATCCCAGCCTTAGGCGGGGACTGCAAGATAGAAAAAAACTAGCTCCTCCCAGCCTATATAGGGCAGGCTGTGGCAGGATCTTCTCAGTTAATTAAAAAGGAGTTCAGCCACAGCCCGGGGAGGGGAGAACTCTAACCTACGCTTAATGTGTGCAACAAAACTAAAATCGTGTAGAAGGCATCAACAGACGCAGTCGTAACACAACATAAGAGCGGGTGTGGTGCCCCGGAATGGAATAGGACGAGAAAGGAAATTTACCGGTGAGTACGCAAATTTCCCATCTGTTCTATTCCGTGCACCGCCATTAACAACGCGTGGTGGGACGTCCCAAAGCAGTAACCTCAATAAGGGTGGGACTGTGCAAGAACAGCCGACTGCGTCAACCTAACCAAGAACAACGGCACTGACATCTCAAGCTTAGACCCCCAGAGAGGGGTTTACCACCGTCTGCAGCACCTTACACTCCAGAGCAGAATCGACAGATGCCCTGACATCAAGTCTGAAAAACTTGGTGAAAGTGTGGAGAGACGACCTCATCGCCGCCTTGCAGACTTGTTCCGCTGACGCCTTGTGTTGGAAAGCCCAAGACATGGCAATAGCCCTGATGGAGTGAGCGTTGACCTGGAAGGGTGCCTCCTTCCCCTTGCAAGCTTAGGTTTGTATAACCACCTGCCTGATCCATCTGCTGTGAGCGGACCTGGCAGCCTCCAGTCCCCTCCTTGGTCCTTCTGCGATCACGAACAAGACTTCCCTCTTACATACCTCTAGAGTAGCAGCAAATAAAAAACCTTAATGCCCTTACCACATCGAGGGAATGCAGTCGTTCCCTATGGCGGGCGGGGTGTGGGCACAAGGAGGGTAGCAAGGTCTCCTGATTAAGATGGAAGGCAGAGACCACCTTGGGCAAAATATCCTGCTTCACATGAAACGCTGCTCTTTCTTCATGCAGCACCAAAAGGGTGATCTGATGGAAATCGCTGTCAGCTCCGAAACCTGCTGGATGGAGGTGATCTCTACAAGAAGAGCCACCTTCTGCATGAGCACGTCGGGGAAACCTCCGCCATGGGTTCAAAGGGGGCCCCTGAAGGGCTGATAGGACCAGATTTAGATGCCAAGGTGGGACTATTGACCACCACGGAGATTAAACATGTGCAGCACCCTACATGAAAGTGTGAATTACCTATGCTCCGCGATCGCCCATTGGAAAAAAAAAATGGATAAGGCCGAGACCTGGCCCTTAAGGGTGCTGAGCTATATGTCAACTTACAGGCCTTGCTAGAGGAACTCCAAAATCTTGGGTAACTAGAACCTCCTACAGGAGTGGCCCTTAGGTTTGCCCCAAGACACGAAGGCCCTCTAAGTCCTGTAGTAAATTCTAGAGGATGACTGTTTCCATGCTCGAATCAAGGTCTGAATTACCGCGGCAGAAAAACCCCTCTCCTCCAATATGCTGGTCTCAACAGCCAGGCTGCTAAAGCCAGTGCTAGAGAATTGGGGTGCCTGTTGCAGAAGATCTCAGTGGTTGGGGAGTTGCCACAGGGGCTCCGCTGCCAGGCTGACGAGATACGAGAACCACACCCTTCTGGGCCAGTGTGGGGCGATCAGGATGATAGGAATTTGCTCGCAGTTGACCTTTAACATGCGACCCAGGAGTGGCAGTGGCAGGAATGTGTACAGCAGGCTGTACCCTGGCCAGTGCGTCAACCGCCATGGTCAGAGGGTCTCGCACCCAGGACACAAACCTCTGGACCTTCCGATTGTGCCGAGATACGAAGAGGTCCACCTCCAGCACGCCCTATCAGTCGCAGAGGGCAGGAAACACATCCAGATGAAGGGACCCTTCCCTCTGGTTCACCATCTCCCTGCTCAAATAATCGGCCTGCAGATTCTCCACCCCCCGGAATGTGAACCACAGAGATGCACAGAACGTGAATTTCCACCCACCTCATGATGCAACTCACTTTTTGCCAGATCCTGGTAGCCCCCGCCCCCCAAATGGTTTATGCAGGCCGCCGCTGTGGAATAGTTGGACTGTACCCTGACCGGAAGGTCCCTGAGCTGGGCAGACCAATGCCTGAGAACCAGCAGAATCGTCCTCAGTTTCAACACATTGATTGGAAGACTGCGCTCCTGCTGGTCCCAGAGACCCTGATTGTCCAGAACACCACCCCAACCCATCAGACTGGCATCTGTGGTCAAGATGACTCTGCACTGGCAGGAAAGAACAGCCCACTGCCAGCGACAGCTGGTCCAGCCTCCAATTCAGGGATCGCCAGCCATTGTCCATCAATATCAATCTAACCTGCCAGCTGCAGAAGGCGGCGCAGGACAGTAGTGCGCACAGGGGTCCCTCGCTCGAGGTCAGGCGCGCTTGGCACATGGGACACGCAGCACCACCCCGGTGCCTCTGATGCCTCCGACATGGTGAAATGGCTGCTTTAACTGCTAAGCAATACAGCTGGAGCGCTGGTCCCCACACCCTCCTGTCTGTCGACAACTGGTCATACCTGCCTGCCCTACCGGAAAAGCAACCCCCCTGCAGCTGAAAACCCACCGGCCGAGCATGCAGCAGCTTTCAGACCCCCACCCTGCAACAACAAGAACGATGTTGTGTTCCTAAAGTAATCTGTACAAGTCAAAAAGGCTTTGCCCCAGAGGGAGCCCCACCTGACCAGGGAAAACTGTGGGGCGGTAGACACGCTCGATCCAATACTCCGCCTAGGAGAACAGGGAGGAAGTTCAGGGGCTGCCAAGCAACGATCCGGGGATGCCGCAGCGACCTTCGGACACCGCACAAGATTGCGCTGCCTCGTGCTGTTAAGTAAAGTTGGCAAAAGCAGGGCACATGGCCAGTTGCCACGCCCCCTTCTGACACGGCCGCCTCCCTTCCAAATGTTGGCAGCTGAGCTCTGAATGAGCTCTGACCAGAATGGCTCCCAACAGTAGTAATCACAAACACACTGACACCAGGGAGCCCAGCCACCTAGCTCAGGCCCCACCCCGCTGCCATGTGGAAGGCAGACTGTGTCTTTCACAGGGTGTCATGGGGTAGATAACTCAGGAGGTACAGGGATCGGGGCTCATTGGGAGACACACAGCAGGGCCCAGAGATCAGGTACCCTGCTGCAATAGTATCCTGATACTCGTGGCTAAGACCCAGTCAGACAATCCCCGGCGCGCTTACCTGGACCCTTGCGTGTTCCCCGCACAATCTCATGTTATCAGCTTAGGAAACAACTTTATCATCAACAGTCATCTAACGGGGGTCCGTAAGCACTGTAATTAAAAAAAAAAATCCAGACATCTTCACAGTCCCCCTGCCACTGCAAGAAAAGAACTGAGGAGATCCTGCCACAGCCTGCCCTCTAAAGGCCGGTAGAAGCTAGTGTTTTTCCTTGCAGTCCCCACCTACAGCTGAGATTAACCCACGCGTTGCTACTAGAGATGAGAAATGCAGAATCCAATCAGCCCCTTCAAGCTTTCCGTTCTGTTCCAGTAAGAAAATTTCATTTGGAATATTTAGCTTTGTTTCTTCTGGGACAATCTCGGCTAGTGCTCCCCCTAGTGGACGAAATCTGGCCACAGCCTAAAGGGTTACTAAACCCAGAGAAAACAAAAAACAGGGACTCGCCTTCACTCCTGCACAACCAGGTCGCTCTGACGGTGCCTCGGGCCAGCAATGGATGGACGTTGCTTGAGATCCGGCGGAAGCGATGCTCGCTGTTAGTCGGGGAGCGTTTCCGGGCGGTGGACAGGGATTCAGCTGCTGCGCGGAAGCCTAGACGAGTGCCTGTTTTTTTTTTTTTCTTGGCTTCAGTAACCCTTTAGGTAAAGAAAAAATATGCTCCCCTTTTGTCCCTCACAGGTCCTTCATCCAGCTCCAGGGTTTTTAAACTATCTGATATCGTCCTTAATGTTTGCCACCTCCAGGAATAAATTCTGACCCTCAGCAAACCATTCCCTATATTGCAATGACTGGAGGGGGCGCCAAGTGTGACCGACACGGGATGTCAGGGTTCTCATTTTTTGCCTTTGTGAGCTTTAAAACACGAACTGTGGGGGACAGAGGGTGAGTACAGTTTTTTTTTCCCTGTCTGGACAATCCCTTTAATAACTACCTGGTCTAGATTTGTCATCCTTAATGGTTCAAATAAATAAAGGCTAGATAAAGGTTGCCTGAATGTGTGCATTCACTATGGCCACTAGGGGCAGCTCTAGGTGTCAATCAGCCAAACAAATTGCAAAAAAAGGTGCGTTAGGGTGTTCTTATTAAAACGTAGCACTAAAGCCTAAAGCCTAAATAACTTTTGGTTCACAGGAGCAGCCATGATGGGATTTCTGCAGCTGCCGACCCATTAATATTGTTTATTTTTAAAGCTCCATTGTATTCCAAGGTGGATCCCATTGACTTTTAGAAGAGTAGAGTAGAAGACATAGGATAGTGCTTTGTCTTATATATCTCAATAGAAGACAATAGGATGTCAGCCATAAGTAATGCCATCATGGCTGTCCCTTTAAGGCTAAGGACTTCTTATCAGCAGGTAGGTCATCAGACCACTCTGCAGCGAGGAAGGGACTTTGTGAGTGTAAATTCATTGGTATTGGCTCTTTAGTTATGCCTTGTAATCCTTAGGTGTCCCTAGTCGGATCAGCCTGTGTGAGGTCAGGTAAGTAATGCCTTTTTTTTAATTTGCCTTTACAAACCCTTCAATACTTGATCCAATTAGGAAAGCCTTGGCATTAAAAGGCATAATTAAAGGGATTGTCCAGCCTGAGTGTAAAAACAAATCTTTGTTTGGGTACCTGACATGCAGAAGATTCATCCTGACCGGTTGCTGAATAAAGCTGTTGTTGCTGCTGAAACTCCTGTTTCTGTAGCACAACCCCAGGATTTTATTTATTCATGACCACCTTTTTTGGAGTCTGAAAGGTGGACCTATACAAGGAATCAGGGAAAAAAGACAAGCAAAGCAAGGGGCAGCTATCCTCCCCTGCACACACAAGTCTTATGTAAGAGGGGGGAGATAGGTCCACCTCTCGATGCTAAAGAAAGGTGGCCATGAAGATATAATATTATATATAAAATATATCCAGGGGCTGGGCTACAGGAAAGTAACAACAAAAAAGCTGTGTTCAGCATCACACCAGGATAAATCCTCTACATAACCTATAAGTAAACAATGATGTGATTTTTACACTGAGCCTGGACAATCCCATTACAGACTTTGATAGTACATTGATGCCATTAAATAGGACCAAAAAAACGACCCTACTGTGTAAAAGGGTCAAATTGAGTTCCCCTGCAGTGTGACCCCCTTGTCCAGCATATCCATTTACTTACCTTGATCCAACTGCACATGCTGGGGCTTCCATTAGCTTCTCAAATC
Organism: Gastrophryne carolinensis; assembly: GCA_027917425.1. NCBI lineage: Eukaryota > Metazoa > Chordata > Amphibia > Anura > Microhylidae > Gastrophryne > Gastrophryne carolinensis. The sequence goes on along the minus strand of CM051235.1, from coordinate 21,314,141 downwards.
GGGTCCAATATTATGGGTTTGGCTTCTCTTTGAAGGTGTACTGTAGAAAAGCTGACTTCAAGCTTATTATTGAATATGTTAAAGCAAAAGAAACCCTGGATGGCCAGCCCTGGAGTCTTTTAGCCTTTATAGGTAGCCGGCTGCTGGCCTTCACTGCTTTGTGACCCCCTCTCCCCGCCCTTGCTCCCACGATAAACATCGGCAGCCGCATCCCCAACTTCTCTGGGGCACTTCAGTGTCCGGCCATTCAAATAGACCTGGTTGGTTGCTCCCTATTGCCGAGCTTTGTATCTAAAGAGAGCTGTATGCCAGGCATTATGGGCATTTGGGGGGATCACATAGCAGGACGTCCCAAATCAGGATACCCCCTGGGCAAGGATCTAAACCCAGGGTAGTAATGTTATATACATGCTGTAGATGTTGCAGGAGGACACGTGTTAGGTCGGCATTATCTGGCGTTTCTGCTCTTGAACCAGAAGAACACCCTTCACTGGTTGCCTGACTCGTCTCCATGAAGCCTTCTAACTTTCATCACGGTAACGGCAATATAACGATCTTCTCCTCCAGCTTTCTATACCTCAAAGCATTCTGCCCCTCGGTGCCTCAAGGACAAAAACTGCCCCCGCTGCTCTGTGACTTATTCTGTAACATCCCATCGCCTTGTATCACAATTCCTTAATGGCTGTAGAAGCAGCTCTGAGACGTTTCAGCATTAAAGTCTTACGTCCAAGGTAGTTCGACGTGGACATCGCCTTGGTCCGACGCATGTTCAGCGGCCGGGGCATGAGAACTGGACCCAGCTGCCTTATTTTAGCGGAAGGAGGCCGGTCATGCCATGCGGCTCCTGTACAGTATTTAAACGCGGATACGATGCCTATAATACCCTACATCCATATACACTGCAATGCTCAATATCGACTGTTTCACACTGAAGCCTGGCGGTATACATCGGTCACGGAAGAAATCGGGGGCAATGATGACGCAAAGGGTTACAGACGCTTGTATTAGTTTGAGCTGTGGAAGTGCAATTTCAAAGATGAAGTGGATGAAGGTTCTGGATCTGTAGTGGATGGGGGGGGGCAGCTTCTAGGTTGGGTGTGGATCTCTGTATCTGACCATATCTTGTTGACCTATACCACATGTTCTCAACCCTCCTCCTCAACAAGGTCCACCATTAGATCAGGAGTTACAGACCTTACACAGATGCTCAGGCAGAGCTATAGAGCTGGCTATGTGCATCGGTGTGAAAAGCTGCAAAACCTGGCCTGCTAGGAGGATTGAGCACTTATAGGTTCAAGGGGTTGTCCGCAAAGGTGGATCGGAGCCAAAAATTAGCCTGGGATTTTACTGCGCATGGCCAGCCCGTGAGTTGCTAAGCCCTGCCCCCAGGGTGCTTTCAAGAAGGTCCACATGGTTGCTGGTCTATTTCTTTAGGGGCACGCCTCCTGCATGGTGCAAGCGTAGGTCCTCGTAAGTCCTCTTCCATCCTAGACTTTTGCATTTTTTTTGCTTAGGAAACCATCCACTTGGATGTTCTCAATTGTCTTCAGGTTTAGAGGGTGACTGTCCTTCTATTAGGTACATTATTTTTTTCTGTTAAAGCGAAAGAAAACCCAATGAGGCCAACCCTGGAATCTAAAAGATGGCCTTCCCCCTTCTCTAATCAGGATGCCCCGATGTTGTTCCAATGGCACATGAGCAGGTCACGGCCTCGCTATACCTTTAGCTAGATGCATACCCGGGCCAGCCACAGCGTGCCGGCACGCCCCCAGCTAGAGGTGAAGGGGGCTCTGCACCATGCTCCCGCATCCCCCCCGCATGCTCGTTTGGGTGTGCGCTCTCGCCCCAGCCATCTGAATGTCTGTAGCAGAAGCGCTCGAACAACGCAGAGGATGCAGGGAATGCTGGAGCACGCGCTCCCCATTGTCAACAACCAGAGCCATGTGCCGTCACGTAATTTGAGCAAGTGGCTCTGTTTGGAGTGGAGCCAGCACATGAGCCTTTGGACTGGGGAAAGGTGAGTGTTTGACATTGACCTGGATGCTTTTACATAGCGGGGCATCCCGATCCAGGACTCCCCCCAGGTAAAGCCAGCCCTGGGATCTTGTAGTTTTGTTCCGCGTTTAACCAACGCAGACATAAGCCATCGAGATGTAAATGTGCCCTTTATGGAGGATTGTGAGCAATATCTGCCCCTAGAATATTAAAGCTTTAATGTAATCTTATTATAAGTGTCTCTATCAAGCCCACGTATGACCTCAGCCTTGGAGCGGACTCATTGGCGGTCATGCTAAAGATCTGGTAAATCAAGTTGACCTTTGGGTGTAAACTGAAACTGGCATCTTAGGGCTTTATTCATCAAGGGATAGAGGCAGGTAGCGACTCGTAGCGGCAGGTAAACGCCGGCCGCGGCACGCAATTCCACATTTATGAAGCCGATTCTGGTGAGCGCCTCTAACAGCGACACGTAGTGTCCGATTCATCATCACAGACGGCTCAGCATATATCGCCGGCTCTAAAGCTTCCAGAGCGCCTGGTATTACCTGTCGCTGCCTATTGCTCTCCCATACATTTCAATAGACATTGCTTTTCTTCTCTTTAAACAGGGTTTTCTTTTCTTTTTTTTTTTTTTTTAAATCAAATCATTGTGTGACGTCTCCTGGCCTAGAAAAAGTCATTTTGGAAAATGTTTTAGATTTTTTATATTTTTATGCAGAATTGTCATTACAGGTCTGGCAATAAAGTGTTAATGTCACAGTGTTATAACAATATAATTCCATATGTTTTCGCTTTGTTACTAGTGGATATGTGTTCAAAAACGGACTTTAATCACACAGCCTCTGGCGCTCTGGGCTACATCGACACAATTCCGGGCGCCGGCGCTGTCTGTTTTTTTGATGAATATGGTTTAAGTCGCTCACACTGACCAGTCGCTACCGTTTGCTCCCATATAGCTCTGACCTGGTGTTATAGCAACTCACACATCAAATTCATCAATGCCGGCAATGTTACTACAGTGACTATGGCGCTCTGCAATAGCAACTCACCGCCGATCAGAGCGACCACTAGCGGTTGCTCTTAGCGCTGCTGTACAGACGCTCATCTGCCGTTACCTGGCGCTAGTAATGAATCAGCCTGTCCGAGAGCTTTTTAACTTGTACCCAGGGGTGGGATTCATAAGGTTTCCCCTGGTTCTGCAGGACCAATTGTTAAAATTGTAGCAGGAGAACTGGCACAAATAAATTATAACTCAAATGTGTCTAAGCAATAGTATAACTTATTATAATAAGTTATAACATTGCTTAGACACATTTTAATAGTATTACACAATTTGTTGTTTATTAGATTGTATGTAAACATCTATTAGAAATGAAAGGAAATGGCAAGCTGCTCTGGGAATTACATAGGTAGTGTAGGAGGCTTCGAAGTGGGCCCACCCATCCGTCTCATCGGGGAGGCTGATTCATTAATAGCGACATGTAGCGACAGTTGAGCAACTGTAGCGGTATTTTCACAGCGCCCGCTAGTAGTCGCTGTGCTTGGCCGTTGTTCGGTTGTTGACAGCAACTCAGTCGGTGTGCGGTAATGTTGAATACAAGGTTACGAGTCGCTATTTGACAGGTTCCGCGATGTATGGGAGCGCATGATAGCGACTGTTCAGAACGACCGGCTTCCACCATATTCATCAAAAAATCACGCTCAAAAAATTCTCGCACTGTAAAATGCATGTTTAAGCCCCAGAGCGCTGGCGGCGATGTGTTAAAAGTAGTTTTTTAACCCCCAAACAACCATATTTTTGGAAACCCAAAAAAATATATATTTTAAATAATTTAGTAATATGAATACATTAATATCAGACCTGTAATATCAATTCTGTACATTTAAAAAAAAAAAAAAAAATTCTGGTCACAGAATTTTTCACATTTAAAAAAAAAAAAAAAAAACTAATAATGAATTATTAATATTTAAAGATTGTTCCATTGAAATGCATTGGAGCGCGCCAGGTAGCGAGAGGTCATACCTGTCACTGTTCAAGGTCGGACGCTGGCGCTGTGGGCTGAGGCTGGAATAATGATGAATGAGTCGCTATATGGCGCTATCTCATTCGCTAAGCAGGATTGGCTTGATAAATGTGTGATTGTGGAGAGCCGGCGTTCTCGTGGCGGGGCCCGTCATTACCGGCCGCTCACCAGTCGCTACCTGTCGCTATTCCTTCATAAATAAGGGCCTAAGTGTTAAGCACCAAACATGTCTAGCTATGTGGAAAGACAGAGATTTGGTTGCACATATCTGCAGATACATGTGGAAGCCACACCGCCCCGGCAAGGCACTCTGTGTTTAGTGTAGTCCTTACTCTTATATCTGTGAGCCCCATAATAGGGACATAGGTAAAGTACAGAGCTACTTATACAAATATAAATGTGTGCAGCACTTCACAATGTTATATATAGGGAACAGATTAAAAATGTGAATCCCACTCTTGCTTGTAGACACTTCTACAACCTATAAAAGTGTTTTGTTCTAACCCCTGCAATGGGGCAGTTTTACAGGTGAGGTGCATTATTTTTCCAACAAGGTAAAGTTTTTACCTTTTATAGCTAGGAAACAGCAGCACCCTATGGAATATGCAGACAGATGTGGCATATAGCTTTTAGTGCTGTTGTTCTTTCCAAAATCCCCCCCCCCCCCCAACAACAAAAAAAAAACTCCTTCCTCCCTGGAATAATGATGGTTCATCACCTAGAAAAAATGCCCCATCACATAAACAGCTGATTTTTTCATCACTTGTGTGTCGGGCAGGCTTATTTATTACTAGCGCCAGGTACCGGCAGATAAGCGCCTGTAGCGAGGTGCTCAGAGCGACCGCTAGTAGTCGCTGTGATTGTCTATGGTTCGCTGTTACCGAGCGCCTCAGCCGCTGGCCGGCATTGATGAATATATCGTGTGAGTCGCTCTAACACCAGTACAGTGCTGTATGGGAGCTAACGGTAGCGCCAGCTCACTGCGACCTACTCCTACACCATATTCATCAAAGAAAATAGCCCCACACAGCGCCGGCGCTCAAAATCGGGTCGTTGTAGCCCAGAGAGCGCCAGACACTGTGTGATTAAAGTCTGTTTTTAACATATATTCACCAGCAACAAAGCGAAAACACATGGAATGACGTATAACATTGTAACATGAACATTTTAATACCAGACCTGTAATGACAATTCTGCATAAAAATATTACAATAATATCAAAATAAAAATATTATATAAAAAAAAAAATTCTAAAATGACTCTTTTGAGGCCAGGAGAGGTCACACAATGATTTGAGGGAAACAAAATAATAATAATAAAAAGAAAGAAAAACCCTGTTTAAACAGAAGGAAGTGAACGGCCATTGAAATGTATGAGAGAGCGTCAGGTAGCGACAGGTAATACCTGGCACTCTGGAAGCTAGAGCGCTGGCGCTATACACTGATCCGCCTGTAATAATACATGTGGCGCTACATGGCGCTGTTAAAGTGGACCAACACCCAGGATTTTGACTATCCTGGGTCTTGGTCCACTGCAGTGGGGCACCCGCGATCGGAGTGCCCCGCTGTGTGAAACCCCCCCGAACCCCCCGAAAAACTCACCTCTCCCCGCTCCCTGCGCCGACGGACAAGCCTTTTGACAGCCGCGGACAAGCGGCTCCTCCGCCGCCGCCTCCCGCGCGTCACTCTTGACGGCCGTCTGTGAATGGCCGGCGCGGGCGCGCGCGCACACGTCTAGAGGGGCGCGAGGGAGGACAATGTGAGGGGGTTTGGGGTGTTTGGGGGGGGTTCACCCCGTGGGACATCCCGATCTCGGATGTCCCGCGGGGAGGGAGGTGATCGGCCCGGGAATCTTATAGTTTCCCCGGCCGATCACGGGAGGGTGACGGTCCACTTTAAGAGTCGCTCACCAGAATCACCTTCATAAATGTGGTATTGCGTACAGCGCCCGGCGTTCACCGTTCGCTACCTGGCGCTATGAGGCGCTACCTGGCGCTATCCCTTGATGAATAAACCCCATAGTAAAGAAACTCACTCGGATGTAAGTTTCAGTTCCCAACCCAAAGGTAAACTTGATTTACTTATTAGCAGGACCCACATTGAGTGAACCGTATGCACATTGGGGGGGGGGGGGGTCACTTAGGGATGAAGCTGGGGCCTGTAAACTCCTGTGCTGATTTCTGACTCCAGTCCGCCACTGATTGCAAGTATGGTGCCTGTATTTTATGTGCCTCAGCCCTACAAACAGGGGTAGCCCGGCCTTAGGGAGAACCGGAAGAATACCTGCTGGTGTTTTGCTTTGGGACCAGTTGGGCTGCCGTATCTTATACGTTCAATTCATTCTTTCATCCCTGGTCTCAAGGCAGCACCTCTTTACCTAACACCATTTAACCCTCCGAGCCAAGAAACCCCTAATCATTGGAGGACGCTCAGATTTGGGCTCAGTGGGAACGCTGCGGGCTGACGGGGGTTGGTATAATCACAGGCTGATTTTTGGCCACAGTCTGACACTAGTCCTTTAGGACAGTGGTTCTCAACCTTTTTATGCCAAGTACCTAGCGACAACAGTTGCAACCAAGTACCATGAAAAGGGCGGATTGATTACTAATTTTATCATATATAGGTAGGTCACTGGCCTTGATGCACTTTTCGAAGCAAGAAATAATAATGTTTTACTGTTAGAATAATAAACCAGACCTATCAGAGCAACTCTTTTGGTGCACCCCTGAACACTGCTGAGTACCCCTTGGGGTACACGTACCGCAGGTCGAGAAACAGCGCTTTAGAAAAAGCTGATCTATACTGCCCTGCCATTATTCTTCATATATATATATGATCAGCCTTCCGAGGTTTGTATATTGGTCGGCGGCGCAGTACCTGCGGATGGGGTTGTGTGTGTACAGTATTATTATGGGACTATATGACTAGAAGAGCTCTAGCTGTAGATGTGAGTAGAGGTGTGTGACTTGTATATAGGTTGTGCTACACACATATATATATATATGTATGTATATAATATGGTGCCTCTTAGAGACACTCGGCTATTTATAAGTGTAAGTAGCATTACACGGGGTACGAGGTGCTGTATACACAGAAGTGGTGCCATATCTACTCCCATGTGTATACAGGCGTCCATATGTGCTGATCATTTGTATAATAACACTATTAACCCAAACACTATTGTGTATATATGATTGTTCAAGTGTGTGCCCGGTTTAAGGTACATACACACACTTCCAATTTTTTTTTTTTCGATGCCATAATTTATTATAGTAAAAGGGGGCCCAGCCCTCGTTAAAGTGACTAATTGCTGTCGGCTTGTAGAATAAAGTGCGTTTACTCAACGTGTGCCTGTGTCTCTTATGTCTGTTGTAGTTTGGGTCTGCATATACATTACAGGGCCAAAAGTACGTGGCCATACACTACATACCAAGTATGTGGCCATACACTACATACCAAGTATGTGGCCATACACTACATACCAAGTATGTGGCCATACACTACATACCAAGTATGTGGCCCTACACTACATACCAAGTATGTGGCCATACACTACATACCAAGTATGTGGCCATACACTACATACCAAGTATGTGGCCATACACTACATCCCAATTATGTGGCCATACACTACATACCAAGTATGTGGCCATACACTACATACCAAGTATGTGGCCATACACTACATACCAAGTATGTGGCCCTACACTACATACCAAGTATGTGGCCATACACTACATACCAAGTATGTGGCCATACACTACATACCAAGTATGTGGCCATACACTACATACCAAGTATGTGGCCATACACTACATACCAAGTATGTGGCCATACACTACATACCAAGTATGTGGCCATACACTACATCCCAATTATGTGGCCATACACTACATACCAAGTATGTGGCCATACACTACATACCAAGTATGTGGCCATACACTACATCCCAATTATGTGGCCATACACTACATACCAAGTATGTGGCCATACACTACATCCCAATTATGTGGCCATACACTACATACCAAGTATGTGGCCATACACTACATCCCAATTATGTGGCCATACACAGCCCATATTAGCCACTAGGCATTAAGAGAGGTACAACACCTAAAAAAAATGACTTTGTTGGGTCTTGTTCTCAATGTCGGACTGAATTGTCTGGGGCCCACCCCACATTTATATGCAAATAATATATATGCAAATAATCCTTCATGGGCACGCGCCCCGCTAGAGAGAAGCGCGAGATGTGGTCGCGGCTCGCGCATGTGCCGTTGGGCCGGGATTCAGGTAAGTGCAACGGGCATCCTAGAGGGTTTCACACAGCAGGGCATCCCGATTTTGGATTCCCAGCAGGTAGGGATTGGATCGGCCCAGGAATCTTATAGATTCCCGGGCCGATTCCCCTGAGTGTTGGTCCACTGTAAGGAAAACATAGAAACATTATACTAAACTGTATTTGGGGATGCCACAAATAAGCTAGACATAGGGCCTTATTTATCACGGGCTAGCGCCAGGTAGTGTCTGACGAGCGCCAGGTACCGCCAGCTATCGGCGGCTACCGACTCAAGTACGCCCGGCGGCGGTCACAATGACGCATTTATCAAGCTAAATGAGGCTAGCCCCGGCGAGAGCGACGGCTAGCGCGGGATTCATCATGAAGCCGCCTGGACCGAACAGCGCCACTGCAAATTCCATCACAGCGCCAGGTATGAGCTGTCGCTCCCTGGCGATGTCCAATGCATTTCAATGGAGCAATCTATAATTAATCATAATTAATTGGTATTAATTTTTTTTTTTTTTTTAATGTCAAAAATTCGGAGACCACTTCTGCAATGTTAGGATTTTTTTTTAAGTAAAAAAAAAAAAAAAAAGAAATTGTGCAGAATTGATCTAACAGGTCTGATATTAATGTATTCATATTACAAAATGATTCAAAAAACATGTATAATGTTACAATCAAAAAATATGGTTGTTTAGGGGTTAAAAACTAGTTAACACCCATCGCCGCCAGCGCACTGGGGTTTAAACAAGGAATGGACAGCGCCAGCAAATTCGGAGCGTGATTTGTTCATGAATATGAAGCAAGTCGTTCGCTTTGGCCATTCGTTGTCAGGCGCTCACATACAACGCTGGACCTGTGAAACAGCGACCCCTAAGCCCGTATTCAACATTACCGCACACCGACTGAGTCGCTGTCATCAAGCTAATGCCGGCCAAGCACAGCGAATACTGGCTGGCGCTGTGAAAATCACGCTACAGTCGCTCATCTGTCGCTACATGGCGCTGTTAATGAATCGGCCTCCCCGTTTAGGTTTGGTGATAGAGACCCCCAAAGGGGCCCCTGGGACCAGAGGCCCACCAGTTTTTTCCTGGTAACCTTGTGGGCCAGTCCAAGCCTGGTTGTTCCTCCTAAATGGGACATCCCAATTTGGGATGCCTCGCTGTGTGTACCCCCACGGATCGCCCAAAAACTCACCTCTTCCTGGTTCCCACGTGGGCCGCTTAGCCAATCCGCAGCGCTGGTTCCATTCAGTTTTTGCTTTGCCGCACCGTTTGGCGCAATCTCAATGGAGCAAGCGCCGCTGCACGCCCCCTTCAGAAAGGCCTAGCGTGGGGTCATGCCCACAGCTAGAAGGGCACCGGGCATGTGGTCACGGCGCAGGCATGTTGTACTGGTGAGTAGATTGGGTGATCTGGGGAGTTTCACACATAAGGGCTGATTCAGCACCGTAGGAATTTTTTTCTCACTTCCTTTTTGGGGAAAAAAAATAATAATGATTTTTTTTTTCTTTAGTGCAATTCAGCACCATTCAGAGGAAGCTTCTCCGGCTCAGCTGGTGTCAGTAAAACATTATATTAAATAAGGCATAAAATCTTTGATCCATGGAAATCCCAAACAGTTTACAGGAAACACAGGCGAATCATTTTGGGAAAACCCCCTCGGGGGACACGCATACCTACCAACTATTCATAGTGGGAAAGAGGGACATTTGTTAAATTAGGCCACGCCCCCTCATTGAGGGATGGATAGGAGATACAGTGTAACAGTTAAAGCAATAGAAACACTTTAAATAGGCAAAATATTTATTGCTGCAGATCTGCATGTTACACTTCAAAGAGGACAAATTAGATTAACAAGGGATAGGGGGACACGGACTTAAAAGAGGGACAATCCCTCCAAATCAGGGACACTTGGTAGGTATGGACCGGAGGTGCAAATGTTGGCGAACTCCTTATGAGTTGACCCGGAAAGGCTCAGCAACAATGGAGAAGGCGGCATGGAATGGAGGGCAATTGCTCAGAAGGTGGCGAGAACCAGGTGACAACTGACAAGGACTGGAGGGTGATCAGCAGCAGGAGACCCATTTGTGACAGTGGAGCTGAAAGGTGACATCATGTGACTTACTACTTTGGGGCCCACTAAGACTCTGTTCCTCAAGGGCCCCCACAAACCTGGAGCCGGCCCTGCACCCAATGCCCTCGCCCTCCCTGCTCGCTCAATGGAGCAGCATTTTCATGTCTGCACATGTTGAATCAATTCGCACAGCTAAAAATTGTGCTTGTGGCGCTTAATCAGCCCTTTAGCAAGCTATAGCAACACCCGCAAGAGTCTTATAAAGATGGATTCCTCCTCTTCAAAGTGGACCAACACCCAGGGGGGATCGGCCCAGGAATCTATAAGATTTCCGGGCCGATCAGATCCCTCCCCGCGGGGCATCCGAAATTGGGATGTCCTGCGGGGTGAAACCCCCCAGGAAGCCCAGAAACCTTACCTTAACCCCGTTCCAACGGCGCATGCGCGGGCCGCGGGCGCGTCTCGCGCTTCCCTCTTGCAGGGCACGCACCCGCGCCGGCCGTTTGTGAATGGCCGGCGCGGGCGCACTCCCTGTTACAGGGAAGCGCGAGATGCGGCCTCCAGTGCTCATAGCCGCTGTGGTTGCACACCGCTTGTACGTGCATACCACAGCGGCTCTGAGCGCTCTGATTGGACGAGCACTCGCGTAGGAGCGTGGTGAGGTGAGTGTTTCCGGGCGTTCTGGGGGGTTTCACACAGCGGGGCACCCCCGATCAGGGTGCCCCTCGAAGTGGACCAAAACCCAGCATAGTCAAAATCCTGGGTGTTGGTCCACTTTAAGTACACGTGCCTAGGGTGGAGGACTGTGAGGGGCGGTGAGCTGAAAGCGGAACAAAACCTGGGCTTTTGACTACCCCAGGTTTTGCTCCTTGCCCCCTGGGGATCCTGATTTTGGATGCCCTGTTATGTGAAACCTCCCCAGATCACCCAGTAAAAATTGTGCTTGTGGTGCTGAATCTGCCCTATAGCGAGCTATAGCAACCTCCACAAGAGACTTATCAGGAGAGGTGTTGCTCCTCTTTAAGCACACGTGCCTAGGGTGGAGGACTGTGAGGGGTGGCGAGCTCAAAGCAGAACAAAACCTGGGCTTTTGACTACCCCAGGTCTTGCTCCTTGCCCCCTGGGGATCATGATTTGGGATGCCCTTCTCTGTGAAACCCCCCAGATCACCCAGTAAAACTCAGCTCTTCATGGCCCTACTGCACATGCGCAGGTTCTCGTCCAATCAGAGGCATTTGCCATGCATATGTAATGTTCGTCAAACAGCTCTGTTTTTATAGTTATGGGGATTGTGAGTGCCCGTGTACCCAGCAACGGCACGCTCACACCCCCAGCCAACCTGAATTGCTGAGTGTCAGGGAACCGCGGGTCACGAGATCCAAACTATCAATCAAGGATGTCCGGACACACAGATCGCTTTCCCCAAACCCCCGTCCGTTTGGCTAATAGGCCCAAAGCCTGCGGACACAGATTCTTGGCTAAGGCAAAAAGATATCTCAAGTTAAATAGGTTTTAATGCTATAAGCGCACACTAGGCAGTGTAGCTATTATGGAATATGAATGAATACGAATGCTGTTCTGAGTAGTGAGTTAAAGGTTACAGTGAGTTACAAAGGGATAGATAATAGTCAGTTACCTTAGTATGCAGTTGCAGAGTAGTGGTGCTGATGATCTCCCACAAGAGGTAAGTGACAAGCTTGTTGATGGGCACCTCCAGCACGTGTGAACCGTGACCTCTCCGGAAGTGACACCCCCTGGCCCAGGGTTACCCCCTTTTATGCCTCGGGACCCTTTCACTCCCTCCCTTCTGTGGGCCGGATTGTCACCTTCCACCATTGTGGAGCTTGCTTTAGCCCCTAAAACCCTTTAGGGGTTATAACTTTGAGTAGGGGAGTCGTGTGGCTTTGGATACGGCACCAAAAGATTGGGCTAGATGCCAGGCATCCGATGAGTCCAAAAATGGGGTCCCCTAATGGGTCAGAACCTTAGATCTCCATTTTTCTAGGTTTCCTATGTCGCAGGGCCCAGAGATACCCACCTCTACGTGCGGTTTTGTGAGCCGGTTCTGTACCTGGTTTGGTGCTGGGACACATGTTGGCCCAGCTATGGTCCGATTTGTGTTGGTGCGCTGGTCTGCGGCTCTCATCTTTGATGTGACGGGGCTCACAGCCAGGGGTCCTACCGCCTTCAGACCCACCGGAGCCTTCCCAGGCTGGAGGTGTGAGAGAATCAGCAGGGAGTCTGTGATCTGCGCTGCTCAACCCATAAATGCTATTTCTCCTTCCTGGGGAGATTAAGTCCTGTGCATATTTATGACTAGGAAGCCTTAACAGGGGGAAATAAAGGGGAATTCCGGACTTGTATCTGTGGGTTTTTCACATTTACACTGGATTGTTCCTTCACACTGGGGATGGGAGCATGCGCACAGTCCAAAGGGGGATGTGGCCACTGGATGTCTACATCGGTGAAGGAAGAAGGTGAGTTTTGTGGTGCCCTGAAGGGGGTTCATACAGTGGGACATCCTGATTTGGGATGCACTCGGGGAAGGCAATTTTGTTCTGCTTTAAACAAATAATAGTTATTGTCTACCAGCAGCTGGCTTTACACAGGCCTCCGTGTGCTCACATTAACACATCTCCTGTACTTTGCTGGAGAGGACAAGATGGACAGTGAGAGAGGTGAGTATTTATGGGCGATCTGAGGAAATCCTGGGTTTTTGTTTCACTTTAAAGCTGACCCCCTCCCATCACCCCACATGTCACAGTTGGAAATACCCACCAGGTCTAAGTCATGAGAATCAGCCGCCCCAGTGTGAGCTGTGCCTCTGACCTGTTCTGGACTAAGTGAGAATAGGTTTGGGGGTCGGTGTTAAGCTTAAACCGGACCTTCACTATGATTTATTGACAAGCACAAACCCTTAAAAAACAATTCCCCAGCATCTAAAATTAATATGTTTTAAGTTTTTAGTCACTTACTTATTATTCTTTCCCCTACAATTGCACAGACAGAGCAGAGCTGGGGTCAGGGAAAGGACAGCAATTCCAGAATGCAAAGTGTCACAGTCAGAAGACTCTTCCTGTTTGCAGGCAGCCTGAGACTCCATTTCTTGGACCAGTAGATGCAGGTAGGATCATTGTGGGCAATGTGTATGTACAGGGTGTGGGAAACATATAAGATAGGCTCTTATTCAGGGTGAAGGTCCGGATTAATGTGGGCAATCTGTATGTACAGGGTGTGGGAAACATATAAGATAGGCTCTTATTCAGGGTGAAGGTCCGGATTAATAAGGGCAATCTGTATGTACAGGGTGTGGGAAACATGTAAGATAGGCCCTTATTCAGGGTGAAGGTCCGGATTAATGTGGGCAATCTGTATGTACAGGGTGTGGGAAACATATAAGATAGGCTCTTATTCAGGGTGAAGGTCTGGATTAATGTGAACAATCTGTATGTACAGGGTGTGGGAAACATATAAGATAGGCTCTTATTCAGGGTGAAAGTCTGCTTTCAAGCAGGTCAACACCTCTCTATACCTCTCCTCCAATCAGAGCCATTTGCCATGCAACAGCTCAGCACTTCAGGAGCGAAGGTGGCCACATCCCTGAATGCGGGCGGGCTCCTGCCCCCATCTGAATGGCTGGACACGAGAGTGCTCCTCAACTCAGAGATACTGGGAAGAGAGACGCTGGAAAAGATGCGTTTTGCATGAAGGGGGTTCACACAGAGGGGCATCCAGATTTGGGATGCCCTTGGAGATGGCCAAAAGAGCTCAGGACCAGTGCCAGGATTGGGGATCAGGCTTTCCTGGCCAGTATGTGAAGCAAGGCATCCATCAACTGGCCGCATGCCACTCTGCAGGTCTAAGAGAGGTCATTTATGACTGATGTTCCTCTTTAAAGTGGACCAAAACCCTGCTGGATCGGCCCAGGAATCTCCATCCCCTCCCCGCCGGGCATCCAAAATCAGGATGACCCGCTGTGTAAAACCCCCCAGGTCGCCCATAAACTCACCTTCTTTCCCGGTCCAATGACACATGCGCGAGCCGTGGCCGCATCCCTGCTATCCCTCTAGCAGGGCGCGTGCCCGCGCCGGCCATTTGTGAAGTGCACGCTCCCTTTTAGAGGGAACCCAATCGAGGTGCACCGGGGGTGTGGACCAAAACCCAGGATAGACAAAATATACAGACCCGCGCATTGTCAGCGCTAATAGGGGACACCCCACACGCTACACACAGCCGGGCTTGTCCCGAAGGAACCCCGAGCACATTATCCTGAGACGCCTCCATATGGTGATTATAGCGGCACAATAGGCCGATAGGGATTCACACTATAAAAGCAACCCGGGATGCCCCAATAACCCGCTAGGGAAGTGGGAGTAATTTACACACTAGGCCTCACAAGTTTAATAACTAAATAGAGGGAGTAGAGCCGGGAGAAACCAATAGAGGTCGACCCGCCTGAAAGCGTCTACTATCGGTCGCTCTAAGCGCTGCTAAACAGACGCTCAGCAATACCTGGCGCTAGTAGTGAATCAGCCTCTATCAGTATCTACCTGTGATCTCTCTCTCTCTCCGTTATAACATTTATTGGACTGTAAGGCCCTTATTTATGAAGGGATAGCGACAGGTAGCGACTGGTGAGCGGCCGGTAATGACGGGCCCGGCCACGAGAACGCCGGCTCCCCACCACAATCACACATTTATCAAGCCGATCCTGCTTAGCGACTGAGATAGCGCCATATAGCGTCCGACCTTGAACAGCGACAGGTATGACCTCTCGCTACCTGGCGCTCTCCAATGCATTTCAATGGAACAATCTTCAAATATTCATAATTAATTGTTATTAATGTTTTTTTTTTTTTTTAATGTGAAAAATTCTGTGACCACTTCTGCCATTTTAGATAATTTTTTTAAGGTAAAAAAAAAAATGTACATAATTGATATTACAGGTCTGATATTAATGTATTCATATTACTGATTTAAAAAACTTTTTTTTTTTTGGTTTCCAAAAATATGATGGTTTGGGGGTTAAAAAACTACTTTTAACCCATCGCCGCCAGCGCTCTGGGGTTTAAACATGCATTTCACAGCGCGAGAATTTTTTGAGCGTGATTTGTTAATGAATATGGTGGGAGCCGGTCGCTCTGACCAGTCGCTATCATGCGCTCCCATACAGCGCGGAACCTGTCAAATAGCGACTCCTCACCTAATATTCAACATTACGGCACACCGACTGAGTCGCTATCAACTACCGAACAACGGCCAAGCACAGCGACTACTAGCGGGCGCTCTGAAAATGCCGCTACAGTCGCTCAACTGTCGCTACCTGCCGCTATTAATGAATCGGCCTCCCCATATCCCCATTAGCATCAGCTATACATGTCGATATAAGCCATTAATGCATAATCTCTGAACAATCACTATGTTCAATAACGCCCTTAGTCCTTAGGGCACCCAGGTGAAGTGGTTTTAAACCACGCAGCGCGTAGGTGAGGTAAGTGGGGAGGACTAAGGGCGTTATTGAACATAGTGATTGTTCAGATATTATGCATTAATGGCTTATATCGACATGTATAGCTGATGCTGATGGGGATATATAGTATCACTGCACAGTGATTTAGGCCCTTATTCATCAAGCGATAGCGCCAGGTAGTGTCTGACGAGCGCCAGGTAGCGGCAGCTAACGGCGACTACCGACTCAAGTACGCCCGGCGGCGGTCACAATGACGCATTTATCAAGCAAAATGAGGCTAGCGCCGGCGAGAGCGACGGCTAGCGCGGCATTCATCATGAAGCTGCCTGGACCGAACAGCGCCGCTGCAAATTCCCTCACAGCGCCAGGTATGAGCTGTCGCTCCCTGGCGATGTCCAATGCATTTCAATGGAGCAATCTATAATTAATCATAATTAATTGGTATTAATTTTTTTTTTTTTTTTTTTTAATGTCAAAAAATCGGAGAACACTTCTGCAATGTTAGGATTTATTTTTAAGTCAAAAAAAAAAAAAAATATGTGCAGAATTGATCTAACAGGTCTGAGATTAATGTATTCATATTACAAAATGATTCTAAAAACATGTATAATGTTACATTCAAAAAATATGGTTGTTTAGGGGTTAAAAACTAGTTAACACCCATCGCCGCCAGCGCTCTGGGGTTTAAACAAGGAATGGACAGCGCCAGCAAATTCGGAGCGTGATTTGTTGATGAATATGAAGCTAGCCGTTCGCTCTGGCCATTCGTTGTCAGGCGCTCACATACAACGCTGGACCTGTGAAACAGCGACCCCCAGCCCGTATTCAACATTACCGCACACCGACTGAGTCGCTGTCATCAAGCTAACGCCGGCCAAGCACAGCGAATACTGGCTGGCGCTGAAAAAATCACGCTACAGTCGCTCATCTGTCGGTACCTGGCGCTATTAATGAATCGGCCTCCCCGATTGCACTTAGGCACTTGCCACTTTTTCATTGCACTTTTCCTTTGTTAATTTGCACAGTATTTATATTATTAATGGTTTTAGTTATTTATACTCGCTTATTGAGTAGCACTGCTTCACAGTTAATATAATTCAATCACTTTGTCTTTGATAGGCTGCGCTGGCACTTAGCACTTTATCTTCTTAGCATCGGCATATGTATGTTTTTATATTTGAGAGCCATACTTTATATTTAAATTGAATTGATTGGGTGGTGTGATATTGATGGATAGTATATGAATATGCTAGCCCATATGTTCCTCCCCACTTGGGGTTTTAATTATGTGTTTTTTATGATGTAATGTGATTTTTTTGTCATATATGTGATATACACATGGAATTCTATTAGATCAATAAATAGTATATAATTGTGAAGTAGTGTGCAGCCTGATTTATGAGGATTTATTGGACTGTAAGTCACTTATCATGTAATCACTTCCTGTAACATATAAGGTTTTTTTGGGGAAACTTTGATAACATATTGGGTTAGTGAAGGATATTTATACATTTTACTGTGTGTGGTGGATAGTTTCTCACACAATAGATTGTAAGTGCGCGACGTCTGAGGGAATATTTCCTATTAGGACGCTTCATTGGATGTGAGAGGAGAGTCTCAGCGACCATCACTTTGTATCCGATTGATGGCTGTTGGGCTGATGTGATTTTTAGTATTTGCAATATTTGTAATATTAATCTCTAATAGAAATATTGACACTAATAGTCCACGATGCAGGTGCACACTGACCATAACATTTAAGCCGTTGGGCGGCGCCGCTTTTACATCCAAATGATTGAAAAAGGGCCAAAGCATCGGTGTTGTGAAAAGATAGTGTATTTACAGCATAAACATATCCATCCATGCTGCGTAAACAAATAATCCATCCATAAAGAATAAAGTTCATAAGCAAAAGAGACGGGCAGGCTGATTCATCACAATCACCAGGTAGCAACAGATGAGCGTCTGTAGCAGGCATTTTCAGAGCGCCCGCTAGTAGTCGCTGTGCTCGGCCGTGGGTCGCTACTTCATAGCGACTCAGTCGCTGTTCAGTAATGATGAATACATTGTGAGGAGTCGCTATTTGACCAGTACAGCGCTGTATGGGAGCGCATGTTAGCGACTGGTCATAACGACCGACTCACACCATATTCAGCAAAAAAACAGCCTCACAAATCTCTGGCGCTGAAAAATGCTTGTTTGCAGCCCACAGCGCAGGAGGCGGTGTGATTAAAGTCTGTTTTTCAGCATCTATCCACTAGTAACAAAGCGAAAACATATGGAATTACATTGTAGCAACATTGTAACATGAACACTTTAATGGCAGAGCTGTAATGTTATTTCTGAAGAAATATATAAAAAATGAAAAAATTGTGAAAAAACTGCTTATTCAATGCCAGGAGAGGTCACAGAATTATTTGTGATTTTTGGGGATAAAAAATAAACAAAAACCCCATTTAAAGAGAAGAAAAGGTTCGTCCATTGAAATGTATGGGAGAGCGGCAGGTAGCGAGAGGTCATACCTGGCGCTGTGCAAGGCTGAACGCTGGCGCTGTTCGCTGAGGCTGTGAAAATGATGAATCAGACGCTACATGGCGCTATCCCAGTCGCTAAACAGATTCTGCTTGATAAATGTGTAATTGCGTGCGGTGTCCGGCGTTCACCAGTCGCTACCTGTCATTAACCAGCCACTACCCGACGCTATCCCTTCTTAAATAAGGGTCTTACACTCTCACCGCCACTGGATGTGTGCCGCACTTGCAGCACAGCCTGGGAGCTTGCTGGTCTGCCCCAGCTGCCGCGTCACCAGTTGCCGGGCGGAGATCACACATCCTCTCCCCGGCAGACGGTGACGGAGCTCCACTTGTTCTTGCAGGCTCTGACGGGACCAGGTAAGTATTTTTTTGTATCTTTTTTATTTAATATGCTTATTCCTTTCTGATATAATGATATGTTTATCACTATGACGTCAGGCGGGAATGCGCTCGCTCCTAGCATTTAAATGTGCCCTTGTACTGTTTGCAAGTCCGCCCTGAGGAAGGAGGCTTATCAACCCCCGAAACGCTGGCATCTTTGGACTTGATAGGGTTAAACCTAGGGTTAACCTGACTGAAATTAACATGAACACTTTTGAATAAACAAGCATATGGTGATTTTCTGAAGAATGTCTATTATGTGTGAACACCACTTCTTCTCTTCAAGGTTTTAGCCTTCACAGCATTATTAGCCAAAATACAGCTTGTGACGCCATAACTCATATCATCCCAAGAAATGTTTTCATATTTTGTACCTGGAGAGTGTCAGACAAACAATAAAATTACAAGAAAAAGTCTGACACTCCCTATGGGGTATATACTGGGAAAGGGGTGTGTCAGATGACCAATGAAAATGCTTGAATTTGTATCTGTATATGTGTGGCAACACCCACCCATATCATTGTATATTAGCAACTGAAAATAAACAAAGGGGCGTATTCGCTTCAGATGCCCTTTGAGTCTTTACTACACAGCGTCTGTGTCTGTGTCTTATTCACTCTTAGAATGATTTGGACTCTGACAACAGAAGTAGAAGCTGTGCCCAATTGGGGTACGAACTTAACATTTGGCGCCCGAAAGAACAGGGACCCCCGGATTTCGCAAGAGATGCTTTGCTGATAGGACGGGACACAACCTCGGTGCCTCCAGAGAACAGCAGATCAAACCCTGCAGGTGAGAGAACATTTAATTTCTCTTATATTCTGCTCTTCTATGTGAGATACTGAGAGTCCTGTCTTGAGGTAAAGTTGGCTTATCCAGTCTCTGCGAGGGGGGTTATTGAATAGAAACTTTTTAGAACTTCTGTTGTACAGATTGTATTGTGTTGCAACTTTGGACAGTCATTAGATGCCCCACCCCTCTGGCTATAACCCAGTGACGGTGAACGCAAGTGGTGACTGAAAGAAGTTAAAAGTCAAATCCTTATTCCCTTCTTGTGTGTTTGAATGAGCCACGTCAAGTTGGTATGAGATATTGTTGAGGGTATGCCGAACTGTTTCATGAAAGCGCCTTAACGGGGGTCATGATTCATGCTTAAATCCCGATATATCACATAAACCATTGTCTGGTTGACTGTATGAGCCTGGAATAACTCTATAAGTCCAGGACAAGTTTCGATTGAGTTAGATAGGAGAGAAAGAACTTAAGTCCGATACTGGGAGGGTATAAAGTACGCCTGTACTTAGGACGGGACATTCCCCATATGATAGAAGAAGATGTGTGATTGACGCTCCTGGCCATATTGTTATTATTTGTTATTTGCAATAGGTCTGGGATTGAAGATAATCCAACATCAGAGGGAAAACCCAGGAGAGGTTTTCTGGATTCTAGCTGCCTAGGGGGAAAGCAATGAGGGAATTTAAATCTGAAGATTTAAAGATAAAGATAGATTTAAAGATAAATCTATTTATCCCCAATAAGCTACCTAGGACTCGGACAGCTAAAGATATGGGAAGAAGTTTGTCCAAAATAAAAATCCCAGATGATGAGACTTGGAGTAGTGTAAGATTACAGAACAAAGACATGGAAAAGATGCAGCCAGACAATTAACTCATATATGGAGGGAATTTAAACTGACAACCCGTATGAGTAAAATGTGGGGGAATTATAGATGCTTTTTAGGATCCACATAAGATTGGGTTAATATGAAATTATTTTAGAGACATCCCATGCTGTGTGACAGTGTATGGGTTAAAAAGCACGCAGGCTGGCAGGAAAGGAATGTGTGTGTGTGAGAATAAACATAACATAGATAACACGCCCTGCACTGAGAGACATGCAGCTTTTAACAGCACAAGCAATGGAGATAAATACACCGCCCTTACTAATTTCTGACCAACTTCATGCTAAACAGGGAATAATACATATTTTCACAATGAAACTTAAAACAAGAAGGTTGTATGCAGACTTAAACCAGATAAGCCCCTGGATGTGGGATTTTTTATTGCCAGGAGATTTTTTTTAAAACAGCCACATTGAAACCATGATATTTGTCTCAGGGACTATCCTTTTAGTGTCTGTCTGCCATCTCTTCTCACTTCGTGACACGGGGCTGGAATAGCAACATTGATTTAAGAAATCGTTTTTTTCAGCGTCCCAGTGGACGAGGAGACACAGCCCATCTTTGCTTTTGTTTTAGTTCACATTTGCCCTAGGCTTATGTGTATTGGTAAATAGTAGTTTTTTGTGTAATGATACAATAATCCTCCTCTTAAAGCCTGGACACCCAGCCATGGTTCCGTCCTACTGCAGACAGTTTTCTCCTCTGCAGTTTTGATTGGGAGGCCACCCTGTGGGATAAGAGGAATCCTTTGAATTGTCTTTTTGTAAGTGATTATAAAGTGTCTAAAGAGAAGTTGTAATGGTGTCAGGAAAAAGTTGGAATACCTGGGTTTTATGCTTTCCCAGGGACAAAGAGAAATGAGCTATAAGAGAATAGCTGCTGTCGTGGGTCTGCCCTGCCCACTTACCAAGAAGGACATGTTACCTTTCCTTGGTATGATTGGCTGCTGCCACCAATGGATTCTAGATTGTTCATGTTATGACAGCATATTGAGAGCTGAAATGTATGTTGATAAACCTGACACCCTAAAATGGTTAAATGAAATGTGTAATGTGCAATGTTTTGTGTATTTGAGATATGATGATAGCCCCAGGGTTAGGTTTTCCCGATTATGGCAAGATGTCACTTAGTTGCCAGGATTTGTACAGCCGTGTGCAGGGCCCAGCATAAGAACATGGAGGTGCCCTGTTGTTTTTTTTCCTCAAAGGTGGTCCCTGGGCAGGTACAGGGCAATGCCTGTGTGTCTCATAGCCCTGGCCTTGTGTGGAGTGATAGAAATGGCAGAAATCTTTACTTTTTGTGACATGATACAACTTTACTTTACTACTCATAATTAATTTTTCCTTCTTAAGGACATACACGCAAACAGCAGACATGCGAATGCCCAAGTTAACATCAGAGATACTCCTCCCTGACCAGACTTTGACTGACTTACAAACATATGCTATTAACATATCCTGGTACAGAAGTCAGATTCAGAAGGGGGGAAGACACAGGATGAAAATTTTCTTGAATTTTAGGAATCAGATGACTGTCATGATTGTATAGAGTTAATGAATCATGGGCCTGCCCCATGTACATGACAACCCGTCTGTTTTAAGCTCTAGACAAATATCCCAGGAAACCCACGTTGTTTCAGGTTTTGAGGGTTTACCTAAGGTTGTCAATTTTACTAACCCTCTCAAAGGGAAAATAGGTCCACACATGTTTGTTTCAAAATGTTTAATTCCGGAAACAGCTCCTATGTGTCTGCTGGGAGTGGACATTTTGGGAAATCTAAAAGCAAATATTAATTATTCAGAGGATGGACTGGTCACCTTGTCTTTGCCGGACCACCCTGCTGAATTGGAAACTTGTATGAGAATACAAGCATATGAGGACTTTCATACAGAAAAACCCGGTAGAGATACCAGAACTGGAAACTGTACTTACAGTGTCAACTGTAATCATGACACCCATGGGATATTATCCCAAGTTAACCCTAAACACAACACTTGTCTATGGCCCGCCAACTCAGGTCACAATGTACCCTGCTCTTGTCCCCTAATATAAAATTTAAGAGATGTTCAACTCTGAATCTTGCCACCTTACTTCCTATACAAAGGTTAGATTCAGAAGGGGGGAAAGAGATAGAAGAGGAAGAACATTTTTTTTTGATGACATTGAAGCCAGAGGATTCCTAACAGCAGCAGGAACTCCCATAAGACATGCAGAACTAGTTAAGGAAATTCTGACCAATCTGAATCAGGTCAAGGTAGCTGCACACACGAAAGGCACAAGCAAAGAGGCTCGGGGAAACGAAAAGGCTGATTTAGCAGCTAAACAAGCAGCTTTGATTCCTTTTAAGGGTGAAGAAATGAGAACTCTAAGAGAAGAACCGGTAAGTATGGATCGATTAAAGATCTTACAAAAACAGGCTACAAAGGAAGAGAAACAGAAATGGGAAAAGTTGGGAGCTGCTGAGGAAGATGGGATGTGGAGGAAGGAGAACCGATTGTGCTTGCCTAGTTCTCTATTTCCTGAGGTAGCAGCCCTGACTCATCTCCCCACCCATTTGAGTGCCAACTCCATGGTAAGCCTAGTCAATAACCATTGGATAGCACCTGGTTTCAGTGTAGCTGCACGAGGATATTGTGCGGCCTGTAGCATCTGTCTGTCCGAAAATCCAGGACAGGTTATTAAGACACCCTGTAAACACCAGCCGAAGTCCCTATATCCATTTCAAAGACTGCAAATTGACTACATACAGCTTCCCAAAAGTGGGCCCTTTGAATATGTGCTTGTGTGTATAGATCTGTTTTCAGGTTGGCCAGAAGCTTACCCAGTGAAATTACAAAAGGCAATAAGGGAGTTAAATAAACCATGGCCTGATTGCCTGCCACTAGTCTTGTTCTCAATAAGGTACACCCCTACAGGGAAGACAGGGTTGTCTCCTTATGAGATATTGTTTGGAAATGCACCAAGAACAGGTTTATACTTCCCACAAAGTCTTGTATTAAAAGCAGACAGTTTGACTGATTATGTCATACAGTTACAGAAACATCTCACTAAACTGCACAAAAGTGTTTTTGATTCTCTTCCAGATCCTGAACAAATTGCAGGAACTCACAGACTAAATCCTGGAGACTATGTCTATGTGTAAAAGCATTCAAGAAAACCACTTGAATCTCGCTTTGAAGGACCCTTCCAAGTACTACTGACTACACCTACCTCGGTGAAATTAGAAGGGAAGTCTTTCTTGGATACATGCTAGTCATTGTAAACTAGCTCCAACTAAATCAGGAACATGAAGGGTTATATTTTATGCTTAATAGTAGCTTGGCAATTTATTGATTCTGCCCTCAGGGAAGTGATAAAAGACAATAGTTTTGCTAGAATGCACCTACAAGCAGCAAACCTTACAAACAGAACTAACTGTTGGGTGTGTAGTGCTAAATATAGACAATCAACTGGGGCTCCATGGGTAGCAATCCCACTGCGACCAGATGAATTTAGTGAAATTAACAAGGTAATAACTTCAGAGACTGTGACGGAGGAAAGGAAATCAAAACCCAGTTTCCTCATAGTGATATTTCCGTCCCCCTGTCACCAGGTTTGTGTCTTAACATTTCTAAACCAGGTTCAAAAATACTAGGAAGGTCCAACTGTACAGCTGCCCACACCAATCTCACTATAGCGGGGGTATCCTTCTACAATGTAACCATAAATGGCACTGAGATAACAAAGTACAATGACACAAATAATGAAATGTTCAATGCTTCAATGAAGATGACATCATTGTTAACAGCAGTTTTTCAGAATTATTCAGTAATACTAAACAGTGGAATCTATTTCATATGTGGTAGAAGGGCATATGCGTGGATTCCCACAAATGGACAAGGTACGTGTTACATAGGGAAAGTAATGCCAGGTATTAAAATTTACAATGACACCGTGGAAGCAGAGATAGAAGCCACAGTACATCTTAGATTTAAAAGGAGTTTGTTCACTATTAGTGACATGTGGTGGGCTTTAACTCCGGAATGGACAGGATGGGGTATGGAGATAATGATCAGACTGAATAATTTCTCCACCTTGATAGATACAATGCTCAATGAAACCATGCAAGCGGTAAACCTAGGTAATCTAGAACTGAGACAGGTAAGAAAGATGGTATTGCAGAACCAGATGGCCTTAGATTATCTATTGGCCAGTCAAGGTGGGTATTGTACCTTTATCGGAGATGATTGTTGTACCTGGATAGATGATGATAGCGATGCGGTAGAGGCACATGTAGAAAAAGTAAGAGAATTGCAAAATAGAGAAAGAGATATTGGAAAGGATAGGTGGAACCCTTTCCAAGGTATGAGTGGAATCTTTGGAAGTATTGGAAATTGGTTTTATGGAATACTGAAGTCTATTGGTATGTATTTACTGATGGGTCTTATGCTAATATTCATAGTTTATACTTCTATTAAGCTAGCATTATGCTTGGTAAATAAATTAGTAAAAGGAAAAAGCAGTAAAAGATATTACTAATGCCTAGATATTGGCTTGCTAACTCTAGTTTGTTTGCTTTACAGAAAATCCTGATTGGCACTCCATCTGATGATGAGGGACTCTTCCTGGAAAGGATGTGAATTCGAGTATTTAGGGGATGGAGACAGCTTAGAAGATCTGAAACTCCCCCAGACAACTCGCCGGTTTGGGAAAGTACCTGAGGAAAGAATTCACTATCACCTTTCCTTGAGGACCCAGCCCAATTTTATTCAGATGAAGATGTTAAAAGGGGGGAATTGATAGGGTTAAACCTAGGGTTAACCTGACTGAAATTAACATGAACACTTTTGAATAAACAAGCATATGGTGATTTTCTGAAGAATGTCTATTATGTGTGAACACCACTTCTTCTCTTCAAGGTTTTAGCCTTCACAGCATTATTAGCCAAAATACAGCTTGTGACGCCATAACTCATATCATCCCAAGAAATGTTTTCATATTTTGTACCTGGAGAGTGTCAGACAAACAATAAAATTACAAGAAAAAGTCTGACACTCCCTATGGGGTATATACTGGGAAAGGGGTGTGTCAGATGACCAATGAAAATGCTTGAATTTGTATCTGTATATGTGTGGCAACACCCACCCATATCATTGTATATTAGCAACTGAAAATAAACAAAGGGGCGTATTCGCTTCAGATGCCCTTTGAGTCTTTACTACACAGCGTCTGTGTCTGTGTCTTATTCACTCTTAGAATGATTTGGACTCTGACAACAGAAGTAGAAGCTGTGCCCAATTGGGGTACGAACTTAACAGACTTTTATTGCCGTATGATGGACTATCTTTTGCTTATAACTTTATTCTTTATGGATGGATTATTTATTTACGCAGCATGGATGGATATGTTTATGCTGTAAATACAACACTATCTTTTCACAACACCGGTGCGCTGGCCCTTTATCAATAATTTTAATAGAAATATTCAGGTGAACACCGGACACGGCAGCAATGACACATTTATGAAGCCGGATCTGGTGAGCGACTGGAACAACGCCATGTAGCGTCCGATTCATCATTATCCCAGGCTCAGCATACAGCGCCGGTGTTCATCCTTGCAGAGCGCCACGTCTTACCTCTCGCTACCTGGCGCTCTCCCATACATTTCTATGGACGATCCTTTAATCCCTTTCCTGGTCCCAATTTTTTTTTTCCCTAAAAAAAACACAAAACTTCTGACATGTATTCAGGGCAAGAAAATGAAATTTTTGAAAACTTTTTGGATTAATAATATTTTTATGCAGAATTGTCCTTACATGTCTGGTAGTAAAGTGTTCATGTTACAATGTTATAACAATGTAATTCCATGTGTTTTCGCTTTGTTACTGGTGGATACATGTTCATAAACAGACTTTAATCACACAGCCTCTGGCGCTATGGGCTACAATTACATGATTTTGAGCGCCATCGATGTTTGAGGCTGCTTTTTTGATGAATGTGGTGTGAGTCGGTCGCACTGAGCTGGCGTTATGGTTCGCTCCCATACAGCATAGTACTGCAACTCACACATCATATTCATCAATGCCGGACGCTCTGAAACAAAGATCCATGGCCGAGCACAGCGACTACTAGCGGTCGCTCTGAAATCTGCTCTACAGACGCTCATCTGTCGCTACTTGGCGTTAGTAATGAATCAGCCTGCCCGTGTGCGGCATCTGAGGGAATATTTCTTAGGACACTTCATTAGATGTGAGAGTCTTAGCGACCATCGCTTTGTATCCGGTTGATGGCCGTTGGGCTGATGTGATTATTATTATTTGTGATATTTGTAATATTAATCTCTAATAGAAATATTGGAGATTAATGTGCAGCAAATAATAATAAATCATATTTCTCCAAATTCAGCGGAGCAAGGCATCCAACTGGCCACACCCAGGTCTGAGAGGTCACTTATGACTGATGTTCCTCTTTAAAGTGGGCAGCAGGTTGAGCACGTGTGCGCTAAGTGGCGTCATAACTCAGTGTGGGATCATTACAGTGCTGGAATTCATATGTTTGTATAACTAATCAGCAGCACTAGATGGCGCTAGAGGCTGTATTTGAAGCAGAACAAAACCCAGGGCCGTATTCATGAAGCTCTAGCGCCAGGTAGAGCCTGTACTGCGCCAGGTAGCGTCAGGTGAACGCTGGACACGGCAGCAATTACACATTTATGAAGCCGAATCTAGTGAGAGACTGGAACAGCGCCATGTAGCGTCCGATTCATCATTATCCCAGGCTCAGCGTACAGCGCCGGCATTCATCCTTGCAGAGCGCCACGTCTTACCTGTCGCTACCTGGCGCTCTCCGATACATTTCTATGGACGTTCCTTAAATCCTTTTCCTGATCCCAATTTTTTTTTCCCTTTCTGACGTGTTTCCTGGGCAAGAAAATGACAATTTAATAAACTTTTTGTATTAACAAAATTTTGATGCAGAATTGTCCTTACATGTCTGGTAGTAAAGTGTTCATGTTACAATGTTATAACAATGTCATTCCATGTGTTTTCGCTTTGTTACTAGTTTGTTACATGTTCAAAAACAGACTTTAATCTCACAGCTTCTGGCGCTATGGGCTACAACTACATGATTTTGAGCGCCGGCGAAGTTTTTTATCCGTTTTTTTGATGAATGTGGTGTGAGTCAGTCGCACTGAGCTGTCGTTAACGATCGCTCCCATACAGCATAGTACTGTGACTCACACATCATATTCATCAATGCCGGCCAGCGACTGAGGCGCTCTGAAACAATGATCCACGGCCGAGCACAGCGGCTACTAGCGGTCGTTCTGAAATCCTCGCTACAGACGCTCATCTGGTGTAAGTAATGAATCAGCCTGCCCGTAATTTGTCTTTCCCCCGTTTTGTTCCGTTCCCCTGTGACATTCCGAGTTGGGATGCCCACTGTGTGAAGCCCCCCAGAACGGCGCTATTCACTCACCTCTCCCCCTTTCCAACAGCGTATGAGCGGACTCTCGTCCAATGAGAGCCATCTGCCTTGATTATGGCATTCGACAGGTGGCCCTCATTGACTTCAATGGGGAGCACACACTGCTGCATCCCCCGCATCCCTGGGTGCGCGTGCACTCCTGTCCCAGGCTATCTGAATGGTTGGGGTGGGAGCGCGCATACACCACCAGGCATGTGGCTGCACACTCCCCACTGACAGAAATGAAAGCTGTCTGCCAAATAAGACATTTCTTGATGTCCAATTATATTCAGTACAGCACCATGGCAGATGATGGCGCTTTATAAATCAACCATACCTCACAACTGTCCCTGATTTGGAGGGACTGTCCCTCTTTTGAGTCCATGTCCCCCTGTCCCTCGCTGTTCTCCTTTGTCCCTCTTTGAGGTGTAACATGCAGATCTGCAGCAATAAATGATCTATTTGCCTATTTAAAGTGTTTCTAGTGCTGTTACTGTTACAATGTATCTCCTATCCATTAACCAATGAGGGGGCGTGGCTTCATTCATCCCTCAATAAGGGGGAGTGGCTTTCGCCATCCCTCAATGAGGGGGCATGGCTTCATACATCCTTCAATGAGGGGGCGTGGCTTAATTTACATATTGTCCCTCTTTGAGGTGTAACATGCAGATCTGCAGCAATAATTTATTCATTTGCCTATTCAAAGTGTTTCTATTGCTGTAACTGTTACAATGTATCTCCTATCCATCAACCAATGAGGGGGCGTGGCTTCACACATTCCTTAATGAGGGTGTGTGGCTTCATTTGCATATTGTTCCTCTTTGAGGTGTAACATGCAGATCTGCAGCAATAAATGATCTATTTGCCTATTCAAAGTGAATGAAGTGTGGCTTCATTTACATATTTTCCCTCTTTGAGGTGTAACATGCAGATCTGCAGCAATAAATGATTCATTTGCCTATTTAAAGTGTTTCTTTTGGTGTAACTGTTACAATGTATCTCCTATCCATCCCTCAATGAGGGGGTGTGGCCTAATTTAACAAATGTCCCTCTTCCCCACCCTGAAAAGTTGGTAGGCATGAATAAACAATAAAAAAAAGTGTGCCCATATCTGAGATTGAGTCCCGTGCCGTGCATGCGCTCCGGGATTCCTTGGATGCCCGTCTCACCAGTGACATGGAGGACGGGTCCCTGACACCCGCATCAGTCACAGTGACTCAGGATCAGGTGAGTATTATAGTGCTATACTAGTATTATAGGGACCGCACCATCAAACAGCGTGCATGCACCCAGATCTGCGCTTCTACAAGCGTACAGTGCACAAAAGACGACAAAGGCAACACCCCTAATATTATCTAGGCAAAAAGCAGCACCACTGAATTTTAATCCAAATGTATCAAATTTTATTTCATTTCATATTGTTGCCAACAAAACATATGTCACACTCAGGTAACTCCAGCCCTCCAGGTAAGCCCTCAACCCCCAATCTCTGCAGCCAGCTTCACCTGTAGGAGCCCCCGTTTGCCGGGACGCAGAATACGCCTGCCCGGGATCGGTTGCCCCCAGGACTTCAATGGCTCAAAGGATGTAGGCTTACTGTTCGGAGGTCTGGAGAACCCGCTAGGAGCGGAATCAGAGCGGTTGCAGCGAGTTTAGCAGGAAGTTCAAAGACAGGCCAAAGGTCGACACCGGGTAATCAGAGATCGCAGCGGTACAGGAGGATGAGGCAGCTCGAGGTCAGGGTACGAAGCAGGGGTCGGCAACGGAGATCAAACAGAGTATAATACAAGACAAACTAGGTACAAGAGCTATCACAGGCACTGAGTGAATGATGGGGTAAAACTTTATAGGGACCAGACATGATTGGAGAGAGCGTGATTGGTGCAACTTTGAAACGGGGAGGCCGATTCATTAATAGCGCCAGGTAGCGACAGATGAGCGACAGTAGCGTTATTTTCACAGCGCCCGCTAGTAGTCGCTGTGCTTGGCCGTTGTTCGGCTGTTGACAACGACTCAGTCGGTGTGCAGTAATGTTGAATACGGGGTTAGGAGTCGCTGTTTGACAGGTTCCGCGCTGTATGGGAGCGCATGATAGCGAACAGCCATAGCGAACGGCTCCCAGCATATTCATTAACAAATCACGCTCCAAAAATTCTCGCGCTGTGAAATGCTTGTTTAAACCCCAGAGCGCTGGCGGTGATGAGTTAAAAGTAGTTTTTTAACCCCCAAACAACCATATTTTTAGAAAAAAAAAAAACATGTTTTTCAAAACATTTAGTAATATGAATACATTAATATCAGACCTGTAATATCAATTCTGCAGAATTTTTTTTTTTTTTTTTTACCTTAAAAAAAATATCTAACATTGCAGAAGTGGTCACAGAATTTTTTTACATTTAAAAAAAAAAAATAAATAAAATTAATAGCAATTAATTATGAATATTTAAAGATTGCTCCATTGAAATGCATTAGAGAGCGCCAGGTAGCGAGAGGTCATACCTGTCGCTGTTCAAGGTCGCTCGCTGGCGCTGTGGGGTGAGGCTGGAATAATGATGAATGATTCGCTATCTGGCGCTCTGTCAGTCGCTAAGCAGGATCGGCTTGATAAATGTGTGATTGCGGAGGGGAGCCGGCGTTCTCGTGGCGGTGACCGTCATTACCGTTCGCTCACCATTCGCTACCTGGTGCTATCCCTTGTTAAATAAGGGCCTCAGTAAAGATTGGCCCAGAACCAAAGGGGTGTATAGCCAAAAAATCCTTTAGCTGGGCTCATTGGCCCTTAACTCAGCCTCCGGCGGGCGCGCTGAGTGCAGCGCCGCCGGAGGGCATATAGATCACGTGCTCGCACGAGAAGCGGGGACACAGGGGAGAGGGAGGAGGGCGGCCGTGCTCGCACGAGCCGCGGCCGCCGAGCAGGGACTGCTGCGGCCGGCCACCTGGAGACGCCGCTGGAACGGGGCCCAGGTAAGCGAGTTCTGACAACATATATGGACACAATTAAAATGTGACTGTTACGCCCTGATGAAGTGATGCGTCTGACGTCACGACATGCGTTGGCGGTGATCCTGGGGGGCCCTAACTGATGTCTATGAGCATGTGAGACTATATTATTCTTTATTATCCTGCCCATCTTTGACCCGGCTTGTCCTCTCTATTTTGTTAGCACTTTAAGCACTGAGCACTTTTTGCGAATATAATTGCACATGTATTGATTTGATATATATAGCTTTCAGTTTAAGATATACACTGTAATTAACTTCTGGGAAAATTTGGATAGGCTTGGTCTTAATAGTTTTTGGATTAGTGTTACTTAGGCCCTTATTCATGAAGGGATAGCGTCAGGTAGCGCCTTGTAAATGACAGGTAGCGACAGGTGAACGCCGGACACGGCAGCAATTACACATTTATCAAGCAGAATCTGTTTAGCGACTGGGATAGCGCCATGTAGCGTCTGATTCATCATTATCCCAGCCTCAGCGAACAGCTCTGGCGTTCAGCCTTGCAGAGCGCTAGGTATGACCTCTCGCTACCTGTCGCTCCCCCATACATTTCAATGGACATTTTTATTTTTCTTTAAACAGGGTTTTTGATTTTTTCTTTTTTTTAATCTCAAATAATGTTGTGACCTCTTCTGGAATAGAAAAAGCCATTTTTTCAAATATTTTGCCTGATTTAAAAATGTATGCAGAAATAACATTACAGGTCTGGCATTAAATTGTTCATGTCACAATGTTATTACAATGTAATTCCATATGTTTTCGCTTTGCTACTGGTGGATACATGCTGAAAAACAGACAGTGATCACATAGCCTCCGGCTCTGGGCTACAGCGAAGCATTTTTCAGCACCGGAGTTGTTTGATGAATATGTTGTGGGTCGGTCGCACTGACCAGTCGCTAACATGCGCTCCCATACAGCGCTGTACTGGTCATATAGCGACTCCCCACAATGTATTCATCAATGCTGCACAGCGACTGAGTCGCTCTGAACTAGCAACCCACGGACGAACACAGCGATTAGTAGCGGGCGCTCTGAAATGCCTGCTACAGACGCTGATCTGTCGCTACCTGGCGTTAGTGATGAATCAGCCTGCCCGATTCATGATGATATAGTGTTAGCGCCTCCCTTGTGTGTTTTGTGTAATTGTGTCCATATGTGTTTTGTTGGCAACAATATGAAATGAAATAAAATTTGATACATTTGGATTAGAATTCAGTGGTGCTGCTAGATAATATTAGGGGTGTCGGGACCCCCTGCATTTGTCTTCTCTAGTATTATAGGGACACTGGAGTCACTGAACTACTTACCCCCATAGTGGAGCTTTGCATTGTGGGGGGTTAGAAAAAATTAAAGGGACATTCCAGGCAAAGGGATAAAGAGGAACAACACCAAAAAAATGACTTACTTGGGTGTTGGGGTATTCCGTTTTGGATGCCCCCGTGTATCCCCGCGGATGGCCTGAAAACCCTTCCTGTATGGAAAAGGGAATATGAATGGGGCGAGTGCCGCCGCCCACATCCCCGCCCATCTCTAGCTGCCCGCGTCGCCCATTCAGAGAATCCTGGTGCTGGCACCTAGAGCTATGCCGGGGATGTGAGGCGGGCATGTTGCTACCATTGTTAACTGTATCATTGTTACACTTTGGCCCTTATTCATCAAGCGATAGCGCCAGGTAGTGTCTGACGAGCGCCAGGTAGCGGCAGCTAACGGCGACTACCGACTCAAGTACGCCCGGCGGCGGTCACAATGACGCATTTATCAAGCAAAATGAGGCTAGCGCCGGCGAGAGCGACGGCTAGCGCGGCATTCATCATGAAGCTGCCTGGACCGAACAGCGCCGCTGCAAATTCCCTCACAGCGCCAGGTATGAGCTGTCGCTCCCTGGCGATGTCCAATGCATTTCAATGGAGCAATCTATAATTATTCATAAATAATTGGTATTTTTTTTTTTTAAGTTTTTTAATGTCAAAAAATCGGAGAACACTTCTGCAATGTTAGGATTTATTTTTAAGTCAAAAAAAAAAAAAAAAAATGTGCAGAATTGATCTAACAGGTCTGAGATTAATGTATTCATATTACAAAATGATTCTAAAAACATGTATAATGTTACATTCAAAAAATATGGTTGTTTAGGGGTTAAAAACTAGTTAACACCCATCGCCGCCAGCGCTCTGGGGTTTAAACAAGGAATGGACAGCGCCAGCAAATTCGGAGCGTGATTTGTTGATGAATATGAAGCTAGCCGTTCGCTCTGGCCATTCGTTGTCAGGCGCTCACATACAACGCTGGACCTGTGAAACAGCGACCCCTAAGCCCGTATTCAACATTACCGCACACCGACTGAGTCGCTGTCATCAAGCTAACGCCGGCCAAGCACAGCGAATACTGGCTGGCGCTGAAAAAATCACGCTACAGTCGCTCATCTGTCGCTACCTGGCGCTATTAATGAATCGGCCTCCCCGATTGCACTTAGGCACTTGGCACTTTTTCATTGCACTTTTCCTTTGTTAATTTGCACAGTATTTATATTATTAATGGTTTTAGTTATTTATACTCGCTTATTGAGTAGCACTGCTTCACAGTTAATATAATTCAATCACTTTGTCTTTGATAGGCTGCGCTGGCACTTAGCACTTTATCTTCTTAGCATCGGCATATGTATGTTTTTATATTTGAGAGCCATACTTTATATTTAAATTGAATTGATTGGGTGGTGTGATATTGATGGATAGTATATGAATATGCTAGCCCATATGTTCCTCCCCACTTGGGGTTTTAATTATGTGTTTTTTATGATGTAATGTGATTTTTTTGTCATATATGTGATATACACATGGAATTCTATTAGATCAATAAATAGTATATAATTGTGAAGTAGTGTGCAGCCTGATTTATGAGGATTTATTGGACTGTAAGTCACTTATCATGTAATCACTTCCTGTAACATATAAGGTTTTTTGGGGAAACTTTGATAACATATTGGGTTAGTGAAGGATATTTATACATTTTACTGTGTGTGGTGGATAGTTTCTCACACAATAGATTGTAAGTGCGCGACGTCTGAGGGAATATTTCCTATTAGGACGCTTCATTGGATGTAAGAGGAGAGTCTCAGCGACCATTGTTTGTATCCCATTGATGGCCGTTGGGCTGATGTGATTTTTAGTATTTGCAATATTTGTAATATTAATCTCTAATAGAAATATTGACACTAATAGTCCACGATGCAAGTGCACACTGACCATAACATTTAAGCCGTGGGGTGGCGCCGCTTTTACATCCAAATGATTGAAAAAGGGCCAGAGCACCGGTGTTGTGAAAAGATAGTGTTGTATTTACAGCATAAACATATTCATCCATGCTGCGTAAATAAATAATCCATCCATAAAGAATAAAGTTCATAAGCAAAAGAGACGGGCATGCTGATTCATCACTAACGCCAGGTAGCGACAGATGAGCGTCTGTAGCGGCATTTTCAGAGCGCCCGCTAGTAGTCGCAGTGCTCGGCCGTGGGTCGCTACTTTATAGCGACTCAGTCGCTGTCCAGTAATGTTGAATACATTGTGAGGAGTCGCTATTTGACCAGTACAGCGCTGTATGGAAGCGCATGTTAGCGACTGCTCATACCGACTGACTCACACCATATTCAGCAAAAATACAGCCTCACAAATCTCTGGCGCTGAAAAATGCTTCTCTGAAGCCCAGAGCGCAGGAGGCGGTGTGATTAAAGTCTGTTTTTCAGCATCTATCCACTAGTAACAAAGCGAAAACATATGGAATTACATTGTAGCAACATTGTAACATGAACACTTTAATGGCAGACCTGTAATGTCATTTCTGAAGAAATATATAAAAAAAAAAAATTGTGAAAAATCTGCTTATTCAATGGCAGGAGAGGTCACAGAATTATTTGTGATTTTTGGGGATAAAAAATAAACAAAAACCCCATTTAAAGAGAAGAAAAGGATCGTCCATTGAAATGTATGGGAGAGCAACAGGTAGCGAGAGGTCATACCTGGCGCTGTGCAAGGCTGAATGCCGGCGCTGTTCGCTGAGGCTGTGAAAATGGTGAATCAGACACTACATGGCGCTATCCCAGTCGCTAAACAGATTCTGCTTGATAAATGTGTAATTGCTGCCGTGTCCGGCGTTCACCAGTCGCTACCTGTCATTAACCAGCCACTACCTGACGCTATCCCTTCTTAAAGTGGACCAACACCCAGGATTTTGACTATCCTGGGTGTTGGTCCACTTAGGTGGGGCACCCCGATCGGGGGTGCCCCGCTGTCTGAAACCCCCCGATCGCCGCAAAAACTCACATCTCCCCGCTCCCACGTGACCTCGTCCGGCCAATGACAGCGCTCAGAGCAGCTCTGGTATGCGCGTCCAAAGCCGCTTGGACGCGCATACCAGAGCGCTGTCATTGGCTGCGTCTCTCGCTTCCCTCTAACAGGGAGCGCGCCTGCGCCGGCCATTCACAAAACGGCCGGCGCGGGAGCGCGCCCTGCTAGAGGGGAGCGAGAGACGCGGCCGCGTCTCGCGCATGCACCGTTGGATCGCCGGTAAGGTAAGGATTGTGGGCCTCCTGGGGGGTTCCTCCCCGCGGGACATCCCGATTTCGGATGCCCCGCGGGGAGGGATCTGATCGGTCCGGGAATCTTATAGATTTCCGGGCCGATCCCCCCTGGGTGTTGGTCCACTTTAAATAAGGGCCTTACACTCTCACCGCCACTGGATGTGTGCCGCACTTGCTGGTCTGCCCCAGCTGCCGCATCCTCTCCCCGGCAGACGGTGACAGAGCTCCACTTGTTCTTGCAGGCTCTGACGGGACCAGGTAAGTATTTTTTTGTATCTTTTTTATTTAATATGCTTATTCCTTTCTGATATAATGATATGTTTATCACTATGACGTCAGGCGGGAATGCGCTCGCTCCTAGCATTTAAATGTGCCCTTGTACTGTTTGCAAGTCCGCCCTGAGGAAGGAGGCGTATCAACCCCCGAAACGCTGGCATCTTTGGACTTTTATTGCCGTATGATGGACTATCTTTTGCTGATGAACTTTATTCTTTATGGATGGATTATTTGTTTACGCAGCATGGATGGATATGTTTATGCTGGAAATACAACACTATCTTTTCACAACACCGGTGCTCTGGCCCTTTATCAATCATTTTAATAGAAATATTCAGGTGAACGCCGGACACGGCAGCAATTACACATTTATGAAGCCGAATCTGGTGAGCGACTGGAACAGCGCCATGTAGCGTCCGATTCATCATTATCCCAGGCTCAGCGTACAGCGCCGGCGTTCAGCCTTGCAGGGCGCCACGTCTTACCTGTCGCTACCTGGCGCTCTCCCATACATTTCTATGGACGTTCCTTTAATCCCTTTCCTGATCCCAATTTTTTTTCCCTAAAAAAACACAAACCTTCTGACGTGTATTCAGGGCAAGAAAATTAAAGTTTTGAAAACTTTTTGGATTAATAATATTTTTATGCAGAATTGTCCTCACATGTCTGGTATTAAAGTGTTCATGTTACAATGTCATTCCTTATGTTTTCGCTTTGTTATTAGTGGATACATGTTCAAAAACAGACTTTAATCACACAGCCTCTGGCGCTATGGGCTACAATTACATGATTTTGAGCGCCAGCGATGTTTGAGGCTGCTTTTTTGATGAATGTGGTGTGAGTCAGTCACACTGAGCTGGCGTTACGGTTCGCTCCCATACAGCGTAGTACTGCGACTCACACATCATATTCATCAATGCCGGCCAGCAACTGAGACGCTCTGAAACAAAGATCCATGGCCGAGCGCAGCGACTACTAGCGGTCGCTCTGAAATCTGCTCTACAGACGCTCATCTGTCGCTACTTGGCGTTAGTGATGAATCAGCCTGCCCGTGTGCGGCATCTGAGGGAATATTTCTTCTTAGGACACTTCATTGGATGTGAGAGGAGAGTCTCAGCGACCATCGCTTTGTATCCGGTTGATGGCTGTTGGGCTGATGTGATTTTTAGCATTTGCGATATTTGTAATATTAATCTCTAATGGAAATATTGGAGATTAATGTGCAGCAAATATTAATAAATCATATTTCTCCTAATTCAGCAGAGTAAGGCATCCAACAACTGGCCGCACCCAGGTCTGAGAGGTCACTTATGACTGATGTTCCTCTTTAAAGTGGGCAGCAGGTTGAGCACGTGTGCGCTAAGTGGCGTCATAACTCAGTGTGGGATCATTACAGTGCTGGTATTCATATGTTTGTATAACTAATCAGCAGCACTAGATGGCGCCAGAGGCTGTATTTGAAGCACAACAAAACCCAGGGCCGTATTCATGAAGCTCTAGCGTCAGGTAGGGCCTGTACAGCGCCAGGTAGCGTCAGGTGAACGCCGGACACGGCAGCAATACCACATTTATGAAGCCGAATCTGGTGAGCGACTGGAACAACACCATGTAGCGTCCGATTCATCATTATCCCAGGCTCAGCGTACAGCGCCGGCGTTCAGCCTTGCAGAGCGGCACGTCTTACCTGTCGCGACCTGGCGCTCTCCCATACATTTCTATGGACGATCCTTAAATCCCTTTCCTGATCCCAATGTTTTTTTCCCTTTCTGACGTGTTTCCTGGGCAAGAAAATGACAATTTAATAAACTTTTTGTATTAATAATATTTTTATGCAGAATTTTCCTTACAGGTCTGGTAGTAAAGTGTTCATGTTACAATGTTATAACAATGTCATTCCATGTGTTTTCGCTTTGTTACTAGTTTGTTACATGTTCAAAAACAGACTTTAATCACACAGCCTCTGGCGCTATGGGCTACAACTACATGATTTTGAGCGCCGGCGAGGTTTTTTTTTTATGAATATGGTGTGAGTCAGTGGCACTTAGCTGTCGTTACCGTTCGCTCCCATACAGCGTAGTACTGTGACTCACACATTATATTCATCAATGCCGGCCAGCGACTGAGGCGCTCTGAAACAATGATCCACGGCCGAGCACAGCGACTAGTAGCGGTCGTTCTGAAATCCTCGCTACAGACGCTCATCTGTCGCTACCTGGCGTTAATAATGAATCAGCCTGCCCGTAATTTGCCTTTCCCCCGTTTTGTTCCGTTCCCCTGGGACATTCCGAGTTGGGATGCCCACTGTGTGAAGCCCCCCAGAACGGCGCTATTCACTTACCTCTCCCCCTTTCCAACAGCGTATGAGCAGACTCTCGTCCAATGAGAGCCTCTGCCTTGATTATGGCATTCGACAGGTGGCTCTCATTGACTTCAATGGGGAGCACACACTGCTGCATCCCTGGGTGCGCGTGCACTTCTGTCCCAGGCTATCTGAATGGTTGGGATGGGAGCGTGCACACACCACCAGGCATGTGGCTGCACACTCCCCACTGACAGAAATGAAAGCCGTCTGCCAAATAAGCCATTTCTTGACGTCCAATTATACTCAGTACAGCACCATGGCAGATGATGGCGCTTTATAAATGAACCATACCTCCCAAGTGTCCCTGATTTGGAGGGACTGTCCCTCTTTTGAGTCCATGTCCCCCTGTCCCTCGTTGTTCTCATTTGTCCCTCTTTGAGGTGTAACATGCAGATCTGCAGCAATAAATGATCTATTTGCCTATTTAAAGTGGACCAACACCCAGGATTTTGACTATCCTGGGTTTTGGTCCACTTCCCTGATAGGGGGGCCCCGCTGTGTGAAACCCCCCAGAAAGCCCCAAAAACTCACCTCACCACGCTCCCACGTGACCGCGCCGTCCAATCCCCGCCGACATCCAAGTGGGTGACAGCGACGTCCAAGTGGGTGACAGCCACGTCCAAGTGGGTGACAGCGACGTCCAAGACAGCGCGTCCGCCGCCGCCTCCCGCACGTCACTCTTACAGGGCGCGCGCCCGCGCCGGCCATTTACAAACGGCCGGCGCGGGCGCGCGCACGTCTAGAGGGGCGCGCGGGAGGCGGCGGCGGCTGCTGCTGCCGCCGATAAGGTAAGGTTTTTGGGGGGTTTTGGGGGGGGGGTTTCACCCCGCGGGACATCCCGATCTCGGATGTCCCGCGGTGAGGGAGGTGATCTATAAGATTCCCGGGCCGATCACCCCTGGGTGTTGGTCCACTTTAAAGTGTTTCTATTGCTGTAACTGTTACAATGTATCTCCTATCCATCAACCAATGAGGGGGCGTGACTTCATTCATCCCTCAATAAGGGGGAGTGGCTTTCTCCATCAACCAACGAGGAGGCATGGCTTCACCCATCCCTCAATGAGGGGGCGTGGCTTCATTTACATATTGTCCCTCTTTGAGGTGCAACATGCAGATCTGCAGCAATAAATGACTCATTTGCCTATTCAAAGTGTTTTTATTGCTGTAACTGTTACAATGTATCTCCTATCCATCCCTCAATGAGGGGGCGTGGCCTAATTTAACAAATGTCCCTCTTTCCCACCCTGAAAAGTTGGTAGGCATGAATAAACAATAAAAAAAAGTGTGCCCATTACCAGAAACCTGCCCATATCTGAGTCCCGCGCCGCGCATGCGCTCCGGGATTCCTTGGATGCCCATCTCACCAGTGACATGGAGGACGGGTCCCTGACACCCGCATCAGTCACAGTGACTCAGGATCAGGTGAGTATTATAGTGCTATACTAGTATTATAGGGACCGCACCATCAAACAGCGTGCATGCACCCAGATCTGCGCGTACAAGCGTACAGTGTACAAAAGACGACAAAGGCAACACCCCTAATATTATCTAGGCAAAAAGCAGCACCACTGAATTCTAATTCAAATGTATCAAATTTTATTTCATTTCATATTGTTGCCAACAAAACATATATGCAGAAAGGGACACTCTGGTATATCCCATACAACCGCCCCAAGACCTCTGCACTCGCCCTCAACAAGTCAATCCATACAAGGTATGTAAAGAATATACAAACAATAATTTATTAATATTTTACAATAGAGGTAACAATAACCCCATATGGGCCAGACAGATTAAAAAACAAATATACAACACATTAAAAAAGCTGGGTGATGGGGGCTCGGAACTGCCAATTGCTAAATAATGAATACTAATCTAATTACATATTGATAGTGGTATGCCACATGTACATGAGGGCATAACCTGCATGCTCCTAAATGCCAAGCCAGCGCGCGTCAGCCAAGCCAAAGAGTGTGGATGTGTAATACTAGAGTGAGACCCAAGTGAAAAGGAATGAATAAATAAAGTGAATATGTGCTGGGATGTGTGCAGGGAGTGGATAAGAAAAGGAATGGGAGAGGAAAGGAAAGGTGAAATGGCGAGGCAAACGAACCCCGGCTGGCAGATCCAGAAGGGAGCAATGCAAAATAATCTAAAACATTCTAGAAAATGAGTACATCACCGTAATGCAGCATGGACGTCCGAGCTACCCAGAGCACTCAAGGTGAAAACCGCCATGGATGGATGGAGTGTGTGAGAGATAAAGACAGAAATATAGAAAAAGAGAGAGGGGAAGAGAAAGGAAAAAAAGCTAGAGAGTTGAATGGGATTGCAGAGAAAGAGAAGGAAAAAAAGATGAAAGAGAGAAAGAAAGAAGGCGAGAGTGTTGAATGGGATTGTAGAGAAGGAAATAGAAAGAGAATGATAGAAAGGAGGAAATAGAGAGAGAAAGAAAGAAAGGACGAGAGAGAGAGAAAGAAAGAAAAAGAAAACCAGAGAGTTGAATGGGATTGCAGAGAAAGAAATAGAAAGAGAATGGAGGAAAGAGAGAGAGAAAGAAAGAAAGTGAGAGAGTTGAATAGGATTGCAGAGAAAAAAATTGAAAGAGAAAGAAAGAGAGAAAGAAATAGGAAGAGAAAGAAAGGAGGAAAGATAGAGAGAAGATAGAGAAAGAGA
Source organism: Gastrophryne carolinensis (assembly GCA_027917425.1). NCBI lineage: Eukaryota > Metazoa > Chordata > Amphibia > Anura > Microhylidae > Gastrophryne > Gastrophryne carolinensis. Next base: position 21,273,359 of record CM051235.1, on the reverse strand, counting down.
GAAAGAAAGAAAACGAGAGTTGAATGGGAATGCAGAGACAGAAAGAAAGAAAGAAAGAAAGAAAGAAAGAAAGAAAGAAAGAAAGAAAGAAAGAAAGAAAGAAAGCGAGAGAATTGAATAGGATTACAGATAAAGAAATAGAAACAAAGAAAGGAGGAAAGAGAGACAGAACGAAAGAAAGCGAGAGAGTTGAATACGATTGCAGAGAAAAAAATAAAAATAGAAAGAAAGAAAGGAGGAAAGAGAGAGAAAGAAAGAAAGCAAGAGAGTTGAATGGGATCGCAAAGAAAGAAATAGAATGAGAAAGAAAGAAAGAAAGGAGGAAAGAGAGAGAGAAAGAAAGCGAGAGTTGAATGGGATTTCAGAGAAAGAAATAGGAAGAGAGAAACAAAGAAAAAAAGGAGGAAAGAAAGAAAAAAAAAAGAAAGGAGGAAAGAGAGAGAGAGAAAGAAAGTGAGATAGTTGAATGGAATTGCAGAGAAAGAAATAGAAAGAGAATGGAGGAAAGAGAGAAAAAGAAAGTGAGAAAGAAAGAAAACAAAAGACAGGAGGAAAGAAAGAGCGAGACAGAGAGACAGAGAAAGTGACAAAGTTAAATAGGATTGCATAGAAAGAGAGAGAAAGAAAGAAACTGAAATAAGACGGAAGGAAGATACAGAAAGAAGGAACATTTGAAGAAGCTGGAAATAGAGGCAAAAAAAGAAAAAAAGGAGAGAGATGGGGATTTTCGACTTACAGGGAGGTTGGAATAGCGCCCTGTGCCACCGCACACCTCACACACATAGAAAAATAGAGGCTGATTCATTACTAACGCCAGGTAGCGACAGATGAACGTCTGTAGAGCGGATTTCAGAGCGACCACTAGTAGTTGCTGTGCTCGGCCATGGATCTTTGTTTCAGAGCGCCTCAGTCTCTGGCTGGCATTGATGAATATGATGTGTGAGTCGCAGTTCTACACTGTATGTGAGCGAACCGTAACGACAGCTCAGTGCGACCGACTCACACCACATTCACCCAAAAAACAGCCTCACACAGCGCCGGCGCTCAAAGTCATGTAATTGTAGCCCATAGCGCCAGAGGCTGTGTGATTAAAGGCTGTTATTGAACATGTATCCACTAGTAACAAAGCGAAAACATATGGAATTACATTGTTATAACATTGTAATATGAACACTTTACTACCAGACGTGTAAGGACAATTCTGCATAAAAATATTATTAATCCAAAAAGTTTTCACAAATGTCATTTTCTTGCCCAGAATAAATGTCAGAAGCTTTGTGTTTTTTTTTTTTTTAGGGAAAAAAAACATTGGGATCAGGAAAGGGATTTAAGGATCGTCCATAGAAATGTATGGGAGAGCGCCAGGTCGCGACAGGTAAGACGTGGCGCTCTGCAAGGCTGAACGCCGGCGCTGTACGCTGAGCCTGGGATAATGATCAATCGGACGCTACATGGCGCTGTTCTAGTGGCTCACCAGATTCGGCTTCATAAATGTGTAATTGCTGCCGTGTCCGGCGTTCACCTGCCGCTACCTGGCGCTATCCCTTCATGAATAAGGCCCCTAGGCTGCACGCAGGCGCTGTACACTGAGCCTAGTAGAATGATGAATTGGACGCTACATGGCGTTGTTTCAGTCGCTCACAAGATTCGGCTTCATAAATGTGGAATTGCTGCCATGTCCGGCGTTCACCTGCCGCTACCTGGCGCTATCCCTTCATGAATGAGGCCCCTAGGCTGCACGCAGGCGCTGTGCACTGAGCCTGGTAGAATGATGAATCGGACGCTACATGGCGTTGTTTCAGTCGCTCACAAGATTCGGCTTCATAAATGTGAAATTGCTGCCATGTCCAGCGTTCACCTGCCGCTACCTGGCGCTCACCTGCCGCTACCTGGCGCTAGAGCTTCATGAATAAGGCCCATAGGCTGCACGCAGGCGCTGTACACTGAGCCTGGTATAATGATGAATTGGACGCTACATGGCGTTGTTTCAGTCGCTCACAAGATTCGGCTTCATAAATGTGTAATTGCTGCCGTGTCTGGCGTTCACCTGCCGCTACCTGACGCTATCCCTTCATGAATAAGGCCCATAGGCTGCACGCAGGCGCTGTACGCTGAGCCTGGTATAATGATGAATCGGACGCTACATGGCGTTGTTTCAGTCGCTCACAAGATTCGGCTTCATAAATGTGGAATTGCTGCCGTGTCGGGCGCTCACCTGCCGCTACCTGGCGCTAGAGCTTCATGAATAAGGCCCATAGGCTGCACGCCGGCGCTGTACGCTGAGCCTGGTATAATGATGAATCGGACGCTACATGGCGTTGTTTCAGTCGCTCACAAGATTCGGCTTCATAAATGTGGAATTGCTGCCGTGTCGGGCGCTCACCTGCCGCTACCTGGCGCTATCCCTTCACGAATAAGGCCCTGAGTCTCCAGATTAGTTTGTGAGACAGGAAGCAATGTATGTACAGCGCTACAGTATAGGTAGCAAACAAAGAAAAAAAACGCTTGGTCATTCTGTCATGTGACCGGCAGGGGTCGCTGTGGTGCGCGCTCTGTATGGAAAGTCACGCTGCTTACGGGAAATTGTGCTACAATAGCGTATGTGAGTGCTGAACTCTGAGTCTGCCACTTGTTTTCACTGCTTTGCCTGGCAACTGGTGATCAACTGTCTGTTCATTTTCCCATTGGACGCAGAGCTGAGCTTCATCCTATCAGTGCAGAGCCCGCCAGTGTCAGTAACTATCACTGTAATAACTAGAGAACTACAAGCCCCAGCATGACCTGTCAGTAACTATCACTGTAATCACTAGAGAACTACAAGTCCCAGCATGGCCTGTCAGTACTGACACTGTAATCACTAGAGAACTACAAGCCCCAGCATGTCCTGTCAGTAACTATCACTGTAATCACTAGAGAACTACAAGCCCCAGCATGACCTGTCAGTAACTATTACTGTAATCACTAGAGAACTACAAGCCCCAGCATGACCTGTCAGTAACTATCACTGTAATAACTAGAGAATTACAAGCCCCAGCATGGGGCACACAAAAGATAAAGAGAACATACAGTATACACATAAGATACAGAGAACGTACAGTATACACATAAGATACAGAGAACATACAGTATACACATAAGATACAAAGAACGTACAGTATACACATAAGATACAGAGAACATACAGTATACACATAAGATACAGAGAACATACAGTATACACATAAGATACAGAGAACATACAGTATATACATAAGATACAGAGAACATACAGTATACACATAAGATACAGAGAACATACAGTATACACATAAGATACAGAGAACATACAGTATACACATAAGATACAGAGAACATACAGTATATACATAAGATACAGAGAACATACAGTATACACATAAGATACAGAGAACATACAGTATACACATAAGATACAGAGAACATACAGTATATACATAAGATACAGAGAACATACAGTATACACATAAGATACAGAGAACATACAGTATACACATAAGATACAGAGAACATACAGTATACACATAAGATACAGAGAACATACAGTATACACATAAGATACAGAGAACATACAGTATACACATAAGATACAGAGAACATACAGTATACACATAAGATACAGAGAACATACAGTATACACATAAGATACAGAGAACATACAGTATATACATAAGATACAGAGAACATACAGTATACACATAAGATAAAGAGAACATACAGTATATACATAAGATACAGAGAACATACAGTATATACATAAGATACAGAGAACATACAGTATACACATAAGATACAGAGAACATACAGTATACACATAAGATACAGAGAACATACAGAATACACATAAGATACAGAGAACATACAGTATATACATAAGATACAGAGAACATACAGTATATACATAAGATACAGAGAACATACAGTATACACATAAGATACAGAGAACATACAGTATATACACATAAGATACAGAGAACATACAGTATACACATAAGATACAGAGAACATACAGTATATACATAAGATACAGAGAACATACAGTATATACATAAGATACAGAGAACATACAGTATACACATAAGATACAGAGAACATACAGTATATACATAAGATACAGAGAACATACAGTATACACATAAGATAAAGAGAACATACAGTATATACATAAGATACAGAGAACATACAGTATACACATAAGATACAGAGAACATACAGTATATACATAAGATACAGAGAACATACAGTATACACATAAGATAAAGAGAACATACAGTATACACATAAGATACAGAGAACATACAGTATACACATAAGATAAAGAGAACATACAGTATACACATAAGATACAGAGAACATACAGTATACACATAAGATACAGAGAACATACAGTATATACATAAGATACAGAGAACATACAGTATACACATAAGATACAGAGAACATACAGTATACACATAAGATAAAGAGAACATACAGTATACACATAAGATACAGAGAACATACAGTATACACATAAGATACAGAGAACATACAGTATACACATAAGATACAGAGAACATACAGTATATACATAAGATACAGAGAACATACAGCATATACATAAGATAGAGAGAACATACAGTATATACATAAGATACAGAGAACATACAGTATACACATAAGATACAGAGAACATACAGTATACACATAAGATACAGAGAACATACAGTATACACATAAGATACAGAGAACATACAGTATACACATAAGATACAGAGAACATACAGTATATACATAAGATACAGAGAACATACAGTATAAACATAAGATACAGAGAACATACAGTATATACATAAGATACAGAGAACATACAGTATACACATAAGATACAGAGAACATACAGTATACACATAAGATACAGAGAACATACAGTATACACATAAGATACAGAGAACATACAGTATACACATAAGATACAGAGAACATACAGTATATACATAAGATACAGAGAACATACAGTATAAACATAAGATACAGAGAACATACAGTATATACATAAGATACAGAGAACATACAGTATAAACATAAGATACAGAGAACATACAGTATATACATAAGATACAGAGAACATACAGTATACACATAAGATACAGAGAACATACAGTATACACATAAGATACAGAGAACATACAGTATACACATAAGATACAGAGAACATACAGTATACACATAAGATACAGAGAACATACAGTATATACATAAGATACAGAGAACATACAGTATATACATAAGATACAGAGAACATACAGCATATACATAAGATAGAGAGAACATACAGTATATACATAAGATACAGAGAACATACAGTATACACATAAGATACAGAGAACATACAGTATACACATAAGATACAGAGAACATACAGTATACACATAAGATACAGAGAACATACAGTATACACATAAGATACAGAGAACATACAGTATATACATAAGATACAGAGAACATACAGTATAAACATAAGATACAGAGAACATACAGTATATACATAAGATACAGAGAACATACAGTATACACATAAGATACAGAGAACATACAGTATACTACATAAGATACAGAGAACATACAGTATATACATAAGATACAGAGAACATACAGCATATACATAAGATAGAAAGAACATACAGTATATACATAAGATACAGAGAACATACAGTATACACATAAGATACAGAGAACATACAGTATACACATAAGATACAGAGAACATACAGTATACACATAAGATACAGAGAACATACAGTATACACATAAGATACAGAGAAAATACAGTATATACATAAGATACAGAGAACATACAGTATAAACATAAGATACAGAGAACATACAGTATATACATAAGATACAGAGAACATACAGTATACACATAAGATACAGAGAACATACAGTATACACATAAGATACAGAGAACATACAGTATACACATAAGATACAGAGAACATACAGTATATACATAAGATACAGAGAACATACAGTATACACATAAGATACAGAGAACATACAGTATATACATAAGATAAAGAGAACATACAGTATACACATAAGATACAGAGAACATACAGTATACACATAAGATACAGAGAACATACAGTATATACATAAGATACAGAGAAACATACAGTATACACATAAGATACAGAGTACATACAGTATACACATAAGATACAGAGAACATACAGTATACACATAAGATACAGAGAACATACAGTATACACATAAGATACAGAGAACATACAGTATACACATAAGATACAGAGTACATACAGTATACACATAAGATACAGAGAACATACAGTATATACATAAGATACAGAGAACATACAGTATACACATAAGATACAGAGTACATACAGTATACACATAAGATACAGAGAACATACAGTATACACATAAGATACAGAGAACATACAGTATATACATAAGATACAGAGAACATACAGTATACACATAAGATACAGAGAACATACAGTATATACATAAGATACAGAGAACATACAGTATACACATAAGATACAGAGAAACATACAGTATACACATAAGATACAGAGAACATACAGTATACACATAAGATACAGAGAACATACAGTATATACATAAGATACAGAGCACATACAGTATATACATAAGATACAGAGCACATACAGTATACACATAGGATACAGAGAACATACAGTATACACATAAGATACAGAGAACATACAGTATATACATAAGATACAGAGAACATACAGTATATACATAAGATACAGAGTACATACAGTATACACATAAGATACAGAGAACATACAGTATACACATAAGATACAGAGAACATACAGTATATACATAAGATACAGAGAACATACAGTATACACATAAGATACAGAGAACATACAGTATATACATAAGATACAGAGAACATACAGTATACACATAAGATACAGAGAACATACAGTATATACATAAGATACAGAGAACATACAGTATACACATAAGATACAGAGAACATACAGTATACACATAAGATAAAGAGAACATACAGTATATACATAAGATACAGAGAACATACAGTATACACATAAGATACAGAGAACATACAGTATACACATAAGATACAGAGAACATACAGTATACACATAAGATACAGAGAACATACAGTATACACATAAGATACAGAGAACATACAGTATATACATAAGATACAGAGAACATACAGTATATACATAAGATACAGAGAACATACAGTATACACATAAGATACAGAGAACATACAGTATACACATAAGATACAGAGAACATACAGTATACACATAAGATACAGAGAACATACAGTATATACATAAGATACAGAGAACATACAGTATACACATAAGATACAGAGAACATACAGTATACACATAAGATACAGAGAACATACAGTATATACATAAGATACAGAGAACATACAGTATATACATAAGATACAGAGAACATACAGTATACACATAAGATACAGAGAACATACAGTATACACATAAGATACAGAGAACATACAGTATAAACATAAGATACAGAGAACATACAGTATATACATAAGATACAGAGAACATACAGTATACACATAAGATACAGAGAACATACAGTATACACATAAGATACAGAGAACATACAGTATATACATAAGATACAGAGAACATACAGTATACACATAAGATACAGAGAACATACAGTATACACATAAGATACAGAGAACATACAGTATACACATAAGATACAGAGAAAAATACAAAGTATACACATAAGATACAGAGAACATACAGTATACACATAAGATACAGAGAACATACAGTATACACATAAGATACAGAGAACATACAGTATACACATAAGATACAGAGAACATACAGTATACACATAAGATACAGAGAACATACAGTATATACATAAGATACAGAGAACATACAGTATACACATAAGATACAGAGAACATACAGTATACACATAAGATACAGAGAACATACAGTATACACATAAGATACAGAGAACATACAGTATACACATAAGATACAGAGAACATACAGTATACACATAAGATACAGAGAACATACAGTATACACATAAGATACAGAGAACATACAGTATACACATAAGATAAAGAGAACATACAGTATACACATAAGATACAGAGAACATACAGTATATACATAAGATACAGAGAACATACAGTATACACATAAGATACAGAGAACATACAGTATACACATAAGATACAGAGAACATACAGTATATACATAAGATACAGAGAACATACAGTATACACATAAGATACAGAGAACATACAGTATACACATAAGATACAGAGAACATACAGTATACACATAAGATACAGAGAACATACAGTATACACATAAGATAAAGAGAACATACAGTATACACATAAGATACAGAGAACATACAGTATACACATAAGATACAGAGAACATACAGTATACACATAAGATACAGAGAACATACAGTATATACATAAGATACAGAGAACATACAGTATATACATAAGATACAGAGAACATACAGTATACACATAAGATACAGAGAACATACAGTATACACATAAGATACAGAGAACATACAGTAATACACATAAGATACAGAGAACATACAGTATACACATAAGATACAGAGAACATACAGTATACACATAAGATACAGAGAACATACAGTATACACATAAGATACAGAGAACATACAGTATACACATAAGATACAGAGAACATACAGTATACACATAAGATACAGAGAACATACAGTATATACATAAGATAAAGAGAACATACAGTATACACATAAGATACAGAGAACATACAGTATACACATAAGATACAGAGAACATACAGTATACACATAAGATACAGAGTACATACAGTATACACATAAGATACAGAGAACATACAGTATACACATAAGATACAGAGAACATACAGTATACACATAAGATACAGAGAACATACAGTATATACATAAGATACAGAGAACATACAGTATACACATAAGATACAGAGAACATACAGTATACACATAAGATACAGAGAACATACAGTATATACATAAGATACAGAGAACATACAGTATATACATAAGATACAGAGTACATACAGTATACACATAAGATACAGAGAACATACAGTATACACATAAGATACAGAGAACATACAGTATATACATAAGATACAGAGAACATACAGTATACACATAAGATACAGAGAACATACAGTATACACATAAGATACAGAGAACATACAGTATACACATAAGATACAGAGAACATACAGTATACACATAAGATACAGAGAACATACAGTATATACATAAGATACAGAGAACATACAGTATACACATAAGATACAGAGAACATACAGTATATACATAAGATACAGAGAACATACAGTATACACATAAGATACAGAGAACATACAGTATACACATAAGATACAGAGAACATACAGTATATACATAAGATACAGAGAACATACAGTATATACATAAGATACAGAGAACATACAGTATACACATAAGATACAGAGAAACATACAGTATACAAATAAGATACAGAGAACATACAGTATATACATAAGATACAGAGAACATACAGTATACACATAAGATACAGAGAACATACAGTATATACATAAGATACAGAGAACATACAGTATACACATAAGATACAGAGAACATACAGTATATACATAAGATACAGAGAACATACAGTATACACATAAGATACAGAGAACATACAGTATACACATAAGATACAGAGAACATACAGTATATACATAAGATACAGAGAACATACAGTATATACATAAGATACAGAGAACATACAGTATATACATAAGATACAGAGAACATACAGTATACACATAAGATACAGAGAACATACAGTATATACATAAGATACAGAGAACATACAGTATACACATAAGATACAGAGAACATACAGTATACACATAAGATACAGAGAACATACAGTATATACATAAGATACAGAGAACATACAGTAATACATAAGATACAGAGAACATACAGTATACACATAAGATACAGAGAACATACAGTATACACATAAGATACAGAGAACATACAGTATACTACATAAGATACAGAGAACATACAGTATACACATAAGATACAGAGAACATACAGTATATACATAAGATACAGAGAACATACAGTATACACATAAGATACAGAGAACATACAGTATATACATAAGATACAGAGAACATACAGTATACAACATAAGATACAGAGAACATACAGTATACACATAAGATACAGAGAACATACAGTATATACATAAGATACAGAGAACATACAGTATACACATAAGATACAGAGAACATACAGTATATAACAGTAAGATACAGAGAACATACAGTATATACATAAGATACAGAGTACATACAGTATACACATAAGATACAGAGAACATACAGTATATACATAAAGATACAGAGAACATACAGTATACACATAAGATACAGAGAACATACAGTATATACATAAGATACAGAGAACATACAGTATACAACATAAGATACAGAGAACATACAGTATATACATAAGATAAAGAGAACATACAGTATACACATAAGATACAGAGAAACATACAGTATATACATAAGATACAGAGAAACATACAGTATGCACATAAGATACAGAGAACATACAGTATACACATAAGATACAGAGAACATACAGTAA